>VZTD01000742.1:843622-915977 GCA_013397725.1 Rhagologus leucostigma | reverse complement strand
GCCGCGCCCCCACCCCGGCGGCAGCGGCTAATCACGGGCCCGGGATTCTCCATCAGCCGTCGGGAAGGCGAACGGGAGGTCTGGGCGCGTCGGGCAAGTTGCGTGCGGTGAGCGGCGACCAGCATCCTCTCACGAACGCCTGCAGTGGTCCTTGTACAGGTGCATTATTTCAGCCTGTTTAAATTTACCTTCGTTTTCTCCTCTCACTAGGTTCCGGTTTCCCCTCCTTGGCTGAAATCCGCCGCAGTCTTTCTCCATCGCTACTGTTCTCCCTTTTTCAACCCGGGGGTTTGTTTTGCCGTGTGAATCCATTCATCCTCCAGATGCAAGCATGCTGTTGTATCAGGTCTTCTCATTACATTGCCCTGATAAATCACTAGCAAGACAAACCAGTGCCGCTGAGAGAAACGGTCCATTACAAGGTGGGGTAATCAATTCTTCATTTGACGTTCAAATACCACTTACCTTTTTTTTCTTTTAGTTTTAATGAGAAAGATAAAAGTGATTGACTTGTTAACAGCTTGAAACTGAGCGATACCTCTCAAGTGCCTGCAGAAGAAGCAGAACGAAAACCAAAGGTTTTCGAAGGGGTTGGCCACCTGCCTTTTAGCCTAGAGCTGTGGTTAGGATGCACACATCCATGTGGCACCTGTAGGCCTCATTTTCCCTCTTTACCTGGGGGCATTTGAACTCATACCTCTTGTTATCCCACAACATTATTTTGACAACAAACTACAGCATCTCTGAAGCAGCAGAGGTTAGATTCTACTGTTGATACAGTTTCAACAGCTTTGTTGAGCTTAAGCAATTTGTACTAATTAAATAGTTTGTACTAATAATTCACCAGGGTAGGAACTTAGCTGGGTTTGCTCCCAGTTACACGTGTAAACTGCCAAATCAGGGAGTCACACCCACTTGTTTACATGCTTTTCATGTATATTTAAATAGTTTGTACAAAGTAGTGTAGTTCCACGTGGAAAGACTGGAAACACGGCCTTTAGCAGGAGATGCCTGTGTTAATCAGAGATTCAGGCTCACTTTATATAGTATATCGCCTAGGTACTGAGTAACATAGGAAAGAAACAGGTCGGAATTACTCTGCAACTTAACCTTTCTCTGTTTCTTTTTCCACCTGTTCTCTAGCATTTTTCCCAGGTGTCTTTAATCATTAATGGATGGTGGGAGCAATCCCCTACAGCCTCACTGTGGACCATCCATTCAGAAGGAGAAAACAGAGCTAGGCCTCTGTTAATATGGATGAAATGTCATCCATAGGAGAATTGTGCACAACTGCAGTGATTTATTCCTATGCCATCCGAAAAGTTTGGTTTAATCCCACATCTCATTCCAAACCAAAACAACTTGTGTGTGGGGGAATTAGAATTTTTGAATAGTTCTATGGCTACCTTCCTCATTTGATTATATTCCTCTTCCATCTTGTCTCCCTGCTTTTAGACTTGCGGGATAATTCAGGTTGAGAGGAATCTCAGGAGGTCATAAAATAAAACCCTCTGCTCAGTTAGAGCAGGCAGCTGAAGACTTTGTCAAGTTCAGAATATCTCTGCAAACACAGATTCCATCATCTTTCCAGGCACTCTTTGCTGGTTCTTTCCCTGCATATGCATAAGCTCAGTTATAAAGCTGTCTCCACCCTGTTTCCACAGTCACTCCAGTTTCTTTCAATTTGCAGCTACAAGACAGCAACAACAATTCCATGAGAGCAGTAGGAGCCTGGTAACAGGCAGAGAGGAAGTCCAGTAGACTTGAAGAGGTAATTTTCCCTGGATTTAT
The DNA here is from genome assembly GCA_013397725.1 of Rhagologus leucostigma. Classification (NCBI taxonomy): domain Eukaryota; kingdom Metazoa; phylum Chordata; class Aves; order Passeriformes; genus Rhagologus; species Rhagologus leucostigma. The sequence goes on along the minus strand of VZTD01000742.1, from coordinate 914,186 downwards.
GGGAAGGGGAGAAGCAATCCTGTTGACACTGAATTTATAGTTATCTACAAGTAATGAGCAGTATGAAGGAAAAGCAAAATTTTAGCAGTGAGATAGCAAGAGAAAGAACTGGTAGAGCCAATAACTTACTTGCAGATGCCATTTTTCCTCAATTGACCCAAATTCAGGTTCAATGGAAACATTGCACCTCAGGGTGAAATAATTCAGGAAAGTTGCTGATGGGTAGAAGAGTCCAATTGGTCTCTTTCTTCACTCCCTCAGTATTTTCTGTGTCAGTACAAATTTATTCTGTTTGCTTTCTGTCACTGCAAATCAGATCACTGGACAGTGGCAGGTTGTAGGTGAAATTCCCAGAAACCTGAGAATAGCAGCAAGTTGTTTTTGTGCTACCCATATACTCATCCCTCTGTGTCTGTGTGATGCTTTCTCTGTAACAGAATCTATGTTCAGGCTGGCTGGCCTGCTGCTACAGCTTTCAGTTAAAAAGCACAGGAATTATCTGGTAGTTTTTTCTTTCTGCAGCTGTCTTTTTCCATCATACCTGACCTGCTGGTGTTGAAAGATGCCTCTTGTCTTAAAAGCTCTGACACTAACAAGAGAAACCCTGATCTGTAGGATTTCAGAGGGAAAAGGCAAAAATGCTTCTTTCCAACATGTGGTGAAAACTTCTGTACCACTGATGTAGGCTGTGCTAGAAAAGCCGTGTTTTGACCGTATTTTTGGTTGTCATAGAAATTAGTTTATAGCTTAACTTCACAACTGCTTCTATTTATAAGTAATTAGGGGATGCAACTGTAGCACACTACCACTTTTCTATAACATTTAGGAAGGACACATATGAAAGTAATGTAACCCTACATCACATCTTGTGTCCAAGGGATGCTGCTTGCACTACAGAACTACCCTGAAATATAGCCTTGGAACTGCCAAAAGAGACGTTATTGTCATCAGTTCCTTGTAAATGAGTATGTGGCTGTAGGCAAATAATTCCAAGTGGTGATGATGAGGGGTTACAGATATACAAACTAAGAAGTCTCAACACACTTCTCGTTCCACTCTTTCAAACGTAGGCGCTTTGAAGTCTGGTAACTATTTTATTATCATTATCAATCTCTGGTGCTGTGTAGAAATTTCTGTTACTTCAGAATTGTTATTTGTAAGCAAAAATAATCTATGACAGTTACCTTTGAAAAGAAACCTGTCATGCAGTTCAATTGGTAGGAAGAAACTCCCATAAACCATTTAAAATAAATTTCAGAACAGGTTTATGTTTTATCTTCAAATAAGAAAAATGTTCAAGCACTCCACACTACTATTATGATGTTTTTCAAATTATCAAGCTTTTGGAACATGTTGTAGTACTCAGCAAAGCTGCTTCTACACTGTTTCGGGGATATCTCTACCACCTTGAAGCACTACAACCACACTTTAAACCTCTTGAACTTTCGTTCAATAATCCTCTGCAGAAATACTGCAGGGAATAGCAGAAAACAGATATTTACTAGCTAGCTACTACAAAACAGAAAACAAAGCCAACTTTTCTACTATACTAATCAACAAAAGTGCAATCAGTTCCACATGTATATTAGAAAGGCAGTTAAATTTGGAAATCTAGTATTTTTATTTTTGCTATTAATTTCTTCCGATTATTTGCAGAAACAGAGTGTCTGGTATACACAGTTTCCATACAAGTCAGGAGGAACCAGATCAATGAAGGCTGGAGTAGAAGTGGACTAACAACCTATACACCAGAGAACCTGGACTATTTCGGACCTTTTCGTGCTGTGATCAGCCAATGAGTTGTTAACATTCAAGATCACAGACTCACAGAACTTTTAAGGTCACAGAATGATTGAAGTGGGAAGGAACCTCTGCAGACTGTCTAGTCCAACCCTCTGTTGAAAGCAGGGTCAGATACCGCAGGTTGCTTAGAGCTGTGTCCAGTTGGATTTTGGATATCTTCAAGGATGGAGACTCCACAGCCTCCCTTTGCAACCTGTTCCAGTGTCTGACCACCCTCACAATAAGTGGGTTTTTTACATTCAGATGGAATTTCATCAGAGAATCAGAGTTCAGTGACTAACAAGTCTGCTAGGCCTTGATGCAGTGGTACAGTAGAAGCACATCCTGGAGAGTCAATTGCATATTGAAGTTAAGTGAGAAGCACACCACATGGTTATCCAGCCCATTGTCAAATAAGGCAACTGTCTGCCATTCAAGCTCTCTATTACATAATTCCATGAGGCAACTTATGGCCTATTATATACAAGCTCATTGTTTTGCATGATTTGCTGAAGCAAGACCAAAGGCCTTCAACTGTCTCAGCTTCAGCAACACCACCAGCTGAAGCATTCTAAATACTAATATGAACACTAAGCTGAGAAAAATTACAGTATCACGGTGTTTTTTCTCTCCCTTGTCTGAGGTCTTACCTTCTGTTCTCCTTGCGTATGAAAGCTGGGCCAAGAAAGATTCCACCTTTTGAGATAAAGTAGTATTAAAAGTAGCAAACCTTGAATTAATCTACATGAACAGGGAAAGAGTCTGATTTCAGTTACTCAAGAATTCCAGAGAAGTGATTCTATCATCTTAAACCTTCTGTTGAGTAATTCTACTTGCAGTAGCCCTCTCTTCAGAACTCTGTCTTTAGTTCTGTCAGCCCTTCCTGTAAATATACGCTTGTGTTTCCAGTGTGATGTTAATATTTGGTTTATGAATGCACGAAACTTACCTGGAATACACTGCTTTCCACATTTATTCCTAGCATGTCTAAGTACTTCTAGAATGAAGTAACCAAAAAATTAGAAAAGAGAAGCACCCTGAAGTGATTTTTACGTTGGGATTTACATCAAACAGGCAGAAGAAGACGTGACTGCTCTTCAGAAGGTTTTAACAAAGGTCTCAGGTGTTGCTTCACCTACCACTAAACCAGGTGAAACTAGAGACGCCTGTCAGGTCTATCAATATACCAATTTATGTGGCCACTCCCTAGGTCACTACTTATCAAAGTGAATTAGGTTAGAAACACAAGTATTTGGAGGTATTTAATTAATCAAACCACTTTTAAAAATGAGGCTGAGAGCAATCACAGATACGGTGTGGGGTTTGGGGAAATGCTGAGTTCCAGTTAATGAAGCAGGGCAGTAACCTGTAGCTGGGGCAGTAGATCTCATTTAGCTTCTGTCAGAAGTGGCTGCACTTGGAGTACAGCACTTGTCCTGCCTTCTCGCTGTCAGACAAGAAGGCACCTGCAGACCCACCCCATTTCAGTGCCAGCTTTGCTAGGTCAAGGGACCTCCCCACCCCCTTGACCGTAAAAATCCTCTGAAAACTGCTGCCCTCAATTCTGCTGGCCCAGTCTTTCAAAAAGTCACTCTCTATTTCAGTTTGGGCAAACCAAAATGGACCTGCAAAGACCTGTCATTGAAAGTAAGTGGGCCTGGCTCATTTCAACACAGGTTGGGGAGCAACCAGACAAGTTACACTGGCAGAACTTGGGAGGTGGAAATGTGTGGTGGGGGTGGTAATAAGCAGCTGAGTGTTCCCTAAGTGTGCTTCTGGTAGCCTAGCTTCGGCCAGAACTAGCTGCGTATGCACAGGGAACCAGTGTCCCTGAGTATCCTCTTTCATTCATGGAGAGAGTTGGGTGGCTATAAGACATACTTCATCCTGCTAAGGTTCTGAATCACCCTTTGAAATTGTAAAACCCACATAAACATAAGAAAGTGATTCATAAATCTAGATTATTATTTTTCTGATAGTATAGAGAAGCATTTCCATCACAGTTCTCTGAAATACTACGTCTGATTGACAAAAACAGGGGAAAGGGTTTTTTTAAACTTTAAAATTAATCAATTTTAAGACAAGTTTAGGTTAGTGATAGGTTCTCTGTTAACATACAATGAGAAAAAAAAATCAAACTAGTGAGTTTTTTCTGTCCCACAGCATTAAACCCTGCTGTCAATAATCAGTAAGAATTTAACTGTAGGGACTATTACTAGAAAAAGCCAAATCAGATCAGCTAAAATTTAATAGTTGTTAAAAATTTTTCTAAATATGGTATGTATATATTTATTTATGTTCCTAAAATGTAAGGTTTTTTTTTTTGTTTATACACTGTATAAAGTTCATCTTAATTGAACATGTGAAGAGTCCATCTTGACTAATGACAAAATGCTGCTACAACACAGGAACAAAGTTTCTGAGCTTGTCATTTAATGACACTGAACAGCTCAAGTCAGTGGTCCAAATGTTCTGTTGAAATTCTGGACCAGCTAAACAAAACGAGCAGTTTCTCTGCACCCCCTATTACTAGCTCTCTTCGTTCTTTGCTTTGATTTTCTCTGCAATCAGTTCAGCTGCCTCAAACTAAAAAAGTAGAGAGAATGCAAAAGAACACAAACTCTAGCTGCAGTGGTCTGGCTCAGAGCTCCTGAGTTTGCAGCAATGAAATTTTTCTTTCTTTTACACTGAGGCTGCATCTGCTTCTGCGTAAGAATCTGCTGTTAGATGTTAAATATGAATCAGTCTTTTGTAAGGCTGCACTAGGGATGTAGAGGTTAGTTTACTGGCTATTTTGTAGCAAGGAAGTATTGTAAATATATAATAAGTATTTCCATTTTCCTTGAATATGTTTTCCTGGGCTAACTGTGCTTATCATTTTTTGTGTGTATTTAATGATAAATATATCAATAAATTATTGATTCAGCTGACAGGAAGAAAAAGACAATGCAGTGGGAAACGCTGTCAAATAAGGCCTCTAAACAGACAGGGTAATTTAAACGGGAAATCCTAAATCAACTCCTAGATAATGTAGTAAGTAAACATATTAACCTGTAAGTAAACATATCAACCAGACACAAATTATGTCATAAATTATGTTTGTTGATATATCAAAGTCTAGTCATAGCACTCAAGGAACAGTTAAGGAAACACAGGAAATAAAGATAATGGATAATTTTATGGAGTTTATATATTGCAGCTTCTAAACACTTATTTAAAAAAAAATAAATTTCCAATGTGCTGCTTTAGAATCATCATTGAAAACCATTACTGAAGGAATGCGTTGTTCTGTATAGTCAACAGTATACAGTCATTGTGCTGAAAAAGCATTTGTTGGTGAAATTTTGTCACTATTAAAAAAACCCCAAACAGAAAAACCTGTATATGCATGCAGGCAGGCATGGTATATTCTAATGAGATATATTTATAACAATTTTGGCATGTTAGATATGGCTGTATTTACAAACCTTTTTTTCTTTACAGCATGCTTGCACACATTCTTTAGGTTTTTTGTTATGTGCAGATTTTTTTTTCCTGAATTAGTCTTATAATTATCCCTTCTAGTAAAAACAGATATGAGAATACAATTAGTCCGTCCTTTTTTTGTGACTTGTTGCTCCTAACACCCTGAGATAAGTAAAACCAAACAAAACTGAAACAAGCATCACCACCTCCCAGACATGTGAAACTTTATATCACGCATTGTCTTCAAACCCTGGAGACATCATTGATAGGATTTCCCAAAGATTTGATGTCAGCTATCTGCTGCAACTGAAAACATTGAAACCGTTGCCTTTACTAGAAACAAAGTGAGGCCAAAGCTGAGCCCTTCAATAAATCTTTTCCCTGACAACTGCAAAAACATAAACCATTTGAAAATATGAATGATACTTAAAATGCTTACAAATCTGCCTGCCTCATTCCGTAGAGGCCTTGAAACAAACAGAACTAAAAAGAACCCAGTCTTCCTGAAAACTCATATTTCTTCTTCTATTCCCCAAGTGCTAAACTATTATCCATCGCAGGCATTGTTATCCTAGGGGAACCTGTGCACCTGAGTGAACAGTGAAAGTCAGCAAATACAGTAAAAGGTGTTTTCAGTGACAAGCTGAAGGGATCCTGTACTTGCTAATTTAGACATCTGGAATTTAAACTCTGGAGAACTTCAGTGAGAAGAGAGTTATCTGGAGCTGACTGACGATCTCTTTTTGTTTATTCATTATTGTTTAACAAACAGGTATCACAGCTGAGGCAGTGTACCTGGTATGGGCTTTACTGTTGTAGCAATGCTAAAGTCAGAACTTTCTAACTGAAAATTGCAGAGGCCTACAACATATATCGATGAATCTCACACTGCCACTTTATAAAACTGGGTTTTTTTCCAGTGTGGTGATGATGTAAAGCCTTTTCTGGCATGCTCTAGTAGGTGAAGGAATCACCCCCATGGGGATCAGCTTTGTATGTACAACTAGTGTGTCTCCTGGGTTTAATTTCCTTAATCCTAATTGCCAGCAGAAGTTGTGATGATTGATTTTGAGGGTTCACAGTGCAGTTTCCAATAAAGATGTTAAAGTATTAAAAGAAGTTGGTAAACTGAGCCTAGCTGTACTGATTAAGTGAACTTCTTAACTCTTGTGAGAAGAAATCAAAGTTGCTGGAGTGCAGTACGCTAATGGCTTCTGAAAGCGCTTCAGCATTGCACTCTGTAAAGTCAAACTGCCTCAGTGTTTTGCTATAGTACCTCTATATGTCAGAGACATGTATTTGAAGGGGAGGGGAGGTGAGATTGTTCAGCTATACGGAGTGCCATTTATCTTTAAAACTTTCCTTAAATTAGGATGTAAACTTGATTTTATGTTTAAACATACAATTATTTATATCTGCACATCTATACAATATGTACAACATGTAATAGAAAATGTAAAATAATAAACATTACCTCACCTGTATTGTAGTATGTTGCGTATATATGTTGCGTATATATAATATACGTTGCGTATAATATATGTTGCGTATGACATATTGTACTTTAGATACAGAATAAGATATATGTTAAAAAGTTCCGTTGTTGATTTAAGGTTTCTCTGGCTTCTTAACTGGAAGTTTGTCTTAGAAAGGAAATTAATGGGTTCACAGCTTCAAGCCCACATCTGCAGCTTTGTCCGCTTCTTTGTTTCCCTTTAAATACCTTATCTACAGCTATGTATGCGGCTAGATTATGAAAAAGAAATTTGCTATTATCACTGTTACCTTGTAATGCAGAGGTAATACTTCTGTTGTGGAATCAGTGTGCCTGAACAATGGTGTAACGCAGAGCGTATCCTTCATGCTTCAGCAGGAAGCAACCAGCTTTCAGTCAGCTCTGTTCGTTAGCCCAATGTAACATTTCTCATTATGTGGGGAACATATAGACATGCTCTCCACCACTGACTAAAAACATTTCCAGGTTTGACCACTACACTGTGAGACACGGAGAAGAGATGCACATGAAGAATGAAATCCTATCCTTATTAAAACTAAGGAGAAAAGACACCCCAAACCTCTCACTGAATTATTCAGGCTCAAATTTTCAAAGCACAAGATACAGAATTATTATCCTTTTTTTTTTCCTTGGAGAAGATTGTTGCAGTGTAGAGTTCAGACACATCCATAAGACGTATCAAGACGTGAAAAGACCTGTAGTGTTTGCCCTTGAAATGATACATATTCTCAGGATAAATGCAATACGACCACCATAGCTGAGAAATCAGTATCATTCTTGAGAGCTTGCATCTATATCTATGAGTGAACATCACAGCACTGAAAGTTGCAATCCCTTTATTTTGTGCAGGACTTAGGAAATGTTTGGGTGGAGTCATGTCAGGTTCCTGCGCTATGTGTGGTCAGAGGAAGGTAGCACTAGGAGTTACAGTCAGCATGCTCTTAAGGTTTTGGCTTGCCTACACCTAACCAGTGCTGATGGTAATTCCAGCTCTGCTCTGGCACTTAGGCACTCAACGTTATAAGAGAGATGTCTCCTCTCTTCATGATGTGTGGCAGCAACATCTTTTTAAGAATAGGAGCTGATTGACAAACTTGAAATCAGTGGTCTTTTAGCTGTGTTGTCTGAACATCTGCTGCCTGTTGGAGCTGCAACTGCCAGTAATTTATCAATGCCAGAGAAATGAAAAAAGTCTTTGAGTTCCACTCAGTGGAAAAGAAGATGTGATCCTAGGCTTCAGAGCCTTAGGTCCCTTACCCAGGAGGGGGGAGATCTAGGTTTTTAGTTTCTGCTCCAAGAACTCTCCATGAATTTTCTTCACTGAATGTTTCTTATAAAATGAAGAAATTCTCGAAGTGGAGCTCAGATCCGAGCTGTTTCTCTAAGGCCACCTAGGCTTCCTGACTATATTCCTTCTTTCTTCTTGGGGAGATAGAGAAACATTACCATTTTGCTACTTCAGCTGGTGCAGATGTGACATAGGTGCTGAAATGCTTCACATACACCTTCAGAAGAAAGCTGAAAGATTTGTTTCAGATTTTCATTTTAGACTTGGACATATCCAAGTTTGAGGCCTGAAATAATTGATTTTCTTTTAAATTCTTTTTTATGGTTATATCAGTATTTGATTTGATCTACATCAGCTGAATTTAGCCAACATCACACAATATGGTTGCAATGTCAGAGAACAGAAAAATGAGACAAACACAATCTCATGGCTGAAAGCTGAAGTCAACAAAACCAGTTAATAATAAGGATTAGCTCACTTATGGAGCAGATAACTGAAGTGTGTGCTCCAGTTTCAAAATTAGGAGGAGAACTTTTGACAGAATATATATGTAGCTAAGTTACTGGATTGAAGGACAAGAACTGCAAGATGAATTCCCATAGTTCAGTGCTGAGATTAATTTAACCTTTTGTGGACAGTGCCTCGCTGAAACTCTAAGACCCTTACGCTTTTCTGAGGAGACACAACTTGCTTATTCTGCCTGTGTCTGGAATTTTTTTTCAGGTCTCTTACGGTTTTAACGGCACTGTTGTCAGCCTTTACTCTGGATGGGTATGAGCCAGCTCCAAACCATAAACAGTGTAGCCATGGTTAGTAAGCCTGAGCTACTAAGCCTTTGCTGATAGCGTGGGCACAACAGGTTGTGCCTGCTTGGAGCACAACCAAAGCGAGCTCACATCTGTCTAAAAAAAAAAAAAAAAAAAAGTTAACATATCCACTCTGTTTTTTTCCTGCTTCCTTCTCCTGCCTTTCTCTTTCCCTTTTTCTTTGTCTCTGTCCCCCCCACACACATCCACAAGAGTACTCACAGAAACTCCACCTATATAAGCTCTCTGCCCAGACAGTTCAAATTCCTGAGTGGGATCTCACAGGGCACACGTTTGTTTAGAGTGGTAATGTGTGGCGGTGTTTTGGTATGAGGCCCCTTGCACAGTTCCTTACAGCGAACTTGAACAAAGAGCAGTTTTTACATTCATCCCTTTCAAGAGGGTTTTACTCAAGCTATGAAGTGTTTATTTTTTGCCTCATACACCTGACTGAAACCAGAAAAGGGTAACATAGATCATGGAGGGGAAGCCACAATGCTGGGCTCCAAAAGCTTTTTGGGGAGTTCCCCATGCAGAGCAGACAGACTCACCCTGAGTTTCACTTAGGCCATGATGGCAGGATGTCCGTGTCCTGCCTCTCACAGCACAGACTCTGGCTGCAGAAATGTCAGTAGCAGCCCTGCTTGTTATTGACAGTAGCAGCCAATGACACATGAATTTTGAGTGACTTTTTATGTGGCTTCAAGACCTAGGTTCCATGGGCTTTTCTTGTGTGCAAAATAAGAAACAGGTTACTCTTTCCCTAAATTTTCTTTTAATCTCTCCTTTCTTCCACTAGCTAGACACTAATTGTGTTGTACATCATCTTCTGCCATTTTTCGGGCACAAGCAACATGCTGGCACGAGTCAGTGGAAATTCAACATTCATTAAGGTTTGACTGTATTGCCTATGCATCACCTCTCTCTCTCTCTTTTTTCTTTCTCCTAAGATGACTGCTTTTAAGAATGAGACTAACAATCTTACAACAGGAAGCCCTCCATTTTAGACAGCTGAGCTACATAAGCTGCATCCTGGCTATCATTACCTTGGATGCCTGTGATTTAGTTTTTCTGCGGTTTGGGGGTTTTTACCAGTGGGTTTTGAAAAGCATCAACAGTCTTAGTCACCTACACACTTACAGGAAGACTGTGTTCTCAAAGAAGCAGTACTTTTTGACAGAACAACTATAAAAATGCTGAGAAGTAAAAGGATCATCACAGAACGCACACCTTTCTCTTTTTAAAATGTATAATCCTTACAGGGGATTACTGGTGGGTGAATATTAGAGCTGGTCTGTCTTCTAGCTTGAAAGCTTGTTTCTCAGGCAAAGCTGTCTTCTGGCAAATTAAAGGAAATTGAGTTTCTCAGGATTCCATTTCTCTCTGCAGAGAAGAAACTGATATAAGAGAAAGAAAGTTCACTTATTTCTCTGAATTCTTGCTCTAGATATGTGTGTGTGTATTTGTGTGTAATATTTTTATCCTGGTGGCAAAACCCAAATACGTCAGGTGCAGACCCCAGAAATTTCTCTTCTCATATCATCTATGTCCCAAGGAAACATCAAGAAGGTAAAGATGGCTCTCCCTCATTCACTTAATCCTGCTACCTGCTGGATGCCACAGGTCCTGAAGGTTCATCCACATGCTCTGTACATTGGTTAAATGTGAGAGAAATGAAAGTGCCACTGTTCTATTTGGAAGATGCTTACATAGGTCCACTATTACAGCATAGTCATAGTCTTTAACAAATACATTATCCATAAACTCATTGCAGTCAGGCAGTGGTATTCCCATTTAAGAAAAGGGAACAGAAAGAAAATGTAAATTACTTGCCCAACATTACATATACCCATGGTCATGGAAAATGACATTTGTTCCCTGGCAGAGCAAGGTTTGATTTGTTTCACAAGCTGAAATAGTGCATCAATTCATTTAATAAGCCCCAAATTGTTCCTTAGCCCTTTAATATCTAGATCAGTACCTTGTTATGGTGGAATTAATTATCATGTAAAACCTAAACCAAATATGGATTTCTTATGCCTGTCAAATAGATATAAAAATTTCACAGCATTTGGATTATGAATGGACAGCCAGGATTAGCAGATGGAGTGCAGAATTCCTCACTTTCAAAGTAAGTTTTGAGGCCTGGAAAAGTCAGCCAAAAAAACCTCAAGTCTCACATGAACTTACCTGCTGGAGAAGGTGAGAATTCCGTTCCTATATCTTCTGCAAGTTAATTTCCTGTTCCTGCTTGACATCCTAAACCTTCACAGCCTGCACTTTAGGGCTATGCTATGCTGTGAGGAAGGAGAATCCAATTAATTATGTCCTACCTCGCATTCAGCTTTCAGCAACCAATTATTAGACAAAACCTGGTTGAAGCCCTCATTTGATTTAGGAGGCTTGGGTGTCTTGGCATTCATCAGGATTTACTGATGTTGATAAATTGCTCTTTTCTGTCATGGCTCTAAATAGATATATCAGGTTTGTCCAAGGCTTCTTGCCGAGCCTTGATCTAAATGGTTTTTCATCTAAGAGTGTGGAGCAGTTGTTCTTTTATCTGGAACTGAGATACGGAGGTCAGAAGTAATGAAACCGGCATTTGTCTAATTATGAATTCCATTATTATTTTCTATCTTCAAGCAGCTACGGGTAAATCCACATGAGTCTGCTTCAGTAAAGCTCTCCTGAACTAGCATAGTGAGATAAATTAAAAGTAGCATGAGCCGAGTATGTCCTAGTATATCTTTATGTGTGATACCCAAGAGAGCCCAGGTTGCAATCTGGAGACATGCTGTTGTTAGCTCGAGTGCAGCAGAATTGAAAGAGATGGGTCGGGATTGTATTCTCTGTGCAGAGTTTGGGATGCTGCCTCCTGCCCCCCAGCCAGCACCTGTTTTTGATAGCTTCCCTTTGAAGAGTGGTTGGAGGAATAACATGCAGACAGATGCATAGAGCTACCTGGTAGTAAAGCATGAACTGATTGTACTGTTTGGTTTAGTTAAGTTTTGAGATAATTGACAGGATGCTCAAAGGTCTGGGGCACTACTACTATATTTTAAGACAGAGGAAAACCAAAGAGGGGAAAAAAATAATTGAATACTTTAACTGTCCTTCCTCTCAGCCTCCTGTGTTCTTATCCAGGAGCCTTGTGAAGTACTTTCACTTACTTTTCAGATTAGTACTTGAGACCATACCCACAATGGTCAAGAGTCTGCTCTTTCTCACACATGTTCTGAACTGGAATTACTTGGGTTTTTTTCTCCTAAATTTGTTCTAAGTTCTTGTGAGTCACTATATTACTTGACAGCTGAATTTAATGCATTTGATTGTTAAGTTCCCTAGCTGCTAATCTTCAAAGATCACTTACTGACAAATAGCATGTAATGTGTGTTATAGAATTGCTGCACATTTATGTTAAATAGCTCTGAGTTTTGTTTGTTACTGCCAGGTAATTCAGGCTAAACTCTTTTTTGATATAACCAAAGATAAAATCTAATCTGTTTTGACTACTTTCATGACACGTAGTGTTCAATTTTGTGCCAGTTTTACACCAAAAGCTACAGAAAGGGACTTCTATGAACCTTCAAATCCCAATGAATTGCCTTGTACAATTGTGCTTGTAATCCAAATGTCTTTGAAGGAGTGGGGTTTTAAATGCTCATCACAATCTTTAGTGTATTCCTCGTGGATGTAACTTTGTGTTTATAAAAAGAGAGTCTGTTTTTTTCACAAATAGTGCTTGCTATCCATTATTTCCTACCTAACTTTTAAAAAAGTTTTCTCTCTAATTAATAATTGGAAAGAATGTGAAGAATTACCCATCACAAGTGAAAATCAGAGAATAATGATCTCATAATATTGTGGAAAAATGGAGACACAGTTTTGGTGAAAAAAAATCAGTAAGTATTGTAAAATACTCACCCCTGCAAATTTTGCAACCTAAATACTGTTGTGAATATTACTAAAATATTCAGAAGTATAAGAAGAGCTTAAACTGATGAAAAGTGATTATCTGAAAAGTATCATGACTGTACAGCTCAGCAGTCTGTGAGCAACTTTCCTGCTGCAGAAATTCCTGTTTCTGAAATGGAAGTGGTCCTCCTTCCTTCCGTCGCTGCACACCGCCTGCTAGGGGAGATTCACCTCCACCTCCACCAGACTTTTGCCTCAGCCAAGCTCGCGGAAATCAGGTAATCTTTTGGCACTGAATGTCTGTATATCACCTTAAGCTTTCTTATGTCAAAATGTCAGTAGCACTTGGTACTTTATACCGCTGAATATTGGTATTATTGTTCTTCTATATGTCAGCCTGAAGATATAAGACTATCATAAAGTGGTTCAGATGTCAGAATGTTTCATTACTATCTAATGGTTCAGTGCAGTTTTCTCTGCTCCCCTTAGCCTTTCAGTAAAAGTTGACATATTTCTTCAGAAATAGTTTATTACTTTATATATCTGATTAATAACAAATCAAGACATACATTAACAGAAAAGATACCTTGGACCTAACAATTAAATAAGCAAACAAAAGCAAATACCTAATTGCATTATTTACTCTTAAAATAATATTTTCAGTAGTAAATTTTTGACTGAGTGATCAGAGGAAAAGCCATTCCTGGCTTGAAGGAAGACATATTAAATTTCTAATTTTTTATTGACTGCTTAACTAAGAATATAAAAAAGCAGGGTTAATCAGAATGACTCAGAGTGAAGAAAGCAATTGTGAGCTTTTTTTAAGGCCATGCAAATTTAAGTGAACTGTAAAGTTTTACACAAATACGTGCATACTTATTAGCACATCAATTTATCTTTAGTAGGTAACCTTCTACGAACATACACCACCTTATATGCACTACCTTTTATAGAGGTCTCCAGAAACTATCGCATTCTGTACAAAAATCTAACATATAATTTAAGGCAGATATTCAGACGAGCACTTCATTTTGAGCAAGCATTGTCTTTTGTACTTAAATTATAAAAGACTATTGAGGGATAATACTAATTATTATCTAGCAAGTGAATCACACTACTATTAATTATCAGTGAACCAAAATCTAAGTGACATAACTATCTTGAAAAATACCTGCAGTAAGAACATGCCATACTGTATCATATCAAAGGCCCCAATAGCCAGAGTCCTGTCTCCAGCAGTGTTAATAGGTAGCAGAGAGAATCCACAATCTCATTAACACTAAAATGGGTGAAACCTTTTGTTTCGGAAGCAACTGGTTAAAGCAGGGCAGCAATTTGATTCATTTCCTTCAACAGCAGTTATGTGCAGTGTACAAGCTACTTCTGAGAGAACTGTCTAGCCTCCCTATGGAAAATTAGTCATTGGAAGGACTAGAAATATTTAGTTCTGTTTTGCAGAAATGTCTTAAAATGTCTGCTTCTCTTCAAGAACTCAAAGAGCAACCTGCAGTGGCTATCTCAGACAGAGACTCTTACATGACTCCCTCCACAGGACCTTGTATTTTAAAACAAATGTCTATACATGCAGGTAGGACAAGAAAGCTGGGGGCACTGCATTCATCTTCTCTGCAAACAAATGCAAGGGAGGTGCCCCAGGTAAAACAACTTCATTCAGATTCATTCATCTGGACACGTAAACCACAGCCAGAACTAACAAAGCCCATAATCTGTTAGGCTAAGAGAATTCACCAAGGAGCTCATTGTTTTCTGGCAAAGACTGGTGATGAAATGGAAGGATTAACAAAACTGATATGAACATGCAGTGAGGATTTTGAATGGTCAAAGTTTCATAAGCTGAGAAAACTATATAGTGAGGCACGACTGAAGTGCTTAAAGAGGGAAATGCTTGAATTGGGTTTTTCTGCAATTAAAGCTGCAAGAAATAGCATGAATTTTTTAACCAGAAACTGGTATGGAAACGTTCAGAATCAAAGTGGACAATTAACCACATCAAAAGTATATCAGAAAAAAGTAGACACTCTTAGTGAAATACAAAAAGAGACTGAACAGTTTCCTGGAGACCAAAAGGTGTGGACTAAATTAAAAATTTCTGGAAGTTCAGATGAATTAGATCTTGCAAAGACAATTAAAATAGTAGATTTAACATATATCCTTATAAACGAAAAGAGAATCAGAAAAGAAAGCAGTGCACCTTATGTAGCAAAACCGATCTTACTAGCTTTTTTACTAGTATGTCTGGGATAAATGGAACAAAATGTGGCTTGTGTTCACCAGAAGTAGATTATATGATGACAACACAGTTTTTTGAGGACAAAAATATTTTCTCTGTGTTATTTTTCTCTTGAAATGCAATAGCTTTAATCCACTTGGATGTTGTTTACTCACTTCCTATTTCACACAGAGAATCATCAGTTTATGAAGAGGGTGTTATGTATAAGAAATGAAAAGAGGGTTGTTAGAACACAGATGACAGGAGTTTGTGCTGAAAACAGTCGTAATACTAGAGGGAAGTGTGTGACAATTTCTTCTAGGAGCAGTTTTGGTCCGTATCAATCTCTAATTTAATATTTTCATGTAGTAGGTATTGTCATGGGAAAATATGCATATCCTAAGTAAATATGATGATGATGATGATGATGATGGTGACAATGCAAAATTTGAGGCAACATTAACATAGAAAAGGGTTTGGATATTGACAGTATAAAACAGAATCAGAGGATATAGAAAAAGAACTGGAGAAGAGTTTGAGGATGGAATGGAATGTGACAATATGACATGCAAAGCAATAGGCTTGGGAACAAAGAACAGGAATCTCTGCTGTTACATAGGTGTATCAGATGACCACAGGACTACGTGGTACATAAATGATATGATCATGGAAGAGGCAAATGTGATCCCAGGAAGTGTAAGTACCATACAGCAAAGCTGCTCCTGGGCTATTTTGGATGGACTACCATTCTTTGAGGCAATTCTGGTGATCATTTGTCCCAGAAGTTGTTCCCTGAAGACAGAGTTGCCAGGCTTCCCTTCGCTGAGCCTTCACATTCTTCCAACACTAGCCCAGGAGGCTCAAGACATCCTTAAACTCCACTGGGCTGAACCAAGCCCCAGAATAGGCAGTAGGTACTTGCACAATCATGTTATAAAATCAGCACTCTGCTGGGCTCTATTCAGCATAATCCTTACACTTTGAGCTAAAACCTCATCCCACCACAGACATACACACACAGTCACAGTTGTGATGACGATGTCTTAGACTCACAGTGTCACTGTGCTGTCCCCGTGAGACCCAGCTCAAGCACTGTGCAGTGTCTGCACGAGCAGCCTGTGCTTGAGGAGGTTTTGCTTTGGACAGCGTGGATGCTCTGCACCACTGATCTGAAGGTTCTCTGGGAGGATGCCTGCAGACACAAGCATGGATACAAGCTGCCTGTGGACATTCAGGACCAGCATCTACTACCTTACTATGATCTAGACAACTTTTCTAGCTGTGACTGGAACACACTAATTCCTTTCCTGATCTTTGTGATGCAAACTCTCAAAGCAGCTCTTGCAGCTACCATGGGGTCACAGTCCTTTTTCTGTTGGCTATCCTAGGAAAGTGAGACAGTTGCTAAAATCCTAAGTAAACAATTTGTTGCCTCTTTACCAAGCTAAAGCAATGTCTTGCTAAATAAGAGAGGTGTGGGACCACTGACTTTCAGCCTGTTACTTTGATACCATACTTAAGTCAAAAGATACATTATTAATACCAATTGTAAAGTAGATGTCACAATTATAGAAACAAAAAACAACTGTCTAATCTACTGGTACCAAATCAACATCTAAGAAAAAGAAATATCTTGCCTACAGTCTGCTTTGCAAACACACTGGGTCTCGTAGACACACCTCTACTCTGGCAAACACTCAGGGCCAGGGAGTGAGCTTTAACACCAAACTCCATGGCTGCCCTATTAAAAGTTCTAAGGAAACTGTGGAGAAGGTGTATCTGTGGGTATGCAATTGTTTGTCAGCTTACCCCTGGCTTGGCATTTGACCACTCTGTCTTATTCTCTGTAAGATAAAAACCCAGATGCAGTTTTGGGGGTAGCGCAATCCAGAAATCAATCTAGCAGTCAGTTAGGATGAGACTGTCAGGTTCAGCTCCCACAAAGTCCTCTAATAAGCTTTGTACCCTTTTGCTTCCTAGAGAACACAATCCAAACCCTCCAGTTTCAGACTCCAATGACATGGAAGTAACGGTCTGACATATAGTCCTGAAGTAATTTCAGAGACTTCGTAATTAAAATGAAAAAAAGACAAGAGATAATAATTATGTCATAGGATCTTGTGGGCAATATGTAAGATACAGAAGAGACTCAATGCCGAGCAGTCTGTAGCCTGTACATGATTGATTTCTCTACAAGGGACTGGACTTAAGCAGTGGAGACTTTTGCTTTTTTGTTAATCCGTAATATCTATCCTCAAGGTCAAGCACTTGTCACAGTCCCCTCTTTTTTACCAGCATAGATGTACCCCTCTCTTCACTGATTCTTTCTCTTTGCTCTACTCACATATTGTGTTCCACAGCAGCAATCACCTACTAGTACACCATCCTAACTCCTCCAGCCACTCTTTCTTTAGAATTTTCCAGGGAATCCATTCAGTTTCAGAAATCCTGACCAAAAATTATTTAGTTATACAAGAGATGATCTTCCTTCTGTTGATTTAGGAATAGATTCAGCTTTTCAAGGTTGGAAATGTTACACTGCCAGAGCAGGTGTCGTCCGTACTAGGTTAACTTTGACTTCACATGTAATAAAACATCTTCCTTTGTCATGACTCTGTTACATACATTACAGTGTGAAGCATCTCTGTCTACTGAGCTTCTATTTTTTATCAACTTGTAAATAGGATAATGTACTTCTTACAAACATTTACATGAGTTTAATACACCCCATTCTTTACAAATTCTTGACTGACACAGGAAAATAATATTATCTAGCATTTTGGACGAAAATGAGTTTGAGGTTCTTCTTTTATGATAGGAGAGAAAAAAGTTTGGCTTGGGTAGCTTAGCAAAATAAGAAGAACTGTACCATAATTCAGGTTGGAAGTGATCTCTGGAGGTCACCCTGTTCAACCTCCTTCTCAAAGGCAGACCTAAATTCGAAGCTAAATTAATTTGCTCAGGTTTCTGTACATTTGAATTGAAAATATCCCCAGAAACTGAGATTCCACAACCACTTTGAGTAACTTGGTTTGGCACTCGGCCATTCTCCTGGGAATTGTTTGGAGTTTTTTCTGGTTTTATCCAGTCAGATTTTGTTTGTAGCTCTTTGTGCCTGTTGCCTCTCATCTTTATTTCTGACTGTGTTGAAGAAAACTCTGTCTTCTCTATAAGCCCTGGGTGATCCTCTAAGTCTTCCTTCTGCTTAACAAACCCTCATATCTCAGCCTGTCCTCTGCATTGAACTTGAATATACAGGATGTCCCTTTCCTTCCTCAGTTTTGATTTTTATAGAATCAGTTTTAGCATTTTTGGCTAGGTGAAAATTTTCCAATACTATCTTAATCAGTTTCTGTCAGCAGTGACCTCACCAGTGTGGACAGGAGAGGTCTGAGGATTTAGGAAACATTTGCGAAATCATTACTGGGAACAAGAATCGTACATTTAAGGTGTAATTAATTCTAGACAAATACACATTAAAGTTTCCAAGTCTGTGGCATTCAGGGATAAATTTTAAAATAACATTCATGGCTTCTAGGATGGCTAGGTACAATCAGGCCTAGTTTTCGAAAGTAAAAACTGTACAAATATAAGAAATGTACGTTACAAAAAAAAAAAGAAAAAAGGGAAAAAGAAGAACTGTATCTCAGTACAGTTCTAGAAGCTGATGCCTCACAGGAAGTCTTTAGCTTTGGCAGTGGGTACACATAAGCCAGAGAAGAGGAGAAGAGATTGTTGAGTGTTTCCTTCTGTGCTCTTGCAGAAATGAAGTGCTTTATTCTGTTTACTCCTAGGATCACTGTATTATTTGGCTGGTAATTATGGAAGGAAAAGAGAGAAATGAAAACTGACATGGTGTCACAAATGGGTGTGTTTGAGATTGGTCTCTAAGACCATGCATTATACCTGAGGTCCAGAATGAGCCACGCGCAGACTGCATACTGCATGTCCTGCACTAATTCTGAAAAAGAAGTATATGAAATTCAGAACAAGTGATTAAAATTCAAAAGCTCTTGCTGAAGTGGAGAGATATAGACAAAAAGAGTTCACTGGGATGAATTTCTACCTCTTTGCTATTGCTATCCACCTTTCTTGGGAAGCTCAGCCTTTGCTAAGCAAAGCCTTTATGCCATGCTTGGTGTTACTGTGTTGAACATCCTCTAGCAGCACGTTTGGTTTGACATTAAAAGGAAAATAGTTCAGCTAGTGAGCTGTACAGAGCTATTGCCTGCTCTAAAATTGCAGCTCTGCTTACTGTGTCCTCTTGACACTAGTGATCAAATCATAGAGACTCTACGTTTGTTTACAAATAACTTTCGTTTCGAATTAATGGCAGTGGTACTGCTAATGTTTTGGGCTGACTGAAGATATAATCATGTCTTTTTTTCATGGCTAAGCTGATCAATTGGAAATTAACCTTGGTGACCAGGTTCTGTAGGGTGATCAGCATAATGGACTCTTGTTAGCAGCATGAATTTCAGGAGCATATTTCATTCATATAACACTGTTAACATGTATCAGATTGTACAATTAGGTTCTATGATTTTTAGGGACTCAGATGTTGTCAGTAGGAAAAATGCATTTCTCTTTTCAAGCAAAAAGAATACTGCTGGCTTGTTCTGAATAGATCCTATTGAACCACCTTGTTAGCATCCCTTAATGACTTCCCTGCTTCTTTTGACTCCTACCATGAATACTTTTCTTCCTAAAGAAAAAAATGGATAGTATTATTTTACAGCAGATTCCTGCGTTGCATTGGGAAGATGAAGATTAATTATGCAATAGAACCTCAGTATCTGAAAGGCTGTGATCCAAACTTCTCCCTCTAACAAACTTCTTCTTCCACTATTATCTACAGCTTTTGTATTGATTTGCATTTAGCTGAAAATCCTTGATGTCACCTAACTGATTCAGGCAACCAGGATTTCACGGCAAAGTAATCTATAAATGTTAGAGTATTCTTTCTAGAGCGACATTAAGAAAAACCCATGAACTTGCATCTCTGTGTCATGGTACTGCTATACTGTGCATATTCTCATGTTCTATTGCATTGATTGACTTGGAAAAGTTTAAAAAAAGAAGACAAATAAAACAATCTATGAACCCATTTGTGAAATACATATTTAGAGTTACTCAGAAAGACAAGATGAACCCCCTAAACATAATTATGTTTTCATAGCTTGTTCAGCTTAAGCAGCAATTTGAGTTCAGTGGGACTTGAATTTATTCCTGAATTGTTTGCTCATCATTTGATATTAGATTGCCAAGTAATGTGTTATTCTCCACTGTTTTCAAAATGTGAGATTACAGCTTAGTATATACAGAATGAAAAGGCTCTGTCAAGTCTTTGTTCTCTTGCCACTATGACCAGCAAAAAAAGAAAGAAACCCACAGAACAACAAATCATGCCAGGCAGTAAGACAGTAAACCATTTCCGCTCTGGTTCTACCTTTTTCTAGCACTGTACCTACATTTTGAATCATGCTAATTCTTTTTATTTATTATTTTGTGTCAAGTTCTAATCACTGGCTTCTTCTTCATCACTGTTTTGTACTCTCAACTTCTTGTCTTACAGAATTTCTGAAGACAGCGCAGCAGTAGAAACACGAGTTCACCAATGACTGATGCAATCTACTAAGCACTCCTTAATTAGAATAATGAAGGAAACGATTAAGGAAACATTCGTTAGACCCTTGCTTTTGTAAATGATGTACTGCAGATCCAACGACAAATACAGGCAGATAATTTTTCTTACAGAGGACTCTGTGTTCTATTTTCCCTGTGCATACTTTTCAGCTGTAAACTTGGGCCAGGCTCTGTCCAGCTTTTCACCCACTGAAATGATTCTTTATTTATTTTACAAAGAGCTAACAAAAAAATTGCAGGTATTGTGCAGCTCTTTGCTCAGGAGTGTCAGTCTTCTAGCCACACCCTCAATGCTGTATATCCCTCCCAGCAGCACAGCTGATATTTAACAAGTATTATGGAATGATAGAGGATGTTCACCCACTCATTTTCAAAATGCTTTTGGGAATAATGTGCTCCACTTGACAGGGCATTCCTGCTGAATGAAGCTTGAAGGAAATAATGTCAGCTCATGCTCTTTGTCTTTGTTAACGGTTCCCTGTTTTCCATTAACATTAGCTGTGTACAAACCTCAATATTGAAAGATGACTGTATGCTGATTTTCCAGACTGGCAAGCGGAAAATTGGCCAAAAATATATTATGAAGCACATGCCAGACAGAGTTAAGCACTAGCAGTTTAAAAAAAAAAAAAAGTAAAGACAAAGAGGTAGATCCGCCTTCAACTGATGGACTTTCAAAGGATGATCAGTTGTGAGGAGTCTCACTTGTCACCCTTGAAGAAGCTGCTTTACACCAGCACCATCATGAGTAGCTTCCAGTCCCAGCAGTCAGAGTGGGGATGGGGAACGAGTGCACTGAGCCTCTCATTCATACCTATGTCAACATTCTGGGTTTAATGAACTGCCTTTTCACAAATCCTGTGAGAATAGCAGTCCTGTGGGGATAGTTGTCTGCAGGGATTAGGTACAGAGCTTGGGATATACACAAGAGCCTTGTCAACAACAAGGCTCCTGGGCATAACAAGGCTTTGGGCTGTCCCACAACCACAGGCAAAGTCAAACGTCTTCTATCAACCTCTGTCTCCTGCTTCCCCCAGTAGCTTCGGTGCTATCTGGTTTTCCATCACACATGGAATGAGAGGAAAGGATGACCATCTTGGAGTGGGAAAAGGGACAAAAACGGGCTTAAATCTTCCCGTTCTTCCTTTTCCAGGGGCTAAAGATACTGTGAAAATACAGGACTCTTCCATCTGGAGAGGAGAAAGCTAAGGGGGATTTTAAAAATCGTGTAGGTGTTAGTTAAACTGAACTGCTAATCACTGAAACCTGCAATACTGGAACTAGGGAAATACACTGAAACAAGTGACAGAGCATCCTAAAGCCCATATATAGAAAAATGCATCTTTACACAGTGGGTAGTGAACTTCTGTTCCCACAGGAGACTGTGGGGGCAGATGGTATCAGCAGCTTCAAATGAAGCTGGACAAATTCAGGCCAGGTATCTGACAGCCAGACCATGATTCTATGTTTCTATGATTCTATGACACCATGATTCAGATACTAAAGAAAATGAGCAGGGATGTACCCTATGATACAGTGAGTGTGGATTATGCGGATTACCTCCATCCCTCAAGATATTTAAAGGAAACCTGGGGACATAATTTACTGCTGGACTTGGAAGTTCTGGGTTAACAGCTGGTCTTGGTGACCTTAGAGGTCTTTCCAGCCTAATTGGTTCAATGATTCTATGATATCATAAGCATTGTCCGTTCAAGACCAGGAGTCTGAGATAACTTCTGATTTCTGCTTGGCAGCCAAGAATAGCTGGGGCAGCAGTTGGATTGCAGTTTGGAAATGTGCCTGTGGAGGCTGTCCCTTCTCTCATTAGCCTGAGAAGACAAGTCTCTGTGCTTGATGAGGTTGCCTTAACAGCTTCACAAACAGCCACAAGTGATTATGCTTGGAAAGGCTGTGAAGGGAAGCTAGAACCGAGTCCTTGTCAGTCTAAGCATGGAGAACATCCTTTCTGAATGCTTCCCCTGGCCACAAGAAAATTGTGAGTTAATGTGATACTTTAATACTATACAGCTCTGCTTTGGAAGATTACTTTGAAGAAACTCTGATTTACAGCAATAATCACATAGCTAATGAATTTTCTTCAGCTGAAGAGAATGAACATAATCCAGTTATAACAATTTGAGAAGGGTGTGACCAGTTTTTACACTAAAGCCAAACAGGATGACCCAGCTAATTATAGTTCTGACACCCTGGTATCAGTCCTGGGCAAATTAATGCAGTGACTGATACGGGACTTGATTCATCAAGAATTAAAAGAAGGAGATATAATTAATACCAGCTAACAGGACTTTACTGAAAATAGATTTAATCCTGTTATATTGATTTTTAAAATGACATTTCATGTTTAATCTGCAAAGATTATAGAGTAAGTAAAAAATACATAACCTAGTATGTCACAACAAAAAAAATACACACATATAAAGTTAACTGATATGTATTTGATATGTAGTAAAAGAAGGATAAACTGTTTCACTGACAGTGTCTCCAATGTAGTCAAAAATTTGGAATCACCAACAGCCTGCTGGTTCTAACTGGTCCCACAGGGTTCAGCTGAGAGGCCCAGACTTGCAACAAAATTCTGATGCTAATAATATTTGAAGACGACACAAGAGGGTGTGAAAGCAGTAAGTAACAGAGAGAATGAGACAGACAGCAGCACGGATTGCCCTTCAAGTGTGCTGAACACTTCAGGACAGTCTGAGGGAAACTGTACACCTGTGGGACGAAAGAAATGTAGGTAATGCTTGAGAATGGAGATATCTGTCCTGTTGGGCAGTGGCTGCGAAAAGAAGCATGTTGGAAAGATGTAAATGCAAAGTCTGACTGTGGCCAGTTGTAACAGGTGGTGCCAACTAGTGAGAAAGCTCAAGTAGCATTGCTGCACTGCGTAGTTTCCTTTGATTTCTTGATTTTACTTCTGTAGAAATAGTGTTTCTACAATGGGCCTTCATCTGCTTGCTCTTCGTGGAGTGAATCTCTTTTACCCTTAGCAGCCTCATCAGTGCTGGACTCTTTCTGCATGGAAACAGAAAAGGTTTCTAGGACAGATAGGGTCAAACGTTCTGGAGAAGCCCATCTCTCTTCACTGAGAGGAGATGATATCTGGGAACTAGCAGAGACTAAGCCTTTTCCTTCTATTAGAGAGAGCTAAAACTGAATAAAATTAAGCCTGCTTGATAGCCAGAATTTTAGACGTACTTAGAGACCACAAATCCTTTTGAGTGTGAATGGTGATTGGACTATCTGACACTGAAGTTGATTAAGATTTCTTTCTAGTCAAGATAAAACGACAATACTTGTTAAAATGGTTTGAAGTGGTTGTCTGTGTTCCCTGGAGCTATCTGTGATCCTTCAGACCAAAAAAACTTACAATATTGAAATTAATACACTTTGTACCACAAGCACTCACTATATGACATGAAGAACAAATATAATGTGTTACAGAAGCTAATTGCTGCAGATTATTTTCAAGGGCTTGAATGAGTTCAGCAGTAGAAAAAGGTAAAATTAGGACATTTTTAGAAGAAATGCATTAAAGCAGTTTTGAACTGAGAAACCGAGAGAGCATTTAGACAGAATACAGCAAAACAAATATTGGTTACAATCAAAGCTATATATTGTAAAAGATGAATCGATGGTACAACACGAAAATGTGTGTGATCCTATTTATTGTTGTAATTGGCTGTGTCTTGATAAATACCAGGAAATGATTGATCTCTCATCACAGATGCTTTGTGAGTTTGGTGGTGGTGCAGCATAAGCAATTTTAACAGCTGTGTATAGTTATTGCAATTCACTAGTTGAAACAGTAATCTTCTTTAAATATTTTTGATTATTTAAATTAACTCTAAGGTTAGAACGTGTCTTTTCCTTGGAGATACTGCAGGTGCATAAACCATATAGTGAAAAAGTGAAAACCCTCTATTTCTTGCATTCTGAGTGAAATCCTGTCGATACATTATCTTTGCTGAAGGTGAATTTTCATCCACTCTTTCCACTATTTCTGAATTTTATGAACACTGGATAATGGCACCGAACACAGTAGTAATACTTGCCTGTGCTTGCAGGGTGGGACCTATATGTGGAGAAGCTCTAACAAGGGAATATTTGCAGAGCTTGCTCAGGGTTGTCAAGAAAACTGTTAGTGTTAGAACACTTTAAAAAACTCCTTTATCAGGAAGAGTCTGATTTCAGGCAGGTCTAAATGTACTGAAAGGATATTTGAAATATTTAATTCCATTTCTTGCTCTTGAATATTCATTAACTCCAGAAGAAAAACTCATGACATATGATTAAGGCCATAACTTCAGGAAATCCATAGCTTGGAAGGACTGACTGGGAGAATGACGAAGCTTAACATATAGTGAAAAATACTGTAAAATTCTACTCATTTTGGCCTCAAACTTGACTGAGTTAATTCACCCCCCATGCGGAGACTACGCTACAATGACATTGTTAAATAACTACAGTGACATACATTTCAATTACATCTTTATATCCAGCCTCTTGTCATTCAGTAATCAGAAAATAATGGCTAACTTAAAAAAGAAAATATATAATCAGAGTTACTCAGCTATTATCATTCAGTAGTTATTGAACTACTTGTGCCACAAATTGAAGCATCAGGTAAATTTATGAGAAGGTTTAGTGGTAAAAGTGATTACTGGTAATAGAAAATAGCTATGGCAATCTGAATCCAAAGCAAATATGTACATTGAAAAAAAACCCACATCTGAGCAATCAAAATGGTATGTTTTTCAGAAGGCTTTCAGAATCTGTTCGAAAATTTTGTAGACACGAGTAAAACTAGCTTATAATGTCTTCCTTGTGTCCTTGGACACAAGATGTGGAACTAAAGAGAACAGAGAATATTAAAGAAAGCTATTTTTTTGCCTAAAGAAGATGGCTAGATGTAGAGATGCAGAGAGCCATGCATCAGTATTTAGATTTTAAAATATTTTGTCAACAATTGTATCAATCGGTTATTGTCCTCAGTTTAAAGGATGTTGGACCATTTTTTCTTCAAAATAAAGCAACAGTTCATGAATTTAAAATAAAAATTACAAGTCTGTTCAATATTTGTCCCAGCTGGAGAAGAAATTAATATGGACATTTTGGGTACATTGCACACCTCCATAAAAACAGCTGATTGAAACACTCTGATAGCATGGAAGCAAACTTCCTACAACCATTCCTGCATGCTCCCATTCCCTAATGTAATTCACCACATTTAATATAATTAATTGAGAGAGAAGGAAGTGCAGTTTTCCCAAAGGAATTTCCTGATTGACAGCTGTTTTACATAATCAGTGCAGAAACAGCAGTAGTGGAGCATACTCCAGCTATTACCTCCTAATGGACATTTACTTTGCTTTGCTGCTGTTTTGCTCAGCACAAAAGATTGTAACACAGACAGGGAGATTCAATTTAAATTCCTTCCCCCATAAATTGAGTTCTTTAGCTAAGTGTGTACGTTACAGAACCTTTTGCTTTGGGGCAGTAACGAGCACCCAGTGCCCTGTCAGTCTACAAGACACCCAGATGTTCCTCAGAAATACCTAAGTGCGCCACAAACTGAGTATAAGTTCAGAAGTCCTCCTTGCTAATAAGAAAATAGTGACATCTTACACTCTATCAGCTTTACCTAACTGTAAAGCTAGGAGAAGAAGGACTCCAATAATGTTTGTAAAACCATTTGTGAGTACTTAATGAGGGGAACTATATTAATTTTGATAATTAGTCAAGCCTATTGGATTGAATTTGTGAGGTGGAATGGAAAAACACTATAAAGAAAAAACAAATAACAATTTGACCTTTTTATGTGGCGAAGTTTAGCGAAGAAGGGATGGAGAGTAGTAAACACATAATAAATCCAGTATTTGATTTCTCCTGAGCAATGTTTACCTAATCTGTGTGAGAAAAAGAGTAGTATCTTTCCATATTGGCTCATATAATATACAAGTAACTTGTAGAAGTCATGTCTTTAATTGTCTATGTTTATTTTAAATGAAACGCTGTGTATTTTTGTAAGCTGTATTTGACAAGAACCATCAACTTTGCAAGTGTTCCCCCTGCCCACTGAACGTGTAAGTGTTCAACAATAGGTGGTGCTCCCAAGGTAAACCGTAGACTAAAATGCAAATTAAATAGTGTTTATTGAAGAAGGATAACTGTTTGGGGTTTTTAATACAGCAACTGAAGAGTATTTAAAGTGTAAAACCTCTAAAAAGATACTAAATATGATACTAACTCTAATTTTTAAATCGTGTAAAACTACGTGACCACTCAAACAAGCATAGAAGATGTGCAGTTTTCAGTCTGTTCTTTTTCTTTCAAATATGCACACAACAAATTGTTCACTCGGCTTATATCCTGGCTGTGGAATTTCTGTCCATGTGCTTTATTGCCCAGATGCCATTCACATTTTCTGAGAATGTAAGTATTGAATCCAAATTACCTATATGATTTTCAGCTGTTAAATGTTTAATGTGTTTTATTGGCAATTGTGCAATTTAAATATTCTTTTTTAATTACATCCTGGATTAATTGCACATACCATGTGATCTTAAAAATCCTGGAATATTTTCAGTGTTATAAATAGCAATAGAACTTAGCATTTTCTGTTGGGCTTCTATGCTCTAGGCATCCTTCATTCAGTATATGCTTGCTTTTCTGTGTTGTTTATTGAATTTGGTTATACAAATATGGTCTCATGCATTCTTTATATGATTAGAGAGCATCACATGGGGAACAAAACTTAGTATTAGTACACTCAAATTCAAGCTTGAATGTATTGACAGAACGTCGTATGAATTTTTACTGGAATATGGAACTAAAGTTAAAATTGCTTTTGAAAACAAATCACAAAGATCAAGTGTCCCAAATAGCTTTCAGAGAGGAGGGTGTTGGCATTATTTTTGTTTGATTGTTTGGGGTTTTTTTCTTGTCAGTAACGGACTTTTCTTGCCTGTTTATATTTCTGTAGGAGTTCAGCAATATTTGCACAACATCCTATTTGTGTATATACAATCTGAGAAATATGGTAATTTGCAAACAGTGTATTGTGTTAATTATAGTAGGTGCTTTGCCTATTTATGTATTTGAGCAGCTTGAACTAAATTGAAAGAATAAAACCAATGAGGCAGGAAAGTCCAATTAAAAGTACATTAATCAAATGTCCCACAGATGCCTTTCCTCTCTAATACATATTGTTGCACTTTATGTTGAGTGCCTGTTTGATGTCAATTGTCCTTCTGTATCTAATGCAGAATCTTGTTCAGTCAGTGTGCAGTAACAAATGTAATTGTCAAAGGGCCTGGTTTTGGATACCTCACTTTATATTTTTATAGATTTTATAGTTAATTTAAATTTTAAACCATTCTTCTTTTGAAGATTAATTACAACCAAGAAACACAGAGAAATGAGAAAGTGACTACCACATTAAGAAATGACTGTTTGAAACACAGGCTGCTCTTCATCTACCATAGTTGCAGTAGAGTTTCTTCTCATCTGCACTGGAATAAGTCGAAGTAGACTCTGTTGGTCTCACATAAAATTCGAACTAGAAAAGCGCTTCAACAGAGCACTTAAAATTTTTTCCCTCGATATCTGATGAACAAAATTAGCTTGACTGAGCTTCTAGTATAATGCCATAAATCAAGAATAGGTCTGTGGGAGCTCATGTGAAAAGTTTATTTTGTTGCACTGATGCATTTCTCAACAAATAAATGAATACTTGTGGCTGTGCTGGAACACAAATTAGGTAGTCAAGTAATCTGAGAGTTGGACATAGAATTCCACTTCTTGCTTCATTGCAGCATCTTTATATGAAGCCAGGCAAGACTTTTAGGACCACATCTCAGAGAGAGAAAGAAAGAAGGGAAATTAAAACAAGATTCATACAGAATTTAGAATCAGAAACTGTTCTGTCTAATCCTGGGAGTGCTTTTCCATTCCTTACACACCTAAACCACACTCCCCTTTTAGGGCAGCCCTGCTTCAAACAAGTGTCTGCTCAACTATAGGACCGTCCAGGAAAGAGGCAGTTCGTCCCCGAGGGGGCTGTGTCTGGCAGGCATTGTCAGCACACATGGAATGCATGCTGAAAAGACGGGGCTCCCTACAGAACCCCACTGTACTCCCTGTTGAAACATAAACCCTTCAGGGTGGTACTCAGGTGCTGCTATAAAGAAAAAAATAGAAGATTCCCAGAAAATGGCACATCAAGTCAAAATATTTCTTTATCCATACAGGGCTGGAAACTCCTCAGAGGAGTGACTGGAGTTTAAATTCTCTCAAACTGGAGAGAGATCTGGAAGCCGACCTTGGTTTAGGTTTCTCACTGTGAGACAACTGTAAAAAGTGAGTCCCTCAGCCTTCTCCTTTTTGGGTGAGAAACAGGGAGAGAGTTGTGAGTGTAAGGGGTGTAGGAGTCTCCCTGCAGAGGGTTATCTGTGGGTGTGTGCATCTCTGTGTGTGGCATGGGAACCAGAGCAGGGTGGGGTCACAGCTGCACATGCTCTGCTCATCATCTCCTGTGTGTTAGTGCTACTTGGTGCTGCACTGAGTGTGACAGCTTTAACTAAGTGCCTGAAAGCAAGTTCCACCAAGTTCATCCTTTGGATCTCTTTCTGACTCACCTTGCCATGGGCACATCTTCCTCCAGTTCTAGCTGAGCCAACGGGAGAGTTTTCACTCCACTCCTCCTACCCTCATTCCCTTTGCCTGCCCTCTCGATACAGACACACTTCCCTTTCTCTCCCTTTCTCTGCCTCTTTGCACCAGAGATCTCCTCAGCCTCCCAGATGAGCTGCTTGCAAGCCATTCCTGACAAGCTGTCAAAGACCTAAATGGATTCTGCTCAAGCCTTCTCAGATAACTTCACTTAAGACCCATGAGGAAGGTTCATATTAGCAGGTCAGATAGATATATTCCAGGAATGAGGGGTCTGTAGGAAGCCCTGTGTGATAAAAGAGTTCTTGTGAACAGAAGGAGGGAACATCCAAATCAATTTTGGTAGGAGACTTAAATGTATTGCTTTACATGGACATGAAACCTGGTCTTTAATCTTTTTTGTAACAATGCCCCATTTGCTGCGCAGGAAAGAAAAAGCAGTCTATTCATTATTTCTTTTCAAATGACTTAACACAATTGTTTGCAATAGTTGAGTATGCAATAATATTTACTATTGAATTTCCCTTCAGTGAGAGGATTTTCAGGAGGGTACTTCTGACTTCTGAATGAAGTTAAAGAGGCTTCACCATAAAATGTTATGTAACTAGCAATGCAACTGCCTATCGTGTTGCCATACAATATTTGTAACTGGAAAAATAGCATCCCATTTGTTAACCTAAGACTTCTGTGGGAGAAAGAGGGTTTACTGGAGCACGTGTTCAATGTACATAATAGATACCACTTCACAGGATTAAAACTGCGTGCTCCTGAGCGGTAAATTTAAACCTTCTGACTTGCTTCTCCCAGTTACCATTAGCAGTTATCTTAGAAGTAGTTCAGAGATCATGGTGTCCGTGTTCCCTGGTTACCGAGCATGGAAACTGAACAAGTTGAAGGCAGATAGCCCTAAATAACAATGTTTTAATGATACCATCAACTCAAGAAGTCCTTAAAACAGTGATGACAAGAATCTGTGAAGAAATAACAAGGTCATTACCAATTAATTTTCCTTCACTATATGAAAATCTAAATAAAAGAAGACAGATATATTGTGTTATTAATGAGGGGTAAGTAAAATACACTCAGGTTTATGATTGCTGTTTTCATTAGTAATGCTTCTCTACAATCTGGCTTGTATTAAAAACAGAAAAAAATGGTTGGTTGTACTTTATGCCTTGGGCTAATTTGTTTAAATTTGAAATATTGTACTGAACTAAAATTAAAACATATGCTCTGTGCATATGTTATGTGAGCATGAAGCATTTTATATGTGAAGTATTGCAGATAAATATTCTTCTCATAAGTAAATGAAGATGGTTTAAAAATGTATATCTCATTTCTTTCTAGGGATATGCAGGCTAAGCAAATGTGCCTTGCTTCTGTGCTGTTTTAGAAACAGACTCATAGAGAAGCTCAAATCAAATATTTGATGCACACCTTTGACACTAAATGAGATATGTCATAGTAGCTTCCAAGTCTATTCTCTTATTGACATGTCTTGAAAAAAATTCCAAACCCAGTGGAAAATACTAAATTTATGTATATATTAGTCCATTTTGCCTCCCAGCAAAAATAGAACTAATTACACATTTATAAAGCACTACATCCATTCCTCCAAAATTCTAGCAAAGTAGTTTGATTTGTTGTTTTGCAGAAAGGGAAAACTGAGGGACCAAGAAGTTGGGAGGATTTGCCCAAAGTCACGGAATGGATAAAAAAAGAGAACCTGAAAGAAAACAGAAAAGAACCCCTGACTGCTTATCTTCCACAACAAATGAATCATTCTCTCCCGTGCTATTACTGAATTATAACAGAGAGTCTTATATTCTCAATTTTCTTGCCTCCATAGGATTCCCTCATTGTCCAGTACTGCTTTGCTACTTAATTAACTCAGTGGTAATCAGAGGCAGGAACCCTGTTCCTTGGCCTTTAAAATCCTCCTGTGTTTAAACTGAAATAAGAAACAATTATTTAAATGAGAGAGAACCAAAAATCCAGGTTTCTTTCATGAGGTAAAAGAGCACTGTAGGAGGTAACTACTGAGCCCCACACATGCCATATTGTGGCTATAGGCTTCAACTGCATGGTTGATTTTCCTTGTCCAGGAATAAAAAATGATGCCTAAAAGCAACAGGAATTCAATAAGTCAAAATAAAATTATAATCCCACAGAATAACTAGCTTTCCATAAAATTTTATGAACTTTGCACTGTAGATCAATGTTGTCAGTGTGCCCAGGAACTTTGTTCTCTGAGTTAGGCTCCTTGGCCACCACACTACTTTGTTGAACTATGTTATCCTGCTAAACAATATATCCTCCCACAATACATCCACTGTTTTATTTGGCTTGGAGACCTGAGGGACTCATTCCTTTTCCAAAATCCTAAATTATGGGGTCATGCACTGATTATGGAGCATAGCCAAGGGTCTAAACACAGAGCACCTAAAATGATGGTTTCTGAGAATGTAACAATAAGATCTAACCCCATTGCTTGATTCTTGACCTCCAGATGACTCCAGTCTATATTTAAATACAAAAAATAAAAGTTTCAAAGTAGAATAATTATGTTTTTCATGGTCAGCCAGTCTTTAGAACTTGGCCTGTGCAGGGCTCCATCTCCACGCTGGGTTGCTGGCTTTCTCTGCCACTGGCTGCTCCACCTCGTACCTGGCAAAACTTCTCTGGCAGCGTTTTGAGCTCCAGGCTATGACCCAGTGCTAGGCATCTGTTCCTCTAGGCAGGCTTTATTCACCTAAAGCCCTGGATGCCTACTGCTGTGTCCTTTTCTGAGGCAAGCACTGTCAGGGCTTTTTAAAGGAGGCCCCACTCTGTCTTCCCCATCTCAGGCCGTTTTTCCCCCTCTCTTCTGGACCATGACAATTGAGACAGCTGGAAAAACTATGAAGAAAGGTCTGCTTGGTCACATGGAAGACAACAGCACACTGGAGAACACTAAATGTAAATACAACCGATTTTTCTTCTGGAAGTAACAAACACACTGGGTTTTTCTGCAGATCACCTCCAGAAGGTATTCTAGCTTTGACCTCATCCTAGGAACCTCTGTGCAGCAGTGTAAGGGCAACCACTGACAACCAGAGATCCATATGTTCTATCCTCATAGAAATGGGGATTTTTTTTTTTATAATCTTGATCAAGTCTTTGAAGCCAAAAATCTTTTCTGTAAATTGATGGGAAGTGTGTTATTTTTGGCCTGAGCTTTCATTAACTCAAAAGTTGGGCAGAAAATTGTTCTATTCTTTTTTTTTTTATTTCACTATTCAAATTAGCAGATGCATTTCCTATCATTTGGTACTTTTTCTGTCAATAACACACAAATCCCATGGAAACATGCCAAAGATTTTCTTAGCAACCAAGCCTCTTGCCTGAATATACACGATTAACTATAACAGTCTGTTAAAAGCTCAAAATAAACCTGTCTTTTTTTATTTAGAATTTCATATAGTGAAAGAAGATTCATTGGTAATGAATTTAGCACAATTTCAGGAGAATTTATTTATTTTTATGGAGGCTGAATACTCAAGAGATGTCATGGTAAAAGCAGGTGTTGCCGTAGAGGCAAATCTGCTGGGATCAACCCAATGACTAAGTTCAGGTAAATTAAAAGCACTCTCACCAACTGATGGTATGGGCCCCCCATGATTAAAATGTAAATTGATTCATGCCTTGTAAGTGCATAATAGGGCTGCAGAAAGCATCCTTCTCCATCAAGAAGTAGTATATTCCATTATGAAAGATGCGATTTTGACAATCTGTTTCTTGTTCCAAGAGAGTAACCATTTTGGAGAAGAATTTGTGGATTCTGGGCACTGTTTCCTGTGTCTCTGGAAGGTGCAGACTAATCACATTTTCAGAAAACAGAAGTTATAGTTTTTATATCTTCACATTTGGTTAGAGTAAAATAGAGCAAAATATCACAAGTTCTATCCTATTTATAGAGATTTTTTTATCTTTGCTTAGAATAATCTCCATTTTCTTCAGTCTTTGAGTTAGACCCAGGGCACAGGCTGATGGTATTTGAAAAAGAATTATTTTTAGAAGCAGTGTGTGTAACTGCTATGAAAAGAAATAAACCAACGGTATCTGAGGTAAAAACTGTCACTTGAACTCATCTTCTTAGAGGCTTGCGTTGCGTGCTTTTGTCACAAGCTAACCATCCATTTAAGTTGTAGCATCAAAAAACTTACAGACCTTTAGGTCTCTCTGTAGGTACTAGACAGAGCTAGCATTTAAATATCCTGTCTTTCCAACAATCCTGAAAGTAGATGCCCGTGAACACAAATTATTCAGGCACTGAGAAGTAGGTAAGCAGGAGAATTGTAAACGAAGGAATGAGAAAACAGAACATTAAGCCTTATCGGCTGAAGACTTTAAGCAGCCCTTTATTCAGGTCTTCTAAATAGTTTATGGGCAGTGACAGCTTTAGTGATCTCACAGGAAGAATGACTTCTCCAGTAAACCTATTTGTTGAAATTTAATGATATGCCTCCGAGTACGAGTCTCCTGATTTCTGCCTGCTGTTGGCAAGTACAGTACCTCACAACAAGGCTTCCCTTCACAAGTGACCCACAAGACGCAATGCAAACAGCTGCAGTATAGCAATGTGGAATGACTTAAATGGCTGTGCTAAAGCTTGCAGCAATTTAGACATTCTTAAAGTTCTGCAAAGCTGTGCAAACTAGCAAAGGAAAAGAAAAAAAGAAAAAATATTAATTTTTGGTTTAGCAGGTTTTATAGCAAAAAAAGTTACTAGAAACTTAAATATTACATATAACTTTGAAAACAAGGAACACTTCAGTTACCTTGAGCTGAACTGTGCTCCACGGCAGTCATTAGGGGTCTGTGAAATCATACCAGTGCCAAAAGTTAGCATGGACAATCATATTTGCCTGTCTTACTGCATGGTAATAAAATGCAACGGCCAGTTCCAGCCATCTCTGTTACTCCCTTCTGCTGCCAGGGGATGGGAAAAGGGCTTCCACAGCCATTTTGACAAACATGCTGGCACGCCTCAGTGCACTGTGCTTTGGCCTGATGAGGTTTCTAATCTGCATACCTCAGCCACAGAAGTTTAAAATGCCCTTGAAATAACAGAATCTTTTTTTGGTCTATGTAAAAATTTCTGAAATAGTATTGTAGAAAATAGTCTCTTAGATAAGGAATGTATTTTCAACTCCTAGTCTCACAAAATACAGATGGTTATGATTTCTTACAGATTTGCTAATATATAGGGAAAAAATTTCTGCAGGAATTGAGAGAAAAGCCTAATTTTTAATCCATATGATATTTACTGGTTGTCTGAAATAAGACTAGTTTTCTGCAGTAAAATCTTTTCGAGGTAGAAAAAGAAAATAATTCAAATTGAGCCATGCCACTCCTGGAGACAACAGCTTTTAAGGCTGGGGAAAAAGTCTCTTCTTTTATGCACAATGTAGAAGTTCAGTTCTCATAAATTTCAATTAGAAGTTGATGTAGTTCTTTGTTTTATTACACTGTCATTTGCACTACATTTTCAAATTGCATCAAGACATTAAATATTCTCACAGACAGTAACTGCTCACAGGGGATTTTAAGCAGTGCAAGACACATTATTAAACTCAACTCATTATTATTATTAATTATTTGCATTATTTTATTGCATAGGAGTTGTAGTCATGGATCGTGATCTCACTGCATGATGCACAAAGCCATTAATGGTTACAAATCTGAGATTGTTAGTGGCATTGCTTGGGTAGAGCCCGACTTTGAATTTTCACCTTTCCAAAGCTTGGGCAATGCTATTTGACCAGTCAGCTGGGCTCTCCAGTAAGTGTTCAAACTGACCTTGAGATATCTGTGTGGAATCAGTGCCGTTGGAGCAGCCATCCCCGCTCAGCTGACCCTCAGGCTGAGGGACTCCCGTCACTCACAGCTCACAGCAGTGTCAGTTCCCAGGTGCTCCTCTGCCCATGATCTCACAGCCTCCCTACCCCCGAAGAGCAATGAGCATCTCCCAGCCTTGCCTGGTCCATGCCATTGCCAGTTCCTTGCACAGCTTTTGTAAGTGGTAAGAAAACACCAAGGTATCTGGTTGTGTGTAATGGCCTTAGGAAGAAAGGGCCGTCATGTTTGGCACCTGCTTGTGACTTCTCTGCCAGCTGGTGGATAGTGAATACCAGATACCAGTGGTGCATCTGCTAGGAGAGTAAAGACACAAATAAATATATTTGATACCTATGATGTTTGGCATGTCTACATCTATGTTTATGAAAGTCATATAAAAGTCTGAAGATGAGAGGTGTGACTTAAAGCATATCCCTAGTTCTAGGGCCCTTACTGCCAGCAGCATGGGATGACCAGCACAATCTTCCTTCACAAAGAAAGGAGCCTGGAAGAAGGCTTGGCTGAGACACGTGTTAGTTACTCCGGGATCTGATAATTATTGAAGAGCTGCCAGCAGGACAGGATTGAACAGAGAAGAGAGGCACAAAAGTTAAACCACCTCTATCACCCGCACAGAGATATTTGCTGCATAAGGGATCAGCCAGCAGTTACACAAGGAGAGAAAAGAAGTGAACATGGAGCTCCTTTGGGGCATCCCAGAAAGAGAAGTGGGTGAAGAAGACAGCCTGAAAATTATGTCAAGATTTCTGAGAAACAGATGGAGAGGCAGTGAGGAATAGGTTTGGAAGGTGGGAGAGAACAAGGAAAGTATCTCTCTCTCTGTAGAAAGAAGTATTCGTTCTGCGAAGAGCGTTGTCTCGTTTGGGTCCTGCAGCTGCTGAATCAGCTGTCAGGTATTTCTGCCTGACTCAAGTATACAATTCTCCTTTTTCCCAGTGGATCTGCAGGGGTACTGGTTTGTCCTTGTCATTATGGACTGGCTCCACCAATAGGGGGCAGTCCAGATGGTTACTGACCTTAAGATAAAATATATATAGAATGGGGTCAGGGAAGAACAAAGCAGTTGGAAAAATTCAACTCATTTCAGTGGAGGCTATGCCCTTAGGCTGTATCTAGATAGCACACTTCTTAAATGAGAGTGAAAAAAATGGGATGCAGAAAACTGTTGCCAAAACCATAGTACCTTCTTGTCAGCCACCCACAACCACAAAGAGAATACCTCCTTGGAGTCATTTTAACAAGTAGTGTCTGTGCATGAGAAGATGCTCATACTTCTGTTAGAAACACTGACCGACAGCTCCTAAATTTCTAGTTTTCAAAGGCTATCAATTACTCTGAGCACTGGGTGACCTGGAGAACATTCAGCCTTCCAAGCCCCAATATTAAAGAAGAGCCTGAATGAAGGACCTCAGAAGAGATTTTGCATTCTGTAAATATTCCCTGTTAATAAAATCAGAAATTAAGCAGTTTTCTGAGCCAAGACATCTCAAGAGAATTTCTGAAAGTGGAAACTCCAGATTTGCTGGGAGATAGATGTAGGAAGATGATGAGTTTATTCAACCCTCAAAAACACAAAACCAAACATTAAAAATCTGTATTAGACATAAACAGGTTTAAGTCTTGCTACATACTGATGGTTAAGAGAGAACTGAAGCTGAGTAGTAACATTGAAAGGACTTGCACTGGGGTAGGTGGATATATAATAGCAGTATATTTGGGCTGATAACTTTCGAGACATTTTTATCCAAAGCTTGTCATCCCAGGCAACAAGAAAGTAGAAGGAAAAAAAAAGAAGAAAAAAGATTTATCCTAACCTGCAGCACCAGGGCCATTTTGGACTTAGAAACTTCAAAAGCAGTGTAGTTTCAACACGGAATGAAGAATCCTGTTGAACTTGAGGAATCACATACAGAAATCACTGCTTAATTAATAAAGAATTACAACAGAGAAAGTCTGAGATCACTTGACACCCTGTCAATCCAAGCAAAGTGTTTGCATTTTCTCCTTGTCCATTAAGAAAAATCATGCTTGGTAAGAAGTGATGTCAGGAGAAGTGGTCTTGTGCATTTTGTAGTGTAATTAAGCCAGAAAACATCACCAACATTTCTAAGGATGATAATACATACACTGGGATTTTAGAAGTATAAGGTTTATCTCCAGAATTCCATCTTAAGTAGTAAAGTGGAGACAGAAAGCAGAGAGGTTTCAAACAGTCTCTGCAAAGGTGTCAGCTGTGGAGCTGTAAGGGACACAGGGGCGAGCAGCTCAGCTTTGTCTTTCAAAGGAGCCTTCTTAGCTCCCTGACAGAATGCCTGTGTGCCATAGCAGACTCACCTCATCATCCTCCCTGGCTGTACGTGTTCTTTCCTCGTAGAGGTTAAGTGCTGCCTGTCTGGAGGGGCTCCTTTGCAGGAGAGCTTCCTGCTGCAGGGCCAGCTGCAGTGGATGGAGGCAAGAAGGGATATAGCTCAGCAATTCCCCCAAAGGCAGAGCTGCAGTCCACGCAGGTGGATAAATGCGAGCCCAGCTCTTCAACCTCACATGCCATGAGAACAGCCAGGTGGCTGAAAGGAAACCAGACTCTCAGCACTGCTCTGAGCATGAACCTACTCCAAGTGTGTTCATTAGGAACATCAGGTCATGAATTTTCCATGTGTTTTGGTTTTTTTTTTTTGCTGGAATGTGTCTGCTATCAAACATTTTTTTCCAAAATATTCTAGTATTAATAACTATGGCAATGGCTCCTCTGGCAATATTCAATAGCTTTTGGGATGCAGGCATTGCTCACTCTGATCCTTCTTCTTCTCCCACTCTAACAAATTCTCCTCAGCTATCCAGGCTCTTCCACTTTGTATAATGACATATCTACCAACCAGAGAAAGAAATTTGTTCTTTACTTGACTTGGAGGTAATGGATTCAGGTCAAAGTCCCTGTCCTGTGCCACTTGGGGCTGTTTATTCAATGCAAGGGTTACACAGAGCTCAGACCTGACACAGGCGGTAGGAGAGATGTGCACCTTGCAAAGCCAGGCAAGGCAACATAGAGCATTTCAAACCCCATGTGTAGGTGACTGGATCACGCAGCGGATCAACACAGTTTGACTGACTTGGCACAGGGCACCTGCTTCAGAGTGAGTTGAACTGGCTCTGATACCCACCAGCTGAAGAAGCTGAGACATCTGATATACTTCTACAACCTACAGTCAGATTCCTAAACTTAGGTTTCTTAACCTATATGTCCTTCTCCTCAGAGCTGCCTTGTGGGCCTTGCAGAGGACTGGCCAAATTCCCGCCCTAGATGAGAGTGGCAGGGTCTGCGTACATGTGCTGTACCCCGAACCACCTGCAGCTCTCTCAACCTGTCTGTAAACATACAGCGTCTGGAAAAATATTTGTCCCAGAATAGGATAGGACAGATTTTGAAATCTGAAATAATTTTGCAGCAAGGGAAAACTGTCTTCTATCTATCTCTAGCTCTCAGCTTGTCAGGTGTCTGAGATATTTATATGTGAAAGGGAAACCCCACTATGGCTTGATGAGAAAAGCGATGAGATCCCAACCACTTTCTCAGATAAACGAGTCTAGAGTCTTGCCAGGACTAGCTGAAGTAAGTCTGAAGAGAGCAAACCAATCTTCCTACTCTGTAAATAGCTGCAAAAGATGCTGAGAACAGAGACAAGAGCAGCAGTCACCTGAAATTAATGAAGAAAGAAGAGTATGTCACGGTGGAGAAGCATCAGTATAAAAGCACAGCAGCAATGACTGCACACACAAGATGAAGAGAAGCAAAAGGAATTAATTCTCTCCTCACTAAACAATGCTCCCTGGAAATAGATGGACTTAGTATACAAGTACATATTGCTCTTTCTGTTCTGGATGATTCACTCATGTTTTCGTGTCTGATTTTAGAAAAACACTTTGATAGTCTCATCCTCTCCCAAACTGAAAAGAAGGCAATAGGAAATATTTGGTTTATGCCAAGAGCAACTATATTTTGAGATACATTTTTTGCCTTTAAAAGTAAGACAAGCAAGAAGAAAAAAACCCGTAACTATACACAAGAATGTATCATAGAATCATATAATGGTCTGGGTTGGGAGGGACCTCAAAGATCCTCTGGTTCCAACCCCCCTGTCATGGGCAGGGACACCTCCCACTATACCACATAGCTCCAAGCCCTGTCCAGCCTGACCTTGGACACTTCCAGAAATGGGGCATTCCCAGCTTCACTGGGCAACCTGTTCCAGTGCCTCACCATCCTCACACTCAAGAATTTCTTTCTAACGTCTAATTTAAATCTCTTCTCTTTCAGTTTAAAACTCTTCCCACTTGTCCTATCACTAACTGCCTGTGTAAAAAGTCACTCTCACTCTTCTTTATAAGCCCTCTTTAGATACTGGAAGGCTGCTATCACGTGTCCCTGAAACCTTCTCTTTTCAAGGCCAAACAATCCCAGATCTCTCAGCCTGTCTGCATAGGAGAGGACCCAGCCCTTTGAACATCTTTGCGGCCCTTCTATGAACCTGCTCTAACAGGTCCGTGTCTGTCTTGTGCTGAGGACTCCAGATCTGGATGCAGCACTCCAGGTTGGGTCTCAAAAGTAGAGGAGGAGAATGACCTCCTTCCACCTGCTGGCCATCTCTCTTTTGACGCAGCCAGGATGTGGTTGGCTTTCTGGGTTGCAAGTCTACACTGGTGGCTCGTGTCCAGCTTTTCTTCCATGAGAACCACTAAATCTTTCTCCACAGGGCTGCTCTCAATGTGTTATGGTATGTCAAAGGCATTGAAAGGATTACCAAACTAACCATTCTTCTGTCAACCTAATACCAGTTCTAGTAAATTTAACAGAAGAGCAGATATGGGATTTCATTATTAAACAAATTACAGGAGAGGTATACAATCAATAAGAGTAAGCAAATAAGAAAACAAAACTTTTCCAAAACAACTCAATACCCTTTTAGTAATGTCACAGATTTGGTTGATAAATATGTAAACGCCAATCCAGTATATCAAATACATGTATATATTTAGGAAATTTTGATTATTGTAGATTACATTTTTGCTGAATCATCACTAAGCTGGTAGATGATAAAACCAGTCAACTGACTGATCTCAAAGATAAACATTCCTGGGAAATCCTTACTAAGGAAGCATATTTTTAGTGTATTGCCCTGTGTCTTCACATTATTTAACTTGTATCAGTGAACTGGAAGGAAATATAATACTGTTGATAAAGTTTGTACATAAAACAAAACTAGGAGAATTGTTAAACCAGAAAAAAAAGGACTGTGTTCCCTCTAGCAGATGCAATAAACCGAGCACAAACAAGCAAACAGAATTAATTTACAGTGAAGCCAAATAGTCACATACTTGGGAAAAGAACATTTGTGTTTATGGGAGCAGAGATTGCATCCTGGGGAAAAGAAAAGAATTTGAGGAGTTACAGTAGATGGTGAGCTAATCCTGAAGCTTCAGTGCAAAGTGATGGCTTAAAAGATTAACACAATCCTTAAACGTGTAAGGCATGGCACACTGAGTAGGAGCAGGAGCTTCCATGCATTTTGTATTTAACACTGGTTACTTGAATAATAACATTCCTGTCCACAACAGAAACAATGGGAAATTGTCCATCATCATAACTGTCCTTTGTCCTCATGTTTGCTAGGTGTGAAAGGCAGTTAGCCCACAAAGTTGAAAATTACAGGGATGGTGTAGGTCCCATCAGTTATCAGCAATGCACTGGATGACAAATTATATTTGAGTAACTGTCAGAGAATTTTCATAAGGCTGCAGCCACACTTTCATTAGTGTTTTGAGCAAAATACTGTAAACTACTGTAATTGATAAGAAATCAATAATACCTAATAATCATTCATTATTAAGAGATGAAGCACAGATCACATGCCTGGGTCTTAGCTCCCTTAGTTTTGAAGCTGGTCACATCCATGTATCGAATTCAACTCAAAATAATATTTAATAATGATTGTAGCAGACACCTGCACCAATTTACCTCTGCCTGAGAAGCTCATAGGGAAAGGGCTCCATAAAAACTTGCAGGGTAGAGAGACAGTAAAGGGGATACAGGGCCGTGTTTCCAGAGGAGATAAGGGGAGCCTGACTTATTTAGCATCACAAAGCAAAGCAAGGGTAGCTTCTTTCAGAAATACCTTAGAGTCAGTGGAAAAACAGAGGAGTGCCATTTCAGTAATTTTGAAAATCAGAGGCTTTCTTGTCACTAAAAGCTGTGAGAATAGTTTTCTAGAAGGAAGCATGAGGCAACAGAGACAACCTAGTGTTAAGACTGAGATAATTCAGCTTAAGCTAAAGATGAGATGACATGTTCCGTTGTCTGAGTGCAGGACTGGGTTTTATGATGGAGAAGTGCCTTCTGCTTCTGTGCTGTTACACTGAAATAGAGGGCTAGGAGTTGGTGCATCTAAACATTGCACGAAAGTTATAAAAGACCATAAAACGGAGTAAAAAGAAAATCTTTAGAAAAAAGTGAAAGATGCAATTCTATTGCTATATTAACTACAGTCTCCATTTACATAAAGAAAACACTGCTGAATTTGGACTTTCCAGGGAGTAAGCCAATTGTGTTTTGGAAAGGTAAGTCTAGCTGAAAATTCAAGCAGAACCCATTATGGACGTAGTGACAGAGGAACAATTTCATAATTCTTGCATCAATGGCTGCAGACCATCCAGGGCCAGCAATGACAATAACTGACCTTCAGAAGAGGAAGATCTCGAGAGCACACCTTTTGTAGAAAATGTCTCTCAGGCTGACGTAGGTGAAGTGCTGCTCTGTTTGGGACAAGCTTCCAGAAAGATGAGAGCCAAGAGTGTACTTGTGAGAAGAGAAGCATCCTCCTCCACTGCTGAAAGCCTCTCTCTCAGCGGCTACGTGACCTCACTTGAGGACTAGAATTGCCAATGCATTTTTGTGGAAGAAAGGTGAATTTGGAGCCTATGAGGTATCCGGGGTCTCAAGTATTTTCCTTTTTTATGCTATAGCTGAGCCTGTGTCAGGGAACTGCTCTGAAAGGGCAAGAACCAACACCAGGCTCAGGTTTAGTTTGTGTCTGTGGCCACCTTCTGCTTTGCCAGTTCTGTTTTTTGACAGCTGGGAACCAGCTCATCTCAGGAAGGATCAC
Organism: Rhagologus leucostigma; assembly: GCA_013397725.1. Lineage (NCBI taxonomy): Eukaryota > Metazoa > Chordata > Aves > Passeriformes > Rhagologus > Rhagologus leucostigma. The sequence goes on along the minus strand of VZTD01000742.1, from coordinate 871,792 downwards.
TGTGAGCAGCAAGCTAACAAGATAAACACAAGATATCACATACAGCATGCCTGTTCCACCCACACATTGCTGCAGCCTGCTGGACTCATCTCTCTCAGAGGTGCTCCACACTTGTGGCCTCAGGAGTATTTCAGGACCTACTGTCCACTGCTTTCCCTGCAGATCAGGTGCCTGAGCGCTCTTGAACTTGGTTTGAGAGGGAAGTGTTTTATAAATGGTTTTGAAACAGAGCAGGTGAAACATCTGAGATCAACAGGTAACTGATTTCATTTGAATTTGGATTGTACAAACTGGAATGCTTTTAACTCTGAGGTGTCTCAGACCACTGAACTGTGAGAGGAGGATCTCAGAATGGGTTACAATTACTTCTAAGTTAACTGGTAATACTTTGAGACACACCACTGTTCTCACCTTGTTGAAGGGGGAGGAACAAATGTACAAGGAACGTGTGGTTTCAGAGAGGTTGTCACCAACCCCACTGGCTCCCATATGAGCCAAGATTAAAACACGGCCCTTCAAGTCTGAAACTGGACAAAGTGGGTGTAGTAACTGTGTGGTTCCCTTAAGGTACCTGAGAACCAGGACCTGTGGAAGAGTCAGATTCTGTGTATTTGTTCTCCTCCTGTAAGGTGGAGATAACAATAATATATATTTATTTAACTGGATACATCCTCTCTTATGTAGGAAGACTACAGCATTCACTGTAATGGTGTATTCCAGCCTGAAACTCATGGTCATCTTGATGGGGACTTAAAGAAATGTTTTTCTAAGCAAATGCAAAATCATGAATTGTCACCTTCTGTCATGAAAATGAAAATATGTTTTTTTTAAAAAGTACAAGATGAAATATGCCCTTAGAAACTCTTATTACTTTATCATATATTTTTATCTCTTAAATGTGCTTTCTTTTTTTTTTGAGGTCTCCAGCTTCTATCTTTCAAGGCTTGCTCCACAACCATAGGAAAAAAAACACCCTGTTTATTTTTAAATCAAAGCTAAAAATCTCATGAGATTTGCAGACCCAGAAGCCCTGAAATGAAATGCAATTCCCTAAGGTTTAGGATCACAGAGATGTAAACACGCCTGCCATCAATGACTACATAAATAAACTAGAAGTTCGGTAGAACTAGATTTTCTCCCAACTTGGTTCTGCTGATTTAACTAGGAATAAAAAAAGACATTTTGTAACATTTCAGAAGAGATTTGATGTTTTCAGCGTGTTGCAAGAGTGAGGTTGAAAAGCTTTTGGGGATAGATGTGTAACAATGTAACAGTGAGTGCCATTAACACAAGATAAATTTATGTTGAGTTTGCTGACTAGGCGGTTTAATCCGCTGGGTGTTATGAAAATCACCCTTGACAGGGATGGAAGAAGAGGTAAGCGATGGGTTGGTGAGATTCAGAGGATTACACACCTAGGGACATCTTCTGGGCTGTCTTCCAGCTGCTGCTGCTGCCGCCCTATGGTGCTTGCAATACCCCCTTGCAATCCTCCAAAGGATGGCTTTTACACCCTCACCTGGGCTTTTCTTTGTCCTTCAACCTAGTCCTGCCCCTCTGCCTGTACCACTCAGCCTGCTCCCACTGTGGGCCACAGGCACCCTTCAAGCCAATAAAGAAGACAACGTTACGAGCACGATCAAAAATCCGGCTCAGATGCTGTAAACACTGAACAGTTCCCAGTCATCTGCAATATTAGAGAAAGGCTCGGGCAGCTCTGCAGTTAATTAACTGCATAAATAGAAAATATAAACCCGCAGTATGAGGACCATGTTGATGCAATTGCACACAAGAGGATATAAGCAATAATAAGGAGTGAGAGACCAGGTAAGCATTTGAAGGACTATTTTGTTGGATGTTCTTCATGAAATTACAATAATTGTCTGGACAAATGAGATACATCCTTTTGAGTGTTCAATTCTAAAATTAAATCTCATTTTTTGTTGCAGAGTAGACATTTATTTTCACAATTATCCTGCTTACATCACTGTGGACTTCCCTTGAACCATGCATTGCCTGAAGCTGTGAGACCACAGTAGGCACTTTCTATACTTCCCTGATATCTATACTTCTTCATTAAAGATAAGAAGCAGAAATGTATATTAAAAAATCTAACAGAAACTTTCTTCATTCTAGAAAGTAACTCATGTCACAACCAACCTCCCAAAGCTGCACTCTTTTGCTACCACTTTATGAAGCAAGATGACCATGCAGCCACATCCTGCCCACCTTGGGGACAGCACACAAAGAAAGAAATTCAGCGTGGGAGACAGGAAGATGGAATGATACATCCACCTGCAGAAACACCCCTTCTGCTGTAAAACAGCTACATTTGTAGGGAAGGAGAATCCAGTACATCTCTGCAGATCCAGTAACACAGGATGGGAGACCCTGCATCTCCCGGACCACACAGTGGAAGTGAAGACTCATTTTTGTGCTGGCCTCTATGGTTTAAAGCTGAGCCTTCTAGTCCTCTTAAAGCCTCTGTGAGAAGACACAGTTCAGCATCCTGGAATGTATGTTCCATCCAGCATTTTGCTTGGTGGCTAAGAAAATGATCATAGCCAAGGCCTCAGAAGTCTATTACAAGGTGCATTTTATGTCAATTATTTGCACACAGTAGATAATGTGTAGTAGCCTAGAGCATCCAAAATATTTAGAGCAAGAAAATATTGAAACATACCTCAGAGGTGTAACAAGCCTCATTAACCGCAAGCACAAGCATCGACGTAGGCTTCAGGGAAGTCAATGGTGCCATCTAAAGGGAACTCCTGTGATACACAGGAAAGCTTGACAGCTGTGGGACCCACTGCCCGTGCAGCCATGGAACAGCCCAGGAACTCTTTATGCGCAATAACTTAAATAATCCATAAGATGAAAAAATGCAGAGTCATTAATATCTCTTCTGAATTTGGGAAAGAAGCCTGTGGAATGATTTTTTCAAACATTTATTGCTTAGAGTGAGAAGGCAACCTTCTCCCAAACAATGTAAATGTTGGGACCAAGACCTCAGATCATGGCTCAGGAAAGAAAGGTAAATTGAACTAGCAGGACAGTCTGCACAAGTGAAAGAGGGCCATGATCTGTCTCATAAAACTTTAATCTGAGCTAAATAATTCTTGCACAGAGAGGTTGTGGAGGCTCCCTTGAGAACCACCTGGACGCAATCCCGTGCAATGTGGTGTAGCATGACCCAGCCTGAGCAGGGAGGTTGGACCCACTGTGGTGCCTCCTAACCTTGCCCATTGTGTGAGTGTGTGATAACACAGCACAGCAGCAGGTACCCAGACAGTGATCACAAGAGCTACTCAGGAATGAAGCATGGGAGTGAACAAGCACCAGAGAGCAACCAGAGCACCGTAAGCAGTGCTTTGTCTCACCCTCAGCCATCAGGAGCCTGCAGTTACTTTGTGATTCACTTACAAAATTCAACATGTTCCCTTCCAAGAAATACGAAGTACCTTGAACAGCAACACGTACTTTTTTTCAGTCTTCCAGTTGAGCTCTGGCTGATTGCACCATCATTTGGCCAAATCAGGAAAAGAGCTATTGATCTCCAATATACTGATGTGCAGATCTTATACATCGGTATACATTATTTCAGGACAAGAGTCTGCTTCCCCAGGAAGATTAGTCTTGTGTTGAATTCAAGAGGCGCTGCAATGCTTTGCTGCTAAGAAAGTCAGGACAATTATTCCCAGGTTTAGTGATTGCCACTCATTAAAATCAGGATTTACTTGATTACATTTTGGAGAAACTCTAGACCCTAAGTTTAATTTATAACTGATGAGACGATAAAAATATTAATATTGCTTAAAATTAAGTATTTCCAGTGAATCTTGTAAATGTTGCTCATGCTCAAGTTTAACCACAGTTTTTTTCTCCACTGGATTGCAGGTATAGTATCAGGAGGATGCTGTGGTTTACCAGATAAGGCAAAGGTACACCCTTTGCTCACAAACACTACTCACGTGTGCCAGCATTTGTGGTGTAGTCACTAGAAAGAAAAAGAATGTCAGAGAGACAAGATTTTTAGAAGACATTAGAATAATCCTGGGAACATTTCCATCTTAGATTTATGCTTTTCTTCAATAAAAGAAATTGCACACAACTCCATTCTCATTCCAGAACTGCAGAATACCTGAGACTTCCATAGAAGATGCCCATACACAAACAAAATTGGGGACAGTGCCTTATAACGCATGACAATGTGGAAATTCCTAGTCTTGCTTACACTGTTGGCCACTGTGACTTGGAGAAAGGCATTTTTACCTCTCGTTTTCTCAGGGTTTTCACATGGGTGGCATGAGGCCTGCAGGTTTAGAGAGCATGTTGAGCCAAAAATGTATCTGAAACCCAGGTGATGTTGTTGTTACTGTACATGATGGGTTATGAGACAAGGAAAACCATGTACCAGTCAAACTAATGCTTACTTGTTAAATAAAGATCATTTCCCAAGGCTCGGGTGCTTGGTTCACACGGGTAGTTTAAAATGTTTCAACTGAGAATTCAAACCCAGAGTTAGCTTTACAGCAAGAGAGAGGTCAGGTATGGGAGTTCAGTGTGAGCCCTTTGCCAATCTGAACACGATTTTTTCATGCTGAGTACTAGTAATTAACTGATCTCTAGTGAATTACAGCACCTGTGTTATCCATCCTTGTTACCATGAGAATCATTAAGCAGCAAACTGTGAAGCTTACAGCTCGTTAGAAGCTCTGCACAACACAGCAGCACATAGCCTGAGTCCCATGACTCCCAATATATCACAGCATAGAGAACAGCAGTGGAAACAAGAAGACTGCATAAAGGGAAAACGACTGGGAAGGCTGGGATGTGGGAGCAGCAGGACCATCGGCAGAAGGGCTGTCAGAGGCACTCAGATTAGCAGGCCATCAAGATCCTAGCACAACGATGTGCAGCTTTTTAGGTTACTTGGAATAGAAGGAGTGATCTATATCCAGACTAAAACAGACATGCCACTGAGGGAGGATGTTGGGAAGAACAGCTTGGAGCACTTTGCAGTTTCAAGAAGGCGAGAAAGGACAGTGAGGAAATCCCAATGACTTGCAGAGGTGGGATAAGATGGGCAGCTGCTAAAGGACACAAATGGTACTTCCAAAGCCAGCCACTCTCCCTAACTAAAAGAGTGAACAGAAAATTGAGAAGAACTTCTGAGCAGGCAAGCCTTGTGCTCTGGGTACCCAGGCCAGCTGGGTACGTGTACCTGGGTGCCTGCTCACTGAATAGAGTGCTCCTGTACCTGCATCTTAGTGCTCATGTGCGGGTGTCTGAGTACAAGCACAATCAGTTCCAAAATAAGGTCACCTCCCTTTCCAGTGTCTTTCCTACCCTCTTGCAACACTACTTCCACCCACAGGTGAGAAGGAACACAGCACAACACAGTTGGTACGGAGCTTGAGAGTGAGGAATGAAACTGTGGGAGAGGAGATAAAGAGAACGTAGGGAGAGGGTAACTGTGATGCCTAGCGGATGAAAAGCAGAAGTCAGTTCAGACAGAAGGAAGGAATGATGGTCCATTGGAGGAAAGACACGGTGGAAGCAGCAAAAGGAGTTTATGGAAGTCTGAGGGAAAGTGCAGAAAGAGTTGTGGGACAAAGGAGGATTCACAGAAATGATGGGAAGATGTCCTGAAGTTTGAACAAAATGTTTCAGGACACAGGAGAATGGAGGTAAAAAGAAGGTGTTGAAAAGATAAGCATGCTGCTGGGGAGAGAGCTGAGTTAGGATTTGCATCCTGAATACGATGGTCCCATCTTCAGGAACAGATGGGCACACAGGAGGTGTCTGAGGCAACTTTGTGCAAGTAGAACGAAACAGCTTTGTGCAAAGTATTTCCACTGGAAGGGAGAACTAACACCAGAGGAATGTGGCAAGGATGACAGAATCATGGAATAGCTTTGGTTGGGACCTTGGCAGGTCATCTGGTCCAAATCCCTACTCAGAGTGGGGAAAGAAAACAACACACAGGAGATGAAAATTCCCTTGCATCTTCACAGATGTAAAGTGAAGCTTTAGCTATAATGCCAAAAATGCATATCCAAAGTCAAACCTTCCCTTGGTCCTCTAGGTTGATGTTCCCCTCTGGAAGCAACGCTCATTTTGCAGATTACTATAACTGCTCTGGATTCTTTGCTGTGAAGCAGAGAGGGTTTTATTGCATATTAAAAGGAGGAAAAGGACACACATGACACTCAACCTGTAGCTTGCTCTAAACACACATGCACATCTAATGTACAGTTGATGCCAGCACAAAACAAAGATAGGAAAAATATTTCTCATGCAAACTGGGTTGGTGGTTAATCAAGTGAATCGTACCTTTTAGAGAGGTATCCTAGCAACTCCCCAGCAGCCACGAGTCCCGGCTGACAGTGCACACTGATGCAATTGTTCTCCTCCTGCAGACATCAAAACTTTGCAGCTAATCAAAGAGATAATTCGAAACAGGAGACCACGTTAAATTTGATCCAACAAAAAGGAATTTTATAAATGAGCAATGTCACCTGGGGCATCTCTTATGCTTAAAGTTGTCATCTTGGAACAAGAGTAGGTCAGGCTTAGCGAAGCTGTGCAATGCTGGGAACAAAACCTCCCTTCCTGCAACCATGACTCTCCTGAAGGCACTCATGTCCGCCGCACTAATTTTTGCTGGTCTCTGCTTCAGAGCACTATGCAGAACTTACGACTATTTTCTTGAAGAGCAAAGGCTCATCCAAAGCACTTTCTAGAGCACGAGTATCAGTGAAAGCCCTGCTGATGCTCTTGTAGCCACCTGTCCCAAGAACAAATTCATACTCCTAACATGCCAGATTAGATATTCTGTCACATCTCCTGACAGTGCAAATAGGCTCAGGCCCGGCTGGATAAGACCTTCTGTCTCAAGACCAGCAATAAACTTGAGGCTACCAAGTAACCTAAGCTGATCCTCTCTAAGTGTCCTCACTTTGGAAGCATTATAGATTTGCAATTCACCTCTTTAGGCATGGCTGCAATAGAAGAAGCAAAATCACAAACACAGGATTCCACAGGGTTATGGAAAGTCACTTTTTTCTTTAGCTAGCCCAAAGACACCACAGATCTGAGAAAAATATTCAAGATATTTAAGCATTTCCCACTTCCCTTTTCTTACCTCAATTGAGAGGCTTCAGTTCAGAGTTGTGAAGGGTCTCCCAGGTTTTCCTCTGCAGTGGTTTACATTTCTTCTGGGTTACAGAACATCTATTATTCTCCCCCTGACACACTCAACAGTTCATCTTCTCTTTCAAAGAGAAAAATATTCCTTCTTAAAACTTCCTGTTTTCTCTGTCAGGTGAGCCCTGACACCTGACCACCCTCATCAGATGCTCCTCAGATACTTTTGTTTGATGACCACTCTCTTGGGGATCAGAACTGGAAGACCATTGTTCCCACAGCAGTAATAATATTCCTGAATATTCCACTAAAACTGTTAATCAAACTTTAATGATCCTTCCTTGTTGGAATGGAGGAAATTCTTCCATCACCTTTGGTGGTTCAGAAGGAAAGCAAGAACAGATGTAATAGCCATATGATCTAAACCTCAAACAGAACCTACAACTGGACATAAACATCAAATCATACACGAATCATCATGAAAACTGTTGTGACCTACTTTTTACTGCAAAAGCTGAATTTTTTTTGCAGTCAGTCAAGTGCTGTTAAGACACTGCCACCACTGAAAGCAACATGTAGACTGTCCAGCTACAGCAGCTGAGACCAGGGGTCCAGAGGACTACAGGGGATCAACGTGCCCATTTGTAAGGTCTACAGAGCCTTTTAAGACCCTGCAAAAGTTTCTTCCAGTGAGTAGAAAACTGTTACTCCACAGCAGAAATGCTCCTTACAGATGTTAGAAGGACACAAATGTTTCCTCCCACAATCAGAAGATTACCTCTGCTTTTACACATTTTATCTGTAATATATTTGTGTCAGTAACTCTAAAACTAGAAAGCGCAGCAAGAGAAAAGAATAAACTGTAGAGATGGACAGCCATGAGAGGAAAAGGGAAATTATACCCGTGACACTGTTCCCAGCAGATCAATTTATTTTCACCTTCCTAATGCAGATACACCTTTTACTTTTGATGTGAGTCACCACAGTATTTGCTTCAGGAAGAGGCTGGTAACAGGATGTGAATATTTGTGAACTTAAGAAGGGGCTGATAACAAAAAACAGCTTAGAAACTATACATTTGTAATTGAAACAGCAGTTCCGCGTGACAGTTGGAATTTGCCAGATAGTAATGAGTTGACTTGCAAAGACAAAACCAACTGTCCTCTCCATACACTACACAATCCTTAATAACTGCAGCAGATACATTATTATTTTATGCCTTAGAGTCCTCAACCCCAGAAAATAAAAATAAACAGCCCACCCCAATGTCATCTTCAAGAGCAAAGCACCTGCTTCCAGAAGGGCAGCACCACCCACAAGTAGGACAAGACAAGTAACTACCCAGTCACAAACACCCACAGTGTTTACCCACAGCCCTCTCCTACCTCTTATACCACAGTATTCACCCCAAGAAGTCACTGCAGGAAAGTAACACAGAGAGTTAAATTCACTGTTGCTGGTTAGAATTTTTATGATATTTGCCTGACCATCTGCAGGCAAAATGAGCCAGATAAGTTCTGTAGTATTACAGTGAATGTAATTAGGACTGCAAACAAACAGGTGAACACGAGCTGTTGTTCACTACCGAGCACCAGGTGAGAACTGTCCCACACCCTGGGATCTGGGACTAACTTTCTTTCTCAGTGCGGGGAGCAAAGAGAGTTACTGCGTGATGCAGACGCCAGCCTTTCTCTTCAGAAGAGCCATTATGTTGAGAAAAATCTTGACTCAATGCATCTCTAAATCGTTAAGAATTCTCTGTATTTTAGTGTGTCGTGATTTAGCACAGCTTGGATTTTAGTTAAGGAAAAATCCACCAGCTATGGAATTGATGTTTTTGCAAGGGGCTGCTCTCACTTCCTCCAGACCTGACAAACCCAATCAACTGGCTAATTTGAATATTGAAAACTCCATTAAGCCACTTGAGAAGCTTGCCACGCCTCTATAAACTACTTTTAAGTATGAACAAGTCTGGGAAAACTGTCTCTTGCTTCCGGCCTTTGGGCAGGTGACTGGGGTGCCCACGTGGCCCGCTGAGGCCAGGCTGGGCCCTGCTCCGTGCAGGCTGGTCTGCGGCGTGGCTAAACATCTCAGCTGTCCCCGCTTTGTTAGAGTGGCCCCCCCAGTGCAGCCGCCAAAATGCAATTCTACACCGAAACGAGCTCCGGCCACCATCCTGCAGAGATTGCGTGACCAATAGTGAGAGACAAATTCCAGCTGCAAGGCCCGGGTAAGATTAACCCCTTTAGTGCTGTAAATTCCCCAGAACAGATGAAGCCTGCAGGTATCAATCANCCTCTGTTCCCAGAGACGAAGATGATCCCAGAGATAGATGAAGAGAACCTTTGCTTCTGAACAGCTCATCCTTAAAATAGTACCCCATTAGCTAAGATTGAACCCTCGAAAACAGTTGTGGGGAAAGCTGTAACTTGAGGAAAGGGACTTTCACATCGAGCAGAGAACCATTTTCCTGGGCAGCTGTTGCGCTGTGCCATTGAAGCCACGAGAGAACTGCTTCTTGTGGAGATGTCCCATGGCATGGCAAGAGAGACTCCCCTCCTTAAGTGAACTGAAGAAAGACTATTATAGAGGTGGCAAACCAACTGTAAAAATCCCAAGTTTTGTCTCTTTACGTTGTCAGTGGGAAAAGAAAGAAGTGGGGAGAGTAAAAGTGTTCTGAAGGTTTATTCTGACTTTTATTGTTATTTTTTTCTTTTAGTTCTGTTTATAAACTTTGTATTCTTTAAAGTTTTGTGCCTGCTTTGCTTTCTCCTAATTCTTATCTCACAGAAGGAATATAAGTAAGTAATGGACTGTGAACAAAACCACTACACTGAATTGGTGTTTCTGCCTGGTTTCGAACTGAACCCACTACATAGCGTATTTTGAACCAGGCTCAGAGGGAGCATATCAGAGAGGCGTTTCAAAATCTCTTGTTCTAACAAGGAATGACCTTCAGCCTATTTTCTGGAATGCTTCTGCTAAATTCTTCATTGCCTATCTTTTTAATTTGTGTACACAGCACCAACCAGTAAATAACATCACGAGCAAAGTTGCAACCAACTCCCCCCCCAAATCAGTAACATGACATAAAAAGTCAGAACTTTGTGTTAAAGATGATCTACACACAAGAAATTTACTCAACTCATTTAATAAAACCATTTTGTTAAAAAATTACTTAGTAATGATTGGAATTTTACATAGAAAATTCAGAAATTACAAAAGATGGCATTGTTTAACAAATATAATCTGAATATATGAGAAGAGTTAGACACATTTGGTAGTAAGGTCCACAAAAAACCTATGCAAAAGGAGAGAGCAGCTGTTCCTGAGTTAATTGTGCTTCTGTTGATATTCTTCTGAGATAACATGACAGCAGTGTAAAATATTCTCTTTCTAAGAGAATTAGTGCTAGGAATGTCTCTTCTACTCATTTCTTGACTGATATTACACATGCCTTCTCCTGGCACAGTTAAGAGGTTCTCCAAATGCCCGAGAAAGAAAGTATCTGAGGCCTAAAAGAAATTCTCCAAACAAAAAGCAGTGTACTGTGAGCAGCCTACAGATAAAAAACCCCCAAGCATCTCTCCTCTGCACCTCTCCTCCATACACATATCCATTTATGTAAATTATTCCTTCATAAGGCTTTACAATAAATCTGGAATCTTTCAAATCTATATCTAATAAATATTACATTAAAATAGTTTTTCAGTATTTACATATGAAACATATAAAAACACGATCACTGTAAGACGACTTCTTCTATTTCATCTTCTAAAGAACCAAGGGTATTAACTCCTGGCTTGTTTGTAGCGTACTGCAAACGGTGTCTGTTTAGGCTTCTTCCTTCACCAAAAACCCCATTGTCTTCTTTTACTTTGACTTTACTGTTTTTATCAACAAAAGGCTTATTACTAGAGTCCCAGTCTATGTCCACAGGTGGTGTATTACTACTTTTAGAAAGAACAATGGTACTGGCACTGCTTCCAAAGAGTTGTTCCATTAAATTGGACTTCTTTTCTTTCTTACTATCGAAATCTGCGTTTTCCTTAACATTTTCTTCTAATTTGTCACTTTTTTGAGTAAGCCAACTTGGTCTCCCTGATCCTTTCCCAAAAGAAGGTACATAACTACCAAATGTTAACTCACTACTTAAATCTACAGTCCTTACGTTTCGTTGCTTCTGCCCTTGTGCTCTTGTGCCATCATCCTGGCTGTCCTTTACAGGAAATCCATTAGTAACCTTCCCGGGAATCTCAAAGAATGGATTAGTTTTCTCTTTTTTCTCCAGGGAATCAGATTTTCTTGGTGTATTTATAAGTTGTGCTTGGGAAGTTGGTTTCATGTTTGTTGTATTTTGAATTTCTCTATCAATTTCTTGCATTTTAGCAAGCAGGAACTCTCTTTTTCGCCGTTCCTCCAAGGTTTCAGTGCTTTCTCTCTCTACTTCAGGTTTGTGGATTTCTGTCTCCATCTTTATCTTCTCTTCTTTATCCAACAAAAAGTTGCTTTCTTTTTTAATTTTGTCATATTCTTTCCTTTGCCACTCTGCAAAAAATGTTTGAACAATATTTAAAATGTTTTAATTTTAAAATACCCTTATAAGATTTTGAAAATAATGCAAGCAAAAGCCATTGAGCCTTTAACATGCTCTTCCACACATAATGTCATTTTCCTGCTGCAAAAATAAACTCTTCAAAAATTACAACTAAATCCACTCCCAGTTCTCTGATGAGATATAAAAGTTTGCTGTCATCTTCCAAAGGCATTAGGACATTACCCATGTTTTAGATTTTTCAAAGCAATTTGATTTCTGCCAATTGCCTTCTCATTTCCTGAGTTTGAATGAAAATGAACACAACATTATCGATTTTAACAGTTCTGACTTGGCACAGTACTTTATTTTTATTTGCCATTACCACTGACATTAGGACAGTCCTGGGATATATGTGTGGGTTCTTTTTTTTTCATAAAGGGAACTATTTCTGTGAAGCTATCAGGCCTCAAAATCATAGGAGTCACCATCTGTTTCAAGCAGTAAATGATTTAAAATACACTGCATCAGCTGCATACAGAAAAGACATTTACATGAGTGCAACCCTGCGTGGACTCCGAGTGACTGTGCACAGCTATGAAGAGACACCAAAGGTACAAACCAGCAACTTATAGACAGAACCTGGAAATGCTTATGTGTAGAAGAAAGAGAAAGCTTCTCAAATATTTCTCTCTTCAAATTACTTTTTTAACAGATGTGTATTTGGCCAAAAGTTGAATATGGCCTTTCCAACCTGCTGGCACTAGCCTTTGAACACTTCACTCAAATTTCTGACTTAGGCTTTCACAAAGTTCCATGTTATCTACTGTACATCGGCTCAGGCTTTCAGACACAACTGCAATAGTTCAGTTAATATATTTAACATAGATATTTTTTCAATAGCAGATCATTATACAAATTAGGTAAAGAGCCATGTTTCTCTCTGTAAGATAGGGAAAATACCAGCTTATACCATATGACGGGTAAGTGGTTAAACCATCTTATTCAGAGACATAAAAACAGATTCTTGGCTTATGTAAGTTGTCATAGAAGATTTTTCACAGATTTTACCTCTGAAAACAGCTATAGATTTTTAGAATTCTTGTCATATAGAACAAGTACTACTGTTCATTAACTATAATCACTGAAAGAGTTCTTTAACATGACAGGGTGCAGTCCATATGAAATACTTGAGATTGACTTGTGCATGTAAGTCATTAAGATGCTGTGAAAACCAAATGAATAAAAAAGCAATATTAAAATATAATGATAGAAACTGACATTTCTCAAATAGCCACACTAAATGATTCAGATAACCAGACCTGACAAGAGAAATTAAAATTTCAAATTATATAAGGCAGTAGAAAGTACTGGGAAAAAAGGCTATATTAAGAAAAACAGATTTGTTCTACAATAGTAAAAAATCTACTTCCTACCTCAATAACATTTAGCAAGTCAGAGATAACATCAGCATTTACCTTCTATGTCATTCTTGTTTTGTAAAGCACAATCTCTCAGACTCCAATACTTTTTTGTGGACAGCATTTCTGGCTGCTGCATACTTAATCACAGCTGAGTACAGGGCACAGATTATTCTATATCCTGTATTTCTTTCTGATTCTTCTTTGCATAATATAACTGAAAATAATTTTCCACTGTAGTGATCTCTGCAAAATCATTTTGCTCTTCTCACCAGAAACCAGTAGCCTCACTTGATTAGTATTCTACGGTGCATTTTTCAGCCTTCAGCTGCCCATTTCCTTACCATCAGGAAGTTTTGGAACCCTCTCCTCTAAAGACTGTATTTCCTGAAAATGTTTCAGTTTCTCTTCCCTCTCCCTGTCTTGGTCTTGTCTTAGGAGTTCTGTTTGTTCTTTCCATCCTTTGTCTTGAGCTTCTTTTTCCTGAAATAAATTAATAGAAAATTGAAGCTGATGGGGAAAAGCAAACAAACAACCTAACGAAATCATAAGAACTTCCATGTCATTCTGAAATCACATTCTTACTGCTAAACATAAAATGAGTAAGTCACCTTAAACCAAACCAGCTTTGACGACCCAAGGGTTTGCCCCCAAAATATTATCACCTCTAGTATACTTTTATACACCTGAAACAAAATGAATAGACAATCAACTCTATTTAGTATTACACATTTCAGGGAAGTTGCAGCTCCAATGCCATAAACCAAAATTATTACTCTCAGGGTAGTTCTCTTTAGAAACCAGAAGTTGTCTTCTTCAAGGAGTTTAAGAGAAGGCCACATTTCATCACCTTAGTCTTTTAACAAGCAAGCAATTAGTTGCCCTCTACTTGCACAGTCTGACCTTTTTACTCAAACGAGTGGGTTGTAGATTCAGACAATTTCATTTTGGTACTTAAATTTATGGAGTAGTAAGTAACAAACAATCAAAGAGAAAGGTTTAATCTCAGATGACAATTTCAGCTAGTGACTACAGACATATGTAAAAGGCAAGAACCTGCAGAAAATATATTAATATCAGCAGCAAAAACCACTAACACAGAAAAGTAGTGGCAATGAAGTGAAGAGAAAGACAGCATAGTCCAATACATGGGAGTTAACTTTGTAGGTTGTGCTTATTTGAGAACAAAATAAACTTCTAGATTAAAAATGCCCTTCTAAGAGAAATAGCTACTACTTAATGAACAAAGAAAAGATGACCGTTAGCCAAAAAACCTTCAAGTATTTTCCCTTCATGTACAAGGTTATCGTTGTTATATTAAAAATATAAAATACATAAGGCAATGGTGGCCAGGTATTTAAAATGCTTGACTTTAAAAACTGACGAAAGCATAGGCTACCCAAATCTAATTTACATTCTTTAAAGCAGTAGCCACACAGAGAATACAGAGTTGGACTCCATGAGCTGCACTTGTACCAACTGTGTGGTTCTGTAACTCACAAATCCAAGCACAGACTGGAAGAATACATTAAACTACATCTATAGTTACAGAAAGGGTTTGGGAAGAGAGAACATACAAATGAAACTGCCATGAAAAAGCTTCAGCCCTAACAGGAAGCCAGCCAAGACCATCCTCGGAGCATTATTTCTGAAAAAAGGTCCTAGCCTCATGTAATCAGAACTTGTACAATTTGTACCAGAATCTGTGTCATTCTGATTCGTAATACCTTACAAATCTCTGATTTTAGCCTGGGGTCACAAAAGTATTAGTAATAGTTCTAATGGTGCTATTATCTACTAAAAACGGAAATGGAAAAACAAATAAACCCAAGCATACTGACAAAGCTGGAAAACCAGAATAAATACCAGCACTGTGACAATAAGAGGAAGTGTTAGATTTATGCATTGTGAAATAATTCTGGAAAGTAAAAGAAACCATAATTAAGACCAAAGAGAAAACAGAGAGAAGACAGCCATCACTGTTTAACAGATTGCTTAAATAAGCATTAGAAACAAAGAAAAAGGGTGAAAACCAAAATGAAGTCTTAAAAACGTCAAAGAAGTAACAGCGGCAGAAAAAAAATAAATTGAACTAATGGCCCTCAGTAAAACAGAGAATATGATAAACTCTTAAAAAAATTGAGTATTTTCTAGAAAGGTAGATCTTGTCTTAAAGAATAGAATGTTTTTGAAATTATGTTTTTTATATATTTACACTTGTATATTTACACATTTTCTAAAATATAAGCTCTGCATTATACAATGTGATAGGTGAATCATCTGGACTGGATCTCAAATTTTTGTGGAACTCACTATTTTAGGAAGAACTCCTTCCTTCTTGTTTACCCTGTCACCACAGACAAGCTCTGATTCTGGAAGAAGTTCTGCTGGTGAGAAGTATCCACTGGTTTGTACACCTTTTGTGAGCTGTGGTCCCTTTCTAATATTTTGGTTGTTGGCTGTAGAAAATACAAACTAATTAAATCGTGTTTTCACTTGAAAATATCCCACTATATACCTGTCTCTCATTTCTCATGATTTGCAGCAAACAAAAGACTGTATTGAAGTCAATGGAAGTGGAAAGTATTGACGAGTTTCACACAGTTGTTTTCAGCATCTGTAAAACCTAATCATAAAAAAATATGCATGCAAAAATTCTACTGAAAAATTAATTTAAACCCCACTTTAACCTACTTATAGGATCATTACAGTGTACTGAATGTTAGTTAAAAAGCCCCACAAAATATCTCACTCATCTTACTGTCTGTCACAGAATCAAACTCATAAAATTAAAATTCACTTACTTGAATCTTTGAAACACATACATTTATCTCTATGGAATGACATTAAAAAAAATCTGAACCTAAAATGGAATAATAGTAGAGCATCTATAATAAAACGAGCAGCAGACAAACTGTTTGAAATACCGGCATTAAATATTTAAAACAGTCCCATAAATTTCTGCTTCTTCTGACAAGTAGATTCTACTGATCCAGTGAAAATAGTCTAAGTACACACAGAGACACACATATTTATGAGGGTAGGATAAGGTTTGAGACTGTCTTGTCACACCAGAAGAAACCACTGTACTGATACTTGTAGAGGATTATGTTCCGGGACATATATCCTCTGAGGAAAAAAACGAGTGCAGGTCATCTGACAGACAATACATTTGAGTTAGTGAAGAATAAATAAAACAGATCACCAAAATATTCTTAGCAGACAAGATACATATTTTTAAAGCCTCTGTAATTTATTGTCAAGTAGACATCTATCACCTATTGGAGATTTTACTAACAATCTTCCCCTCCTCCTTTACCCAGGAACTTCTGGTATTAAAGGAGTTAAAACTGCTTTTTGGTGAAGTTCTGTGTTTTGGCTCTGCTGCAGTTACAGAACAGTCAAAAAACCAATGTGCCCTTCTTTGTAACCAGTGCTGTGTTGAAAGAAGTGCAAAAAGGTAAGTGTGCTTGAACAAGCAGCACCAGCGTTGAGCACTGATTGGCATGAAAGGTATAACCCAGCTGAGACATTTCAAAGTGATGCTAATAATTTTTCTGCTTTCATTGCTTTATACAAGTTACCTCTTTTTCTTTGCACAATATCCGTGTCTTTTCTAGGTGATGACTTCAACATACGATTAGCATATATATTTTTTGCTTCAAGTTCTCTTTCTTTTTCCTGTGAATGAAAGAGGTAGGTATAAAAATGAGTTACTAGTATATAATTTACTAGTCACTAGCAAAGCTGTAAATTAAATTAGATATGGTAAATAGAAACAGAATAAACAATTGTTTCATCCAATGTTTTAAGGATAACAATCACATTCCTAACTCTGTTTATGCTGTGAGAAAGCAGGCAACTTTCTCCCCACCAAAAACTCCTCAGCAAAATATTATGGGGGGAAAAAAAGCATCTCTGCAGTGAAAATAAAACTAAATGCCAGTGCTTCCATAAACAGGAACAAGACTTACACCATGTGTATAGATTACACAACTGAATTTTAAGTGTTGTGAAGAGTTAAACATTTCAATGCAAGCAATGATACTCGCCACAAGATGTGTCAGTATCAGGGAGCAGAAGTCCATTGCATCATAGAGGTAGAGGCATACTTTTCTTTTAGCACATTTACTGAATAAAATACAGAAATAAACAATGAGTTATGAGAATTCACCTGATAATGGAAAGGTTTTCAAACCATAAACTCTCCACTGACAAATCAGGCTTAAAACACTTCCTCTAAACAAGTATATTTTAGAGCTACTAACACTACTGCTACTTGCTGGATAGCTGGCAACATGGTGAACTGGTGCATTTCCAACATGGTGTGAGACTTGGAGTTTCAAGAAAATTCTCCCAGAAACTAAGTACTTTGGTTCGAGTCTTACTTATTTTTTTCATCAAGATAAACTGACTACGTAGAACATAACAATATTTTAAGTACTTTTATTGAGAGTTTGGGCAACAATGATGGTGGTGTGGGGTGCAAATAAACATTTGCACAAATTTAGGAACACGTGGATTTCACAAATACATTACATTAATCTTCATGCAAACCTACTGTAATGCAAGTATATTAGTAATGAAGTACTATTTACACTTGCAGATTTAATTTTAAATTCAAGCCTTCAAAACCTAATTTTCCAGTAGATTTTGTGGTTTATTCTCAATGCTTGGCTATGTATTTGATCTTGCTTTTTTTAACTAGTGCTAACAATAATGATTAACACAGAGACATTCCTGTTATAAACATTGTAGGGTCAGAGCACAGAACGTTTCAATTTAATGCAGGAAAAGAACTCACATGTGGTATATAATCAAGTACACCTCAGAGAGTGCAGTCACTGGTAAACTATTCAAACCTGATTACAGATAATTCCAAAGATAAAATCCCAGTACATGGTTAGCAACTTCTATTCCTTTCACATTTTACCTTCAGCTTCTGATTTAGCTGATTAAGCTCTTCTTGGAGAACTCTGTTTTCTTCTTGAGCCTCGTACAATTTTTTTTTCTTTGAATGTAACTCTCGCTGAAAACTGCTACCACTTAATTCAAGATTTCTTTCTAGATCCTTCAATTAAAACAAAATAATATTTTTTAATAACGGAAATAATTGTTCTAGTCAAGTTACTTAAATAAAATTACAGTAAACCAGTGTCTTGGGTTTAGATACAGGCTCGACCATTGCTGTAACACTGAATACATTAAACCTTTAATCCTAACTTTGAGGGGGCAGAGCACCTACAGATGCTGCAGCTCATCCTTTTGAGTATTGAGAGGTGATTTGAGGACATAATAGAAACTCACACTACTTTCTGCAAGGCTCTTGCCATAGTGGACCTCCGGATCTCTAAGACATATCTGCTACTGATGGGTAAGAGAGAGAATCCTTCCCTGAAAGTGCAGGATTATAAAGAAGAAAACAAGAAAGAATTTTTAACCTTTCTACTAGAAACTGGCTTGTGATTATGATTTCATTTACATGCTCTTGTATTGTAATAGCTGTTTTAAGTGAAGCTGTGTTGATGAAAGAAGGAAAAAAACTAGAAGAAAATCCCTTACTTTTTAGAGCATGATTCATTTTTTCATGATCCAGTACTACAAATGGTGAAATACCTAATCATAAAAGTACAGATGACAGATGGTGACACTACAGGATGAGGTAGTTTGGCTAACTCAGCCATTTATATCTTGGTACTTTGGGATTTATTTTATGAAAGCTTAGTTTATGGCTTAATCCTTGGATTTCCAGATCTATTATCTCTGAAATGTAATTTAGGTTTAATTAATAATACAGACACTAAACCTTAAAACCATCTTAATGACCTAATTTAAGCTTAGTATAAAATTAATATATTATATATAAAATATATCTACTATCAAAATAGTACAACTACCAAGAGATTTAATACTGTTAACATTATTTTTAAGTAAAATGAGTTTCTAGACATATTTACCATGTAGACATGCCTAGACATGTTTACAAAAACATAAACATTTTTGCTGGATGAAATGAAAATACATTGGACAAATTTCTTATAATGGATACCCATAAAAAGGTCTAAAGATCATTTCAGTATTTAAAAACACACTGTAATTTTGTCCAGCTGAGCTCTCAGATGTGCAGAATAGTGGACAATCAAACACTGTCTGAATGCTGTTCAAAAAATGAGAAAGAATTACTATATATATTTTTTTAGAATTTTAGTGTAAAGTTCCCTAAATACCCAGAAAATTTTACAAATTGTTTCCCTCCAAAAGGAGAAACTGGATTTCATAAAGTTGTATTACAGCTGCATGCACTTCTGAAATGTTATTGCTAGGTATAAAAACACTTAAAAGCACAAATCCACAGGATATATTCTGACAAAACACGCTTAATTTGTAAACAGAAATTTGAATGCACAACCACCTCAAATGGAACTGTACAATCACCTTGGAAATAATTTACTTGATTCTACTCATGGGTAAAACCGAAAAATACTGCTTTTCTATTTGCTCCACAGCTGTATAAAATTACAATTCATTGTAGTAAGAAATATCTGTACCAGAATTTCTTACAGAAAGAAAGTCATCCCACCTTAATTCTTTTTTCCCTGTCCTCCAGCTTGCTCTCTGCTAAGGCTAGTTTCTTTGCCAGGTCATCTCTTTCAGCAAGGTGCTTATCTGCAGACAGCTTTTTCAGTTTCTGCAAGACAGTTTTTTTCCTGTACAGTTCATCTTCCGTATCTTTCAGCCGTCTCTCAGTTGCACGTTCTCTCTCCTGAGATTTTCGTAGGCGCTCCCTTAATATTCTAATCTCATTGTTGTGCCGAGCAAGGAGCTGAGAGATTTCGTTTTCCGTATCTTCAAACTTATTCAAGGCTTTCTCCTGCCTGTGCTGAAGCCTCTTCAGTGCCCTGTTTTCCTTCTGCAGCTCATCCAGTTTGATGTGGAGTTCAGTCAGTTCATTTCGGAGCTCATTGATTTTCAGCAGCCTAGCAGAAAGAACTCTTTTTGTAACAAGATCTATATCTTTTGCAGGAGAATCCCTAGTGAGGCTCTGAGAACGGAAACCCCACCGTGTCCCTCTTTTGCTTGGTGCATATTTGGAATCCAATTTCTTTGTGGCTGAGAGAGGAAAAATAAAAAGCATGTTTACTATTAGACAATGCAGTTTGTCTATTCAGACATCCTTTTTGGAACCAAGCTCTGCCTGAAACAATCATACAATACTTAGCAGAGATGGCAGCTTTCAAACCAGACAATAAAAGGCATATACATGATAGACTTATGCTCCTTTTGATAGCTGAAAAATGGAGAATTATGTCTGTGATCTACTGTAGGAAGTAATATCTGCAACCATTAATACAGGACCCTTGTAACGTAATCATCTTCAAATCGTATGAGAAATAAGAGTCATATTTTGTTAATATTTGATATTGTTTATTAAAATGGTTTAGAAATATTATAATGCATACAAAATCATCACATGCTTTTAAAATGGCAACAATTAGCTGAGCATTAGCTAGTTATGTATTATGCAAGATGTAATTCTCCTAGACAAATGCAGTAGTATTTTCAAATCCAGCTGCCATGCTTACAGACAAAACAGCACATTTTAAAGGCTCAATGCAAAAAGCTTCCAAAGCAAAATTATAAATCCCATGAAAATTCAGTTCTCCCTGAATAATTTACTCTTGTATCACAAGTTATTTTCCACACAGTATTCTCACTTGATTACCTGTATGCACTGCTCGCATTCCTATTTATTACTATTATTATTATTTTGTTGTCATCCCCACACATAAAAGCTGAACATTTTGTTTCTATCTTATGTGCCTCTCATGCCACGCTCAAAGAATGAATCATACAACTCACTAAAAATATCTCTTAAAACAACTGAATTAATAGAGGGTGCATAATTCCTTAAGGTACATCAGTGTTCGAAAGACGCACACTGAGCAGCAGTTTGTAATTCTGGCTTGAAAGCTGGGATACAGCAATAACGCAGTTACCTACACACAGACAGTGAGTGTGTGTGACAGCAAAGTCTTCCTCCCCTTTGCCACTCACCATGTTTCTATTCTACTGAGACTACTTATCAGCAAAAAATAACAGCTTAAAAATACCGTCTTATAATTTCCTATAGACATTTTGCAAAAATACTCATTCATTTTCTGCTCGGTGCTCATTTTTTCCACAGCTTGGGCAAACAAAAGAAGGTGTGTTTTCTTCCTTTACAAAGAACACTTATGTCACGTTTAAGTGTGAAAAGATTATCTAAGACATGCACTGCAGGAATGATGCCACTCCCATCACCAATTAAGGCAGTTCCCATTAACCCTAGACTTCCAGCCCCTATAAGAATTTCTCCTTATTTAGGGCAAACATGAAATTCCACTACCAAGATTGTACTTTTGATCATACAGTTAAATTGGGGAATAGTAATTCAAGACAATGTAATATGACACTCACAATACCTTCACGTAATAATTATCCTCAATTCTGGCTATGTAATCAAAGACCTGGTCACACATTTGCCCCCTCCAAATTAAACAGCATGGTGGAACTGCAGTTTCTGGTTCCCAGACAGCTAACCCATGACTACCACGGAGGAGATGCCACTTCCGAACACAGAGAAGCTCAGCAAAAAACCAGTTGCACCAAGCCTCCCACACTGTCAAGAATCTGAAGAGATAAACTGCCTGGCAAATTAAAAACTTAAGGACAGACCTTCTGGCACAGCCTAGATTGTAACATTGACCAAGTGATTCACACAGTATCAAGCACTTATGAATGAACCAGAACACCTGTCCAAGAAAGGCAGGACATGCTATGACTTCACCAAAAAATGTATACAATTATTTAGAACAAGCTGTCCAAGTGCGGCAGAAAGCCTTCGCAGTGCTACTTCAGCCCAGCGTCTGCATAACCATTCTCTCCTTTTTTGCAGGGATGTTCACTCCCCTACAAACTCTATCAAGAAAGCAGCCTATGTCTGTGAGAGAGCTCGAGGTGGAGTTACATCATCTCAAATTGGAAATATTTTACCCTCAGGGAAGAAGCAGGAAAAACTTTCTTTTGAATCTTCATCTGAACCCAACTTTCATAAAAAACATTTTCTTTTTTTTGCCACATTAGTGGTCTTTTGTTTGTTCATTCAAAGTCACAGTATTATCCTGTAAAGCTTAGTCAACTAGAGTTCCACGAGACAGATATCTGTAGGTTATTTGATCAGGGAAATTTTAACAATAGTCTCCCTTTTACACACTGCATAGTAAGGACTTGCCTTGGGTTCTTGGCCTTGAGTTTTTTGTCAATGACAAAAAACAAGCATCAGCATGATTCAACAGAAGGCTGGTACAAAAGCCATATTCACTTGTTAAGAAAATTATGAAGAATTCTGAAAACCACCAAAACTCCTCCTTCTGTAGGAGTGGGTTAATTTCAGTTTTCAATGGAGCAGCTACTGTCTACCTGCCATCTGTAGCACAATTCATATGAACTGTATTTGTAGATGCTCATAATGCTGGTTTCTCACTTTTGAGTTTTCAAAGATAATTAACCCTTTGGAGCAGTTACAAAGCAGCAATTTCTGCTACCTACCTACCTTGGTAGTGCAACAGGCTGTTTGAAGTCTGTGTTTTGTGATGTCTTTTTTCTTGGCTTGTAGATGGAGAGCTTAGTGCTGGCGACTGGCTGGATGAATGAGATGCATTACCTTCATCTGAATAATAGGAGTCACTATTTTTATCCTCATCTGATTTCCTCTCCTGTTCAGAATCTGGGCTCCTTACTCTTTCTCCCATTTTTCAGATTTAATGGCTTTCCAGATTTTTCTCAAAGACTGCTCATTTTGGCACAAAGAATCTTTCAGTTGTCACAATGGCAACAGTTGGATTATTTCCTCCAGTTTATCATCTTCATCTCCAAGCACGAGATCTCTGCAGCTCAGCTCAGCAAGCAGTAGTTATCATTCAGAATGCATTTTCCTGTAACAATTTAGAGAGAGAAAAAACCAGTGAGAATGGTTTTGCTAAGAAAGAAAGTTGTTTAAGAAAGAAAGGCAAAAACCCTGTAAAATTATTCATGATTCCTATAACCTTATGCCATATGCTGTGCTACCTATTGTTTATATTAGTAATTGTATTTATATTAATTATTTATATTAAATGTGACACACATCACTCTAGGAATGCTACTAATATTATATTCAATAGTCTGAGGTACTTCAATCCCAAAAGAGAAATCAGAATATTAACACAGCTAAATCTAGAATAAGAAACTAGAAGAATTTGGAAAACAAAACAGAAAACAAGTGAAAGTTTGTTGATATCCAGGAAACTAATTTAGACACGTTTTAAAACTTTTTAACCAAATGAATTAACAACTTATTTGTGTGACTAGAACTGAGATATTTGTAGGCTTGGACTAAGTCTTCCATTTCTCAATTTCTGACATTCCAATTATGTTAAATAATGGGCTTGAAAATCAATCGTCCCATTTGTCTGGAAAACATTCTGTCCCTAACCATTAATGAGACTGCACCTATCTATCACAGTCTTCACTCTGGAAAGTACTGTCATATCCTACAACATCTGGTGCTTCATGCCTTTAAGGACTGGCCAGAGCACACACGCTGGTGTCATGTGTGTTTATACATCTATATCTATATATATATACCTTTTTGTATCTGTAAAGAGAGACCACACCACCAGTACATGATAAACATTATATCTGCAGCAGGTATAAAATGAGAAGGGCTGTTCCTGCAGCCTATCTTTTGATGCAAACTGAAAAATCCCATAATTTCAAGGTGAAATCACCCCACTGTGTATTTGGAGACACTTCCTGAGAATGTAATGGAGCAAATACATCCAAAATTTTCTTCACCTTCTCAGTCAAAAGAATTTTCTTGACAGTTCAGGAAGTGTTTTACTGACTACGCTCAGCCTCCCTCGTCTTTTGCCTCTCTCACCACTCTTGGCAGCTTTCAAGCTTAATTTCACCATCTCTCTCTTTTCAATCCAACTTTGAGATATCAGGCCTCTAATGTGTGAATAAATAGGACTTGCACAAGAGCCCATCAGTTCCACCTGTTGAATGACATAACCTCCTAGCTGATTTCTAAATGGCAAAGCAAATTACACACAAAAAAATTCAGCTGCTTTCAGTCAAAACTACTCTACGCTGCAGGAGATTCGACATACCTGTAAATGAGCTGTAAATTTTTCACTATATTATTTCCCAATAAAATAAACTTGGCCTGCTTCTCAGCCTTCACTGCCTATACATGCCTTACTGCATAGCCAAGCAGAACAGAAATGTCAGCTGCCAAGACAGTTTTCATTACAAATTCAAGCTTTCTGGCTCAGTTCACTGTTAGCACAACTCCGCCTCCAGTGACTGGAATCCATTTGGCCTCATAATCTATACAGAAGGAATTAGAGGAATAAATATCCCATCAGGTTTCTAAACTGGGAAGATGCTTGGAAATTAATACTGAATTACCTGGAAAAGAGTATTTTTTGTTACTTAGGAAGTAACTTTCCAAAATAATGTTTTTTAAACATCTAAATACTTTCAAAGTGGTCCAAAAAAAATTAGATGCCTAAAACTTATGTCAAAGGATTCTGATGAAAACTAAAATTTCACTGCAAAGCCTAGAAAGTAAATAAATATTTATTTATAATAATAAATAAGCTATGTAAATAAGTAAATTACTTAGTAATTAAGTATTAATTAAATAATAAGTAAATAAAATATTTACTTATTAATAAGTAAATAAGCTATGCTTGAGATCACCTGTCCCAGAGATTGCTAAACACATGCTGGAGGGTATCATTATTGTGAACATTTAAATAATCAGGAATGATTGTTCTTTTTCCTTACAAGATAACGGAGTTATTAAAATTATTTCAAAAGGATATACCTAATCATAACTGTAACTAAGATCATGTAAGAATACTAGAACATATCAGGGTGCTTCCCTACTCCCCAGCAGTTCCTTTCCTAACTCCTGGCCCCACGAGCACCTGTGCAGAATGGATGTTCTTTCGCTCCTTGAAGAGCAAACCAAGCCCAAACAGGCAGAGTTTTGGGGACAGTCTGTTCTCTAGAGGACACACAGGCAAGACTGCATCAGGTCTGTCTCCACAGGACAGAATTTCAGGGAATGCAAAAAACCAGAAATGAATATATTTATATTAAAGTACTAAAATAATATGAGATATAAAAATAGTACTCTGGAGGCACAGACCTCATATTTTTACACTTAAGGAAAGCATAAATGCCTACAGTTCATGTCTAATTATATATAAAACAAGAGGACTCACTTTCATGTACTGACTTAAAGCTCATCAGTTATTTTATAGCCTCAAAAGAGTTCACTGAAGAGGAAATAATCTTTTTGAAGAATGCTTTTCATAACTCAGTATGTTTAAAACAAACAAATGGTAAGAACTGGAGGACTAGAATTATCCATCGCTCCTGTGCTGGATATTCCCCACTTTTGAGAATATTTTGCTAAGTATCATTTTGACATACAGCAACATAAATGAATAGAAATTTTCAATGCTTTCTGGAAGTACTTGAAAAACAATGGAATGAAAACAAATCGAAAAAGGTAAAACAAAGAAATCTCCCCTGAAGAATCACCAAAAACATCTTTTGGATCTTCAAATAGTTTTCAGTTTTATAAACTGGTAATATTATCATATTTTCCATACAAAACAAGAAATCTCAGTCTGTCAAGTCTTGCCAAATTAATTTTTCCACCAGTTTATGATACAATTTGATTAACAAAAGAATGCACAGTTTATCTTGAGAACAAAAGAATCACTGGGATATTTGAGTTTTACTTCAGTGAGCCTAAAGACTGTCTAATTAAGAAATGTTTTGGTTCCCTGAATTTTCAATTGTTACAAACTAGTTTGAGTTGATTATAAACTAAGTTTAACTCGTGTGAATAAGATCCAAAAAGATATCTATTTTCCCCTTTTATATTTAATAAGTTGTGAGGAGTGAAACATTCTGAGTTAGCGGTGAGTCCCACCACTAAGATCCACCACCACCACCAAAATCCTAATCCTCTCCCCTCAAAAGCACCAGGCACGCTTTTAGAAGCCTAATGAATCGAGATCACATCAGTCTAGAGTGGCTGAAGTAAATCTGGGACTTGCACAAACTTTAGAAAGAGGTTTTTTCCCCAGAATTTCATACTTCTTCACTTCTATCTATTGCTATTATTTACATGTTCATCATTACAGAAAAACATTCAAGCACTGGGTCACTGCAAAGGACACGACAGACAAAACAGAGAACAGAGAACAACTGCAGCAGTGACAGGAGATACCCTACTACTCCTAAGAAAATCACAGAAACAGAAACCGAACCATTGGATTACAGGTATTATGCAATAGACAGAATGGGAAATTACTTAGCAATTCTTCTCATGCAGTGCACCCAGAGCTTAGCTCTGTAGTGCAAGACTCATAAAACTTTTCATGTCCTTTTCAGTATTAACAGCCTTCCAAGACCAGGGGAAGCTCAGTGCTTTTGCTGGTCACCGAATGGCACTTCCCCCGTACAAACACTGACCTCTAACGGCCCGCTCAGTTCTTCCACCTATTCTGAGAGAAGGACAGTGCAAGAAAGCCAGCTTCAGACAAGTACAAAAAGCACCAATCCAAATTATTGAAGTGCTGAACCTAAGAGCAAAGAATAACTTCAAAAGAAATTAATCTCCTTCTTCTCCCTGCATCCATCTTTTTCATATCCAAATACTGTAGTTTTTCCAGAAGAGAGCAGAGCAAAATAATTTACTTTTATGACATCAAAACATACTGAGTGATGAGCCTTAGCGAGGACTAAGTATAACTTCAGTAGGTACTGCAGCTGCTGACTTAACTGTATGCATTTCTTCTAGGTTTACTAGCTTTTCACAAAATCACAGAATCTATTAGGTTGGAAAAGACCTCTGAGGTCATCAAGTCCAACCTATGATTGACCACCAGCACATCAACTAAATCATGACTAAGTGCCATGTCCAGCCTTTCCTTAAGCACCTCCAGGGATGACGACTCCACCAGCCTGAGAAGGCCGTTCCTGTGTTTAATCACCTTTCTGTGAAGAAATTCCTCCTAATGTCCAACCTAAACGTCCCCTGGCACAGCTGAAGACTGCTGTCTTGTCCTGCATTTTGGTGAATTAAAACGCTGTATGGTTTTAAAAGCCAATGTTACGTTTACCTGACTCTGTCACAGTAAACCACAACGTTACTTGTGTCAGATCTCAAAATGAAGAAGCTGCTGTAAGTCCCAGGTCAGAAATGAGGAAACGGCACTTCGAACAGAGCACATGCAGGCCAGTCCTACAACTGGGAGAAGAGATTATGTTTCTAAATCAGACTCCATCACGGAGGCCCACGCCGTCGCTCATTCCCACCCATACCCCGGTGTGTGCGGACTTACCCAGTTCAGCTCAGCCACCCCCGAGAGCAACCCTCCGGTTCCCGAAGTGCAGGCAGGCAGCTTTCCTTCACTGAGCGGAGACGTTCTTAAAGAACATATCGAACGTTATTTTCAATCAGCACTCCGCGACGGCACATTTTAAATGCAGTCACCGAAAACTACACACATTAAATTACTTCGGAGGAAACGAACTGAACACCGGCGGCCCGAGACCTTTCGGAGGCCAATCCCAGGCCTAGGCCCGGGCCCGTTCCCAGCCCCCACAGCCCCCAAGAAAACACGGCCCCGCGGCGGCCCTGTCCCACCCCCGTGCCGCTCCCTCCGGCCCGCGATGTCCCCGCTGTCCCCGCCGCCCCCGGCCCGTCCCGGCGGTACCTGCCCGGCCGCTCGGCCCGCCCGGAGGACGCGCCGGCGGTTGCCGCGTTACGCTTAAAGGGGCCGCGCGGCGGCCATTGACAGCGGCTGCCCGGCAACGGGCGGCGGAGAGGAGGCGGGCTCTCGTCGTCAGCCATTGGCTGCCAGCCCTGCCAGCTCGGGGACAACCGCTCTTTCCATTGGCGGGAGGCCGAGCCCCAGCTGTTGATTGGCTGAGGCGCGGCTAAATGGGGGGATG
>VZTD01000742.1:582346-843110 GCA_013397725.1 Rhagologus leucostigma | reverse complement strand
CTCTTTCCATTGGCGGGAGGCCGAGCCCCAGCTGTTGATTGGCTGAGGCGCGGCTAAAGGAGGGATGCGGCGGGGGGCGGCACCCTGCGGCGGTGCCTCTCCGCGCCGCTGTGCCCTGGCGGCGCCTGCAGGGGGCGCTGCGGGCCGGCCCCGGTGGGGGTGAGCGCGGCCGAGCTCCCGCCCGAGGGGAGACCCGGCGGGCGTCCTGAGGCCGGCAGGCTCCGAAGCCCTGCTCTGCCCTTCCCTGCCATGGGCTGCCCTTCCGTGGCCTGCCCTGCCCTTGCCCACCCTGCACTGTCCGGCTCTCACCATCTTGATTCTGTTGGGCGCGTGTGTGACATGGAAGGAAAGCAGCCCATGGAAAAGCACTGGGGGTGCTGGTTGAGGGCCGGCTGAACATGAAGCAGCGTGTGCTCAGGTGGCCAAGAAGGCCAATGGCATCCTGGACTGTATCAGCAATAGTGTGGCCAGTAGGACCAGGGCAGTGATTGTCCCACCTGTGCTCGGCACTGGTGAGGCCACACCTCCAGTGCGGTGTTCAGTTCTGGGCCCCTCAATTCAGGAAGCACATTGAGGTGCTGGAGCAGGTCCAGAGA
This sequence comes from Rhagologus leucostigma, assembly GCA_013397725.1. Lineage (NCBI taxonomy): Eukaryota > Metazoa > Chordata > Aves > Passeriformes > Rhagologus > Rhagologus leucostigma. The sequence goes on along the minus strand of VZTD01000742.1, from coordinate 842,514 downwards.
AGGGCAACAAAGCTGGTGAAGGGTCTGGAGCACAAGTCCTATGAGGAGCAGCTGAGGGAGATGAAGGTGTTTAGCCTGGAGAAGAGGGGTCTCCGGGGAGACTTTTTGGCTCTCTACAATTCCCTGTAGCCAGGTGGGGGCCAGCCTTTTCTTCCAGGCAGCTCATGACAGGACAAGAGGACATAGCTTCAAGCTGCTCCAGGGAAGGTTTAGGTTGGACATTAGGAGGAATTTCTTCACAGAAAGGATGATTAGATATAGGAATGGGCTGCCCAGGGAGGTGGTGGAGTCACCATCCCTGGAGTGTTTAAGGAAGGATTGGATGTGGCACTTAGTGCCATGGTCTAATTGACATGGTGATGTTTGGTCATAGGTTGGACTCCATGATCTCAGAGGTCTTTTCCAACCTAATTATTTCTGTGATTCTGTTCAGAGAGCTGCCTGGGAGCACAAGGGTACAGGAGCAGCCTTCCACAGTGCTGGGACCCATTGTGTCCTCTCACAACCCCTCTGGGCAGTGGGACCAAGGAAGCCTTTTGGGAGCCTTGGGCACATTCTGGCATTGCCAGGTGGAACACAAAGCTTAGGGTCAGGGCAGCACCTGGGGATAATGAGGGATCAGGGATGAGAGCAAAAGGGGGGGAATGGTGTCTAATTATAAAACACCCTAGAACTTGAAGCAAAATGGATTGTACTGATGAAAGGATGAAAGTATTGCCTAAAGCCGGCAAATAGGCTTGAATTCAAAAGCAGGCCCAATGTAATGAGGCTGTTGTGGTTTATTCCACAAAGAAGTAAGAGGGCTTCTAAACCTTGGCTTTTATTACTCCAAGTTACTGCTATTTTTTTTCCCTAATGCTAATCTTCATTAACAAATGTAGTTAAGCAAATTTCTTTCTGGAGAGAGGAAGGGAAAAGGAAATAGGAGATCTTGCTTGCTTCACTTGCTGATGAAATATGTTATGATAGCACAGAGATGAAAGTGACACAAGAATTTGGGTGGAGTAGGATAAAGTGGAACATTTCAGATGAAGATTATAACCTGCCTGTATGGGAAAGCATAAATGGGACATTCTTTAGAGGGAAACATTTGCCCTTGGCAGAACTGTGGCTCCACAATTCTGAATGTTCAAAATGAATGCTCAGTGACCATTACATGAAAATAATAAAAATGAAGGAAGCAGGACAAATTTTTTGTTTTGTTTACCAGTTTTTGTTTACCAAGGCAGTATTTTCAGGCACAACCTGTCAGTTTCTTCTGAAATATAAATAAGGAAATATGTGAGGAAAATACAGTTTTAATGCACTTGAAATTACAATATTTCCATCCCCTCCTCCTTGACTATAAATATTAGGAGGAAAAAGAAAAAAAACCAAACATGATTATGAAACACTTGAGAGATTCTCAAAAATGATGTGTATTGTGCACAAGAACTCTGAATATGCTTAATTAAATTACTGGAAAATGTAATTTAGTGAGTAGGCTAGAATGCAATCAGAAACACATCAGCATAAACTCCTGTAAAAGAAGAGGAGATGTATACTGGAATTTCAAAAGCATAGAAGTAGCTGTGCAGCATAAACCTGACATGGAGTCTCCCAAGCTGAATGGAGCTTTTCATTTTTTTGATCCTAATATCCAAGAAACCAGGCATGAAGCTTGCAAAAAACCCCAACAATCAGTCTGTGAATTTCCTAACTTTGATTGTCTCCCTAATTGCACTTAATATTTTTGCTATACTTGCATTGCTGTTATGAAATTGGTCTCAATAAACAATAAAAACTCATGTGGATCTTTTTTAAATTCATCCTCAGTGGCTTTGTGTAGCTCACCCTTGTGCTAAACAGCAAAAGCATATAATTCATCACAGGAACGCTGGCAGAGAATCATTGATGTCCTTCAAAAAGATCCAGGGAATGACAAAGACAGAATAATTTTATTGCTTGCAACTGGAGGAAATATATTGCTTGTATCTGGCAGGAAGCCAGGCCAGAATCTGAATCCTATTGCTGCTGTAAATAGGATGAAAGGGATTCATAATCCATCTCCGTGCCCACCGTAGCTAGGAAAATTGTAAGCAGAAAAAGCAATTAAAAAAACAAACAAACATAAGAAAGCATTAAAATATGTGGCAGAGACCTTTTTTTTGTGTTGATAATTTATAAACTAATTGCCATGGCCAACCATTTGAGGCTTGGTTAGTGACTAACTAATCATTAGTTACTGAATATGGGTAAGACAGGTATTGAATTTAGGCAGTGTGTATGTGTAATGCAGGTATTGAATACAGGTATTGAGTCATAATGCAAACAGGCCTCTTGTTCACAACAAATGACATCAGATTTCTCCATCAAATGCTCCATCCAGAATAATGTCAACACACTTGAATCAGCTGCTGAGCTGGAATAAATTCAGATATTGTGAAATGTTGGCATAGGGATTAATTGATAGAAATTTGTTAGTCTAAAAACTACAAATAATGTATTTTAGATATTGTCCTAACAACCTAACAGTTGATACACAGCAGATAATTGATGGTGCTGTATTTCACATTCTCTTGGACAGGACAAATAGATGAATCACCTGAGAAAGAAATAAAGTTTTGCAGTCTTTTTCTGTCTGTGTAAAGCAAGTCTGATGTCTTAACTGCTTGCTTGGTTGGGAAGGTCATTTAAACAGAGTATTTAATTCAAGAGCTGGAGGGGGAAATAGAAGGCTCAGAAGGAACAGCCCTAGCCTCGGAGCTTAACTGAGGGGAGGAATGCTCTAGAAAGGGGGGTGGAAACCTTCAAACATTAAATCAGGTCATAATGTCACACAGTTTGATACTTCCAAAGGTTCCAAAAGGGATAAAGCCACCAGGCTTATTTAGATGAGTGGAACCTGTGCTCATTTAATTGTTGTACATAAATATTGATGGGCAATCCCTGATGCATAGAAAAAATGCTATTGATTTCCACTGCACCATAGAAATAGCTGTGGCAAACAGGGTGGGAACTGTTACAATAACTGCACCTAATGTGATGGATAAAACAGATTCCCTGAATTGACAGAACAAAGATGACATTCAAATTTGAAAAGGGACTATCTTTCTAGTATTGCTTTCAATACCACAACTTCTATAAGAAGTGGGGACTTAAAGAACGCATGGCCCTATAAATGAGGGAGCCAAAGTGATGTGCTGCTTGCTTTAACCAGAGTACACGATGTGAAAATTCACTGTGAGATTCAGACTTAAGCATTCAATTTCTGCAAAAGATCAAAGGCTGGTTAAAACTATCACACTAGGTGTGAAGTACCAAAGATGACCCCTTTTGGCTTCTTCAGCCTTCACATTTCTGGTGTTTTCCCTCAGAATAGCCATATGATACTGCCCTGTACATGCATAAACCTTTATATACATCTCCCTGCATAAAGTACCTTGCATACACACTTGCAAAACATCTTTGTTCAGAATTCAGGGGTTTGTACTATAAAGGTTTTGGCTCGAAGCAGTTCCACAGGTCTGGGTAGCCAGGAGTGCTAGTTCAGGCTGCTGCTTCCAGTAGCAAGGGAGATATTTATGGAATAGAATCATAGAATCATTTAGGTTGGAAAAGACCTTTAAGATCATTGAGTCCACCCATAATTTATTCCCTCTCTCCACTGCTATAAAGGTGGCCTACAAGGTGACTAAGATCTCTGTTATTAGAGCATGAATATGGACGTAGCTGGAGTCCAGCTGAAGGTTTTTTCCTCAATATATGTTGGAATATTGTCCTGAATACAAGATACATTGTGTATGAGCATGTACTTCCCTTTGCTCTCAGCTATCTGCAATCATATAATCAAAATATTTCAAATTGTAATGCAAATAAAATTAGATATCGGTCTGTTTTGACCTTATAAATATTCATGGTCTCCTTGTACTTTTTAAGGCATTTGTCAAAATAGGCTTTGTTGGAGGCCAGTTGCTTTTCTTACTGCATGCTCACCTACCTTGAGAAATCAAAAACCCAAGATCACTTTCAGAGCTTGCCTCCCATGTCCTGGGCTCTGAAATGGCCCAAAATCTCTCCACTGTTTCTTTTCACAACTGCTCCTTAGTCATCGGCTGAGAAGCTACCACTCACCTTTGACAACTTAGTGTCACAATTCTTTGAAAGAATGTCTTTTGGTGTCACTTTTCATACTATGACTGGTTTCAACCCCCTCAATAGGATTTTCTTGAGCATTCTCTGACCGTGGTGGCAGTAGAGCCACTTCGGCACTCCTGACACCCCTTTTGTGTCTCTGACAGGCACCGGAGAAAGGGCTTTCGTGAACTCAGATGAACTTGAAGATGTATAAAAGAAGCATGTTGGGCATTGTTCATGGGGATTTGTTTTTAACAATACATTTTTCCAAGGCTGTGAAATATTGAAGTATTAAAGGGCAGATATAGTGCAATGAAAGAAACATTTATGTATACTTCACAGCACGAGTTGATTTCAGAGGTTTTACAAATTTATTAGAATTCTTTGTGTTAGTATACCTGCTTGGATTTTGAGCTCACAACTGCCTTGTGGAGAAATACTAGGTGAATAACATAAAGTGATTGCTGGTGAGTCACAGGAATAAAATTTACAATGTGATGAGTTAACACTTCCACATAATAAAATAAGGTCTTCCGTTACTATAATAGAAAGCTTTAACTGCTCATGTTGTGAGTATAGATGTGTTTTAGCAGGGACACAAATTAAAACAAGGTAATTATTGCCAATGGTCTAGCAACAAGTGTTTTATAAGCAATTTAAATTACAAAAAAGCCTAGTAAAGCCTGGGAAGGTGGAGAAGATGCTGAGCAAACAAATATTGAATGTTTGATTAGAAAAAAAGTACTATTTGAAGGAGACATTTCAGTTAAGGACATCTTTCTCCAGAAGACATGTGCTACAGGGAGGAAAAATTCACACGTATTATTCAGGATCTGGCAGTGTTATGTTAAATGCTGCATTTGTTCTTGGAAGGTAATGTTAGTAACACTAGTAACATTTTTCCAGAAAACCACTTTTTGAAGGACAAATGCGACATCTCTGGACTTGTTTCTGCTGCTTTTGCACAATCTGCAAATTCATATTCACAATATGTGTATTAGTCTTTGACCAAAAAAAAGAAAAGCAGTGACCAAATAATTTTGAAAAATTCTTTAATCAGATGCAGTGTGTTGCCTCTAAATATCCATCTCTTTTGGCTTTAAAATTAATTTTTATTGCTGGAATAGCAAATGAATTTTCTTTTGTCTCTGTACAGTTTTCTAATATACATTATGTTGTAGAGGAATAAGGTCAAATGTATCTTTGATACCAGCAAAAAGAATGGATGTTATATCAAAATGAATTTGGCTCAGTGTTCTCAGTGTTCAATGTGAACTGCTTTGAAAACAGTTTTATTCCTTTAGTTACGCAGAAAAATTGTCCTCTTAAAAACTTCTTTATTCAGAATGTAGACACATCTTGATTATTAGTGTTAAACTTAGAAAGAGATATGAACTACTCATGCTACTTCTAGACACCTGATCATCCAATCAAAAATTTTTCTTTTTTATGCAAAATGGAATGCTTCCCATGAGGCAGAAGTGCCAGCATCTCAGCCCACAGTCTTGTGTATCACAGACTTTGAGCAAGTAGGAGGTAGGGATTTGAACCCATTCATAGGAGGGAGTTGAAACTTGGGTCCTTGGATTTCTGGAAGTCAAACTTGTTAAGGGAGTGTAGGCAGACCAAAATTATCCGTGAGGTATGTCCAGAGCTGCCCATCACTGTGAAGGCTTAGATGCCTCTGAGCAGAACATGTGCCTTGGGCACTTTGGGCACCACTGAGTAGGTCAGCAGCTTGGTGACAGCATTTTTGACTTCATGACCTTGATTTGTTAAAATCCTATGTAGGGTGCATTTGAGCCTTTACAGCGTGTAGTGCATAAACTCTTGCAATATATTCATCAACTTACTGGAATTCTCCTTATTAGCATTAAATGACATTGGCTTCAGTCATCCTTGTGGGTCCCTTCCAAATTGGGATATTCTATGATTCTATAAACATCCTTTTTGTCTTCTCAGGATTTGAAGTAGTTTAAATTCCCCCCCACCTGCCCAAATGCTAGAATATTATACTATTCATGTTGTGCCTCCATACTGTTCCATGCTGTGCTTCAAGGATGCTTTGATTGATGAAGACTGCTTTCTGGATGTTTTTTTCACCTTCTGTTTTATAACCAAAATTGTCAATCCTCTTCTCAGACCTAATAAGTAACGAGATCAGTCACTGTGTAGTTGTCAGAAATGCAAGGACAGTGATTGAACTAACCTGAACTGCAGGGAAGGGATGTTTCATATAGTCAAAGAAAAATCCTGGATCTGCTCAGACAGATTGAAGGACTGCACAAAGGATTTTTACAAAGGTAATGCTGGGTTTGAGGGCCTAGTCCTCTGACAACTCATGTCATCAATAAAAAAGGAGTTATGTCCATCCAAACAAAGTGGGTGAAATAGGCTTTACTTTCACTTGCCTTATCTTTTTCTGGTCACCATGTGGTTAAAGTAATAAAAAAACAATAAGAAGTATTGATCGTCGGAGATTTAGTCCAGTTCATTCCCTGGATACTGCCAGGAGATAACAGTTGGGAGAGAAAAGTGGCATCGCATCTTTCTGTGCCGCAAGTGAAACCTGTCAACTGAAATAAGGTAGGCAGTTGTGGTGTCCACACTTGGAGAAAGGTGTTGAAAAACTGAAAAGGCTTTACAAACACATTTCAAGAATCACCAGGGGTCCGTAAAACTCAGTGTTATGGGGAGAGACACCCAAGAGAACATTCAATACCAATAAAGGTTGTGAGATTGTTTGATGGTGAGTTCTATTGTTCTTCTTGGTAGAGGACTTTTAGTCCAGAGGTAAAAAGGTGTAATAAACCTTAGTGGTGAGAAGCTGGAACTAGTTCCAAGCAAGAAAATGCACATTTTTTAATAGTGGAAGGAAGTGCTTCTACCCAGATGAATTGAATGGGAGAGATGTGGGAGTTTTTAGTTAAGTTTAAGTTAAGTTTTAAGGCCCCAGCTGCCTGCTCTACCTTGCTGCTGCTGGTGACTGCTCCTGTGAGAGCCTACAGAAGGAGGTGAGTGGCTGTATCTCAGGTATCCTGGGGTAAATCTGTTTTTTTGAGTCAAACTCATCTTCACTGGTGACTGCAGCTGCCTTTACAGGGAAGTGGGAATTTTATAATGATAAATTACCTTAACAGTGTTTGCCAGAGCTGGTGGGTTGTGTCCTCAGTGCTCTGAAAGTACAACCTGTAAGACCTGGTTGACACTGATTACCTGTCACTTGGTGACACAATTGTGACAAAGCAGGCTGGAGGGGTTCTCAAGGGCAGGATCTTGAAATTAGCTAACCACATGGTTTTAACTGGATCCCAGCTCCAAGTTCACTTCCAATCTGGACCAGCCTCTATGTGACAAGAAAATCTGGGTACCTGTGCCAGGGAGATAATTAGGTACAGATTGGTTGAACATAAAATAAAGGTAAGGTTGTGCTAGGATACATCATGTGTGATGTAAGAGCATTAACACAAGCCAGCAATGCACCCTTGCAACTGATGCCACCTGGAACTGCAAGGGGGAGTACTGTCAGCTGGTGAGGGAAGAGACCCTCCCCTCTGTTCAGCACTGGTGGCACATTTTGGGAGTGCTGGGACCGGTTCTGAACACCCCAGCAGAAAGGAGGCGTGGATATACTAGAGTGGGTCCAGTGAAGGACCATGAAGGGATTAAGGCATCTCAGGTACGAGAGGCTGTAAATACCTGATGAGGGGAGTAAAGGCAAAGAAATCAGGTGCTTCTCAGTGATGCCCAGTGACAGGACAAGAAACAATGGACACACTTTGAAATACAGGAAATTCCATTTAAACATAAGAAAACACTTGTTACCGTGCAGGTGATCAAAGACAAGAAGTTTTCCCAGGGAGGCTGAGGAATCTCCATCCTTGGAGATACTCTAAAATGTGATTGGACATGGTCCTGAACAACCTACCCTAGCTGACCTTGCTTGAGCAGGTGGGTCTAGCACCAGATGGTATCGAGAGGTCCCTGGGACCTCAGATACTCTGTGATTCTGTGATACCGGAATGCATATTATGGACAAGGAATGCTGGAGCTGACGGCCCTGGTACTACAAAGACACCGTGTCATTTGAATGCTCATGTATGCATAGCTCATGTATGTATGTTTTGATTAGGACTTTTAGTGTGGCATCAGCAGTCAGCTACTGTTGATTAACCCCTTTACTTCTCATGGGCTTCTTTTGTCATTTTCTATTGCATTTTAGGACTCAGCTCCAGATCTAGATACTCGGTTCTGGTTTTGGTTTTTAGGTGCATGAGCTTGCATTTTTGATCACATCTGAATTAACAAAACTGGACAATTTTTTTTTTACCTCAACAATTGATCAGTCAGTCTGTATAATAGAACTGTTACCTTTATTGTTTTTCACATTAGCAGCAATTTGTGTGTCATATTGCAAATTTTATATACAGTGATGCTGGTCTCATCAAGGGCACTGATAAACATATTGAAAAAATTCGTATCCAAAAGATTCTTCCATAAATTTGAAAAATATGCAATCCCTTAAAATGGAAACACTTCAGCTATAGTATATTTTTATGACCTAGTTGTTAACTGGTTTTAAAAATTAACATGTAATATGCTACATTGATTTTGTTTATAGTTGTTTTTTAATGCAAGATGATGTCAAATATTTGGCAAAGACAGTATTTCAGCCACAATCTTCATTATCAGTCTAATGCTTAATCTCATTAAAACAGTATCAAATTTGTTTGACAGCCTGGGTTCCTGGGAAACTGTGTCGACTGACGTTAATAAACCCGTAATCTGTTAAATCCTTCATTAGTATCCCATATCACCATTTCTATTAGTTTGCTTGATGACACTTGCTAGCTAAAGCTGCCTGTAGTTACCCAAGCGATTATATTTATTGCCTGAAAAGGCTGGTTCAACATTAACTTTTTCTATACAAGGTCTGAAATTCAAATTACCGTGGTGCCATTGCCAAGGGCCCTGACAGCAGAAGCACAGGATTGTCGAGCAGGCCATTTTGTCTTTGGTTTCTTAACCCTTCTCCACTTCCTTAGAGGCGACCGAAGGTTTTTGTCGCTCGCCCTGGCTCCCCGCCCCGGAGCTGCCGGTGCGCGGTCCCAGCGGGGCGGCGGGCGCAGTAGCGCGGCGATGCTCTAGATGGGGCTTCAGCACCGGCAGAGGCAGCGAATAAAACCAGCCCTTAAAGGCGATGGAGGAGTTGGAAACAGCGTCGCCCCGCCTTTAAATTCGTCCTTCTTCCTTTCATCCAGTTTTCTTTTTTCACAAGGGCTTGCTGGTAACTAGAGGCATTCCTCAAGGACGGAGGCTGGAGCCAGTGTTGTTTAATGTCTTTATTACTGAGCTGGCCAAGGCATGGAGTTTGTTTGGGCTTTGGGTATATATTCCCACTCCTGAGGTTCGGCTCCTGGGCTAGGGGCTGGTTCCGTGCCTGTGCAGCCAAGAGCGGCCTCTGGGGACTGGGGGAGCTCTCCAGTGTGCTGTGGAGGGGGTGCAGCCGGGGCCAACCCTTGCCATCGGCAGCTGCTTTCAGCTGCGTGTCTTGTGCCAAGGGCACTGCGCTGCAGATGGGGCCTCTCAGCTCACGCACAGGCAGCGCCGTGGCTGTGGAGCAGCAGCCTGCTGACCGCGGCGTCTGGGCTGACCCCAGCACCACCCCAGCCCGGCTCTGCTGGCTCTGCAGGCACTGCAGCGCTGCCCTCACCCAGTGGGATTCTGCAGTCCCCACTGTCACCCTTAGGGACACAGGAACCCCAGGAGGCAAGTATGGGCCAGGATGCAGTTCTCCAGAAAAAGCTCTGGGATCCTAGTGGGCGGCAGGCCGAACATGGCTCAGCAATATGCCTTGGGATCTCCAGTACAAGAAAAACATTTAAAACATGGATTGAGTCCTGTAAAGGACCACCAAGCCAGTGAGGGGCTGGAACACAGGATATTCAAGGGAAGGCTGAGGCTGCTGGGTTTGCTTAGCCTGTAGAACAGATGCTTCAGGAACAACTTGGTGCTGTCTACTGTTACCTGCTGGGAGGATGTGGAGAAGATTTATTCACACTCTTCCCGAGGTGCCCAGTGGAAGAAGGAGAGGCAGCTGAACACACATTGCAACATAGGGAATTCTGACCAGATGGTAGGAAAAAATTGTTCACCACGAGGGTGGTCAAACACTGAAGCAGAAAAGTTTTGGAGTCTTCAACCTTGGAGATATTGAAACCTTAACTGGACACAGCCCCAGGCAACCCAACCTAGTTGCCCCTACTTTGAGCACCTTGTCTGACTGATGGCCTCCAGAAGTCCCTTCCAAACGATGTTAGTCTGTAATGCAGTGATTCTGAAATTGTGTTGCTGTTTCCAAGCCGGCAGTGTGCCCTGGCCTGTGCTGCCTCCCAAAGCATGCACAGGGATCATTGTGGTGAGTGCTAGCTGAACCATGAAAGCCATGGCACTGGCTGTGGTCACATTTTCACAGGGAAGGAGACAGAGTTCCAGTTCTGAAATAGTTAAAGTAAATAAACACAGTTTCCTAAAATATAAATTCAGAAAAGAAAAACACCTCTTTATTTTCATGCAAGTGCTGTTAGCTCATTCATTCCATTCATCTGATTTACAACAATAGTTACAAATGTGGAATCCTGATCCTTCTCAGGCTGTGTTCTGGACAGGGATCATCAGTGGCTTGTGCACACCAGTACGACTAAATACAAATATCTTTTCATTTAGCAGAGATATTTCCTTTGTACTTTTGTAGATTGAAACCTCTTTTTGAAACTGAAATTTCAGAACCAAACTAAAGAGTTCTTAACATTGGACTGATTTACTGTAATAATACATTTAGCTAATTTCTAATTCCTTATTCCTGGTTAAGATTCACTCATATCAAGATTTATGAAACATGATGACTTTAAGGATTGCTCAGTTTTTCACAGACAGAAGACAGTATTTACTTTATACATACTTTTAAGCAGGTTTTCTGGAGAAACTGAGGAAGCTAAGAATCTTTCCTGCACCTTTCAAGTTCACAGTGTTGTTCCTAGGGGGAGAATGTAAGCCAAAGGAACTGAAAATGCCTTGCCATCAGCCTTTCTGTTTAATCTATTAGCCACTCAGCTGTATAATGTATTATCTGTCACACAGTGATAAGCAGCTTAGCTCTCTGAGATCATATTAAATATGTTCAGTTTAGCCTAATTCTGCAGCGCTCCATGACGAGACACCCTGATGTCCACCTGGAGTGGAGCCCTTTCGAAACCAGTGCAGCCCTGCACAGGGATGGGGACCCTCCTCCACAGCTCATGGCCTTAGAGGAGAATATTCTGACTGCCTGCCTTCTTTTTAAAAACCCTTTCTAAAGTTCCTGTTCATGCACTTTGAGAAATGAAATATTCAAGTGAGCCCGTGCCCTAGAAAACAAAAATATCCCTGGGGCAGATCATCCAGAAATTTATAGGTTAGAACTGCCTTGATCTCATATAACAAGCTCTGCTGGAAAAATATATTTAAAAAAAAAGTCCTACCCAGCATTTTCCATACTTTAAAATTACATGTGTTTAATATTTTGTTATAGTTCATTGGAAGTTTGACATCACATCTACTCACTATATTGTCTTTAATTACTTGTAAAATTGATGTCACCTTGAAAGAAACCCTGAAGCCTGCTGAAAGTCCTGACACTAACACATAGGTAAGGTAGCAGTTTGCCTTTTTCTGACACCTCTCTGAGGTCGATGCGATAAAGACTGTGTAATGACAGATCCTCTCAGCCCCTTCTCCACAGTGACTCCAAGTGTTCCTGGCACGGATGCATGGACTCCTTTGCTGTTCAGGGAGCTCCATCTGCAGCTCAGTGATCACAAGCTGGATTTTAACCAATAGGTATAAATAGATTTGATGGAGATGATGAATGTGATAGTCATCCCTAGACAGTTACTGCCAAGAAAACTGCAATGTTATTAAAAAAAAGAAGAATCCAAAATGTTTGGCTTTTTTTGAGGGGCAGAATGGGGACAAACTGAGATGGAAGGCAGCAGTTAAGGCAGATGTAGAACTTAAAAAACAGTATTAACTGATATTAATGTTGACTTAATATAATAAATACAGCACTGGCTAAAATGCAGGTCTACCAATATTGGTGGGTGCCCCTGAACTAAGAATTGGTGAATACTGCTTGTGGTAGGAAAAGTAGAATGAGCACAAATTTCTGCTTTTTTTATCTTGACATTTCTGTTCATTCTTTGCATATTTTAAAACACAATCACAGCCCTCAGCTCATCATCTTAAAAAAAAAAGGCTGCTGCTCAGGCTTCTTCTCCTTATAAATTCTAAAATGACTATTTTAAGGGTATTGCATGTAGTCCTTTTGGTGGGAAATTACATTCGACATTGGAGTTAAAGGTCATATGACCTCACACAAGATGGGTGCCGGTGCTGAGAAAACTAAATAGAGTGGTACAATTTCCACAGGATTTAAAATTAACCTCATTGGATGATTGGCTTACATTTCTAATCCGATATATCAGGCTAAATATAGACTTTGAAGACAATTTCTTTCCATGCAAATAATCACTGCAGGCTAAATATGAGTAAAAATTTAATTGGAGAGAGAAAAATACTAAATTAAATTACAGACAAACTGCTATCTTTCTAGAATACTGACCTGAAACTGCACATACAAAAGGTGCCCGCAAGGAAGAGAAGGCAAAATTAAAAAAAACAAAGATCAAAATTATTATGTTTGGATATGTATTTATAGAGGGAGATTTTCTGATGCTGTCAGCAATTTCTATCAAAGATCTACCTTCAGAGGCATCACTGTTGACTTTCAAACATTTCATGTTTTATTACTGCATTTTAATCATTAACTATGAATGGCGTCCCTGAATGATCTGCGGGAGCTATGAATCATTCATTGTTACTAAAACAAACTTTCTTTTCTTTCCAAAAAAATAGCAAAAGGACAGCAAAACCTTTAAAAAAGAACTAATATTTTAGGAAATGCTACAAATCAATACTGCAAAAAACTCCAAGGTCACAGAAGGAAACAGAGAGTGGGGAACTGAGATTAAGAATGTATGCAGGGTTGCTTTTTTTGTTGTTGTTTCTTTTCTCCTCTAGTCTCCTAAATTCCTGAAGAATATAAATATCATAAAATATATTATGTAGGCAGATGTAACTTGAATTTAGTAAGTCCATACTAATGTTTTGTAGATAAGAGAGATGCTTCTGTGCAAGAACCCCCTCTACGGCACTAAACCCATTTGGGAACAGTCTTTCATTTCCCATATTAAAGCAAGACATGAATTTCCATATGACAGACAAAAAAAGATTTGCTTCACTGACAAAGGTTCCTATCTTTGTTGGAATTCAGCAAGTTCCAGACATAGGAGAAATATTACAACCCAGTTTACTTGGTTTTATTTGTTAGTGTAACTTGTACCAAGAAATATAAATAGTCCTTGGTTCCTGGGGAAGCTCACAGCACTGTTTTTGATCAGTCTCATGAGAAATTCGCCCTGAATACTTAAAGGGTTTATTCTTAATACATGAATTCCAGCCTGTGAGAGAAACTGTATCTTCAGCCATGATCTTTGTTATACCCTAGTCCCATAAAAAATCATTCTCATTGGTTCAAAATCTGTGTTGAACCAGATGCAATTCCAAACTAACAGGTGACCCAGCCCAGCCTTGGAAGTGGCAACAACATGGAGATAGCATGAAGATATCACAGGTAAAGCTGAATCTGAGTAAGACAGAGATGTCTGTAGGTATGAAGACCACGTCTAACATTTATTTACCTCTTGTCCTGCTTAATGGCTACATCACAGAAAGTGACAACATGGAAAGATCCTAAAAGAAATATTGCAAGAGAGACTGTCTCTCAGAAGTGGATTTCAAGAAGATATGCAAGATATATACGATTCTCTGATCTTCTGCCTGCTGAAGCTAGGTTGTCTGCAAAGGTCAGAACCAAGCCAGGTTTCTCTACGCCACTGTCTCACCACTGGGTCGTGCAATAGAAGGTTTGTAAGGCCCTTTCCAGTCATATTCTAAAAAGAAGTCTGCTCTTTGCATTCATGATGATTCCCAGTTGTCTCCCAGCCTGAATCTGCAACCCATCTTGCAGGCTATCTGTCTTCACATAAAAAACCCCATTTATTTCACTGAATGCTACTTGTCTGAGTGAGGTCTACTCAATGGGAATAAGAACTGCAGCTACAGGTTTTAGTGATTCAATGGGGATTTGAAAAGAAAGATTTGAACTGGCTCTGTGGGTATATGAAACAATATTTTTCCCTTCTCTGAAGTCTCCCATGAGGTCTTCGCTGGACCCTTGTTTGTCTTTGAACCCTGATGATGTGAGGGATCTCAGGAGGAACCCCTCACACTGGCCTCCAGTGCAGCCTATTATTTAGTCCAAAAACTCTGAGAATGGGTGTGTTGTATGTCCTAGTATCTAGATTCCATTGAGAAATATTGCATCCAATTATGACACTATTGTGTTGAGTTTAATATTCCTCAGACTTTCCTAAACTTTAGTTATCATCATTAAAAAGTTAGTATTGAATCAAAGTTATCTCCTGTTGCTTTAAATAGAACTGGTGTGGGGGGCAGTGGGTTTACATGTTGGAAGTAGACTGGGCATCACAAATATTTACCCACTTAGGGCCTGATATAGCTGTTATATTTGTCCATTTGTGGACAAATTGTGGTCAAAAGACAACTTTCTCTATACAAATAAGGAAATTTTTACAATTAAGGTTTTTAAAATACTGTACCTTCTTTTTCAGGAGTTATCTAAAAGCAGCCTATGCTGACCATGGCTAAAATAGGTTATGACTGAGACAGGTATGCTCTCTAAAACAGGTTTAGCAGCATAGTTGCTTGGCCACACCTTCATTATTAATTTTATATCTGCTATTCTGAAAGTAATTTTAGTTCAGTCTAGCTGCATTGAGAAAAAATCAATGGCAGATTTGACATGCTTACCCTTGCTGTGCCATTAGCAGAGCACCAGACTTGACCCTGCTGACTGCACGATGTCTGTTGCTTAGTGAGATAGAAAGTATGAATTTTGAGAAGATGGTTTTGATGAATCAAGAAAATAATATTTCTTGCAGCAAGAATAATTTTGCTAACCTCTCATAGCTTCTCATTTGGCTTGTCATGCTTGTTTTACAGATTTCCTATGAAGACCAGTTGTGTGTCTTTCATCATCCTTTTCTAATTAATTTAAAAAATCCAAACAAACAGGGCTGTATTAGCTTTTTGTTCTTACCGTCCAGTTTGTGCTCTGAATGGTCTGGACACTGTCCTAAGCTAACTGACAAAAGTCATACATACTTACTGTGTCAACCAGCAGTTCTCCCAGTGGAAAAACATGGATGCAAAGGATGTAATTTTCTTTCTGCAAAGAAGAGATGGTAAGATCAAACGTGGCCAGGGGTAACAGTACTGAGTTTTGTACCTAACTTGTGGGAAGTGCTAAAAATTCCACTTAGCATTTTCACAATTTTACATTTTACAACTGAACAACAGTTGCAGGTTAATTAGCCCTCTATGGAAAATATTACTTGGCAACTGCTACCTCCCCAGTACCTTTATAGCAGGGAAAATAAATCTCAGGTAGCTCTGAGACAGAGTAGCAGCTGCACCAAAGATCTGATCAGGGAAAATGTTGTGCAGAAAACAGGACATGGAAATGCAAAACGTAACAAACTTTAGTCTAAAAATCTAAAAGGAATAAACAAATATTCGCAAATTTTGCAGGGTTACACTACCAAAGAATACAAAATGTCTATCTACTTTGACAGGCAGTCCATGTTTAAAACAGTTTGGGTTGAGACTTGTAAGGCGATGCATGGAAGGACAGTGATTTCTCTACCCATCACCTGACACACTATATGGTTTCTCATTTATTTGGCTGTCTTTTAGTTTGGCTTACATGGCCTCCTACACGTTCCTTTGTTCAGTGTATTGGTTGCACAGGTTGTATCTACACTAACCTGATGGTGCCAGGCCAGGCACCTGGTTTCTGTTCTGTGTGCTCCTGCTCTGAATCCACATCTCTTCAGCTTCTGTCCAGGCAGTTGTCTTGGGGTCTTGACTCTTGTCTTGACTTGTCTTGACTCTATCATGTGTATCCCCTATCATGCTCTATGCCCAAAAAGTAATATTGTGCCTTTTCTGTGCCTTTAAACTGAGCTTGAGAAAAAAAAAATAGACGAACTTTCCAAAGCAGCTTCTCAAGGACACAGAGATTACACTCCTCAGTGTGGTCTGGCTGTGGATGGCATGGAAGGAGCACCCCTGCTTGCTTTTTCTTCAGCCAGCTGGTTTTTTTTTGCTCTTGGCGTGAGACGGAGAGCTGAATTTTGTTTCCTGGGACTTTGGTTTTTTCCCTTCTTCTCTTCTGAACTGTTTCAACANGAAGGGTGGTTGCAACCTGGTTTTCTCTCAGGGGCTATATTACTAGATTTTGGCCAAACCGGCACAGCAGTAAAAGGTCATCTTAGTTCAAACAGCCCATGACATTGCAGTCACTTCTCATGTAGGTCAATACAGCCTGTCTGCAGCACATCCCTAATCACTGGTGCCACTCTTTCCTTTTCTGCCTTCTCCCTCGACCAGCTTCAGCTTCCACTTGCTAGTCCCCTCTCCAGACTGGGTCATCCCCTCTCCAGTTTGATAAACAGGACCCACGTGCTTTCTCCACTCTTTCATTCTCCTTGGCCCCTGCCCAAGAAGCCAACAATGCCCAGTGTCAGGTCATCACTCCCCTGGTCTAGAAGAATGCCAGCAGGTTGGCTGCAGCTGTCTGCACTGCTTTTATGGAGTTAAATTCATGCTGTTATGCCTCCTGTCTGTGGGGAAGGACTCTGTCAGCTCTGTGTCATCTTCTGCAGAGAGATGGGCTACACCTGAGACAGGGTAGGGGCCAGCCGACCACTCCTGGGCCACCCACGCTGCACATATGGACACCTTTGGCCTCTGAGATGAGGATTAAGAGTGGGCAAAAGATTTTTTTCTGATGGTTCCTAAAGATCGTCTCAAACGTGACCGAGTACAGTCTTGTGTCCCTTCAGTGGGAGAGTGGCCTCCATCTGTGGGCTTGAACCCATGCTTGAAATGCAGTGCACCTATAATCTTTATCCTGAAATTTACATCAGCTTTCCACATTTGAGATGTTTCCCCACCTCTTTGTTCTGTGAAACATCTAAATAATTCCTAAATCCTATAAAAATAATAACTATTCTTAGTTCATTTAGTGCGTACACTTTAGGAAAGTTGCCAAAATTCATGTACTCAACTGCTCCTTATTCTCCATGAGATTACTCGCTTTTTGTCCTTGTATATGTAAATATTATTGCCGATCCACTTCTCCATCCTGCAGGAAATGAATCTTCTAAAGTGCCTTGTTAGAGTGGAACTGAACAGATATGGGAAAAGAGCTGAAAAACAGCCAAAATGAATGTGCTGGTAGATTGTTTTTCCAAGGGCTTGGCAGAAGGTCCCTCCCGGAAAGGGCTGGCAGGAATGTAGTGCTCTATGGCTGCTCTTTGAGGGCACTTCACATCTTGAGTGCTTGCTAATTTAGGTTTCATTGGAACTGCAGATGGGGAAATGAGATTTGTGGGGGCTTTCATCCCTCATCCCTCTGCAGTACTACAGATTACTAAAGGTTGTTCAAATCAGCAGAAATACAGATGCAAACCTACTGAACTTGACATTGTTGGGCCTGATTTGCTTGTGGTATCATGTGCTGAAAGTGTAGACAGGGTAGAAGGCTTGACATTGACTGAAACCTGCCTGCATTCCTGCTCCTCAGTCAGAGACACCAACTTCAGTAACAGCGGATCTTTAAAGACATGAGCAGAAAATGAACTCTAGAACTTCTTACACAATGTAGCTGTAAGTTTAAGGAATGATGACTGATTTAATACAGAACACAAAAGATGTTTCAATCTCCAGGTCCAGTTGACTGAGCAAGTCAGATGACTGACCTATATCAGATGTGGAATTTCACAGGAAAGTATTTTTCTTTTCAAAGGTCCTTAGTATTAGGAGTTCATGGAGGGAATCAAAGCAGCCACAGATACTAAAACTAGTCGTGTTTCAACTAAAGAGCAGCAGATTGTGACTTCAACTAAAGGGCAGCAGCTGAGAAGAATGGACTCATACAGCTTTGTAATTATCTAGGTACATTTAGATTTAAATGGCACAAAGGAAGGTTTACTTAAGATCTGTGGGATTTTTAAAATTTTTTTTAGATTTTTTTTGTTTGTTTGGGTTTATTTTCTTCTGTCAGTTATAGAGATGGTACAGAAAATTCTGAAATGAAGAACAGCTGTACCTCTGCTCTCCTCAACATGCCACAAGTTTGTAAATGCAAGAATCAAAACCTTTGTCAAAATAGTTCCAGCTCTTCCCAAGAACCTGCTTTAACACATGGGCTTTGTAGTAGCTTCAGAGTAATTCAAGTCAAAAGAGAAAGAGCTTTATCTTGGGATGTTATCTCTAAAATCTGAAAGCGGGGAAAGCTGAGAAATGCTCTGAGTATAAACCTCTGGCCACGGGGAAGGTTCTGGAAAGAACAGTCTTGCATGAAACTGAGTTTGTTATTGAGAAACATCAATGATTAATAAAATATCAAAAAAAAATTTGCAAAGGATAGAGTGATCTTGATTGGTAGCTGCTTGACCTGTTGTGCATGTAGAGGAGGATTCATAAGAGTATGCACAGCCTACAGCTGCAGGCATTTAAGAACAACTGAGAAAATGTACTCTGGAGGTTACTTCTGTGAATAAAATGGTACCTTAAAAATACAGTGGCTTCTAGGATGTATGCAGGGAATCAGGCTCCAAGCAGCATTGTCTCATATGCTTTCAAACTGTGTCTGGACAAGATGTTTATGGGCTATCAGCCACCATGCTGAGTGCCATTACACAAGAGAAACAGTCCTGTACTTACATTACGTTACTTTTGGCCATTTGTACGGTTTAGAGCCTTTAAGTTATCTTTCTCTGCTGTTCTGCAGTGCAAGAGCAGCTGATGATACTCTATAGCTCTGTTGAAGCTGGAGCACTGTGTTTTCTCTACCCTTTCACTTAATTTTCTGCTCCCTACCATGACAGTCACATTTCTACCAAAAAAAGATTGATCTGAACTCTCAGAGCTTTTAATAGCATTCTAAATCTGTAATTTTCAGCATGTTTTGATACTGAAATTTTTAAAAAGTGATAAAGACCTCTTTAGAAATTTAAAATATGTGGACTGTTGCAGAGTCTATGAGACTTCACTCTTAGTCTATGAGACGCACTTAGCAATGTTTCACAGAACCCAGAGAAATAATTGATTGGTACCAGCAACCCACGAACCAGAAAACTTCTAAAATGCCTCAGACAGACTGCTTCTTTCAGGTGGAAATAAAGCTATCTTAACCCTTTTTTCAGTCCCGAACATAACATTCTGTTTCTCCCATATTTTTATCCTATGCCTGTTGCATCTTGCTATACAATCATCTTTTATCATAACTAGAATGTTCTTTGTTCAAAGTTGTACTCTTATACTTCTGTTTCCACATACTCGTAAGCCTTGGTTTTGTGTGTACTTTGTTACCTTAGCAGCAGAAAAGTTCTGTTTAATCTTCCATGAAGATCTGGCATAACAATGAATCATTCTTACCACGAAATCTTTAGAAACTACCCCTGCCCCCCATAAATTCACATTGTCAACTCCAGTCTTCCTGTACCTCCTGTAAACATGGGAAACTGCTCATAAATCATTTTAGCAATGTTTTTAGTTTATTACATTTCTTCTACTTAACTAGAAGTTCGTAACATTTTGTCTGCAAGCATCCAGAATTGTACAATAGAAATGGAGTTAAAGGCATGGCCTCAGGACATTAACCAGCAGCAGCTGCAGGACAAAGGGCGCTGTCCAGCCTTAACCTGTACACCACCTGGGAATGCAAAACATCACATGGTGATGTCCGATAGGTTTTACACTCCACAGAGCAATTGTTCTCTGCTTAGGAGCCACATAAAGTAAGAGGCTGCTCTACAAACTTCTCAGTGTAATGTTTATTTTTCCTAACTTTCTGGATTACTTCCACAATGAACTAGCTTCTTTATATGTATGGACAGACTGGCAAAAGAGAGACATGAGAAAGCTGTCTGGATTTTCAGTACCCACATGGCATCCAAGTTGATACCAAAAAGTCATAGGTGCAAAAGTTTTAGCCCAAAATATTATAAATATACTTTTAAAATTGAGAATTACAAGAAAATTTGTTGAAATACAGGCTGAGATTCTTCAAAATCAGTTCCAAATAGTGTTTGAAAGGATGCTTTAATTAAGTTTTTACATTTGTTTTCAAGTTGAATGTGGGCAGGGAGCCCCCTGCTCTTTGATGATTTCTCTAATTATGTGTGGAATAAAGATGCTGAAGCTTTGGCTAAAGCTGTTTCAAGTGTGATAGAGGGAAGATCTTCATGAGCTCTGGTACTTTAGCTCAATTTGAGTCTATCAGCTCTGGCCGTGAGTTTAGCTGCTCAGACTCTGTTTTGATGTTCAAACTGTAGGAACCTACCAACTCAAGGGCTGCAGGAACAAAAGGGAGACTCTAAAAACAATAAAAAAGAAAAATGTGCATTGTCTTGTCTGTCATTTTTTTGCCATAGCTTCTGAGAATTTATGCAGCTTATAAACACTTTCAAGTGAACTGAAATGAAAGTTGTCTGTTCTCCACATGGGAAAGGAGACTAAATCTGCAGCTTTTGGAGCTAACAAAATAGGGGATTCTTATCAGAAGAGGAAACTATCATAAAAAATACCTCAGTAATAGTTTTTACATTTCCATTAGAATTCTTAATTTTCTTATTTACAGCTCATGCTTTTTCCATATAATGCCATTGCCACATGCTTTCTCTGGGTTACTGGTTATGTGTCAAGGCTGTCTCTGAGATGTAGGAGCATTCTTTTCTTCTGTTTAGTGAGAGACAAAGATGCCCAGCGCCCTTCAGAATCAGTCTTGCTATCTTTTCTTCTGCTTTGCTGTATTTATGAAATATATTAGCAAGCAGGAGTTATTAATATTATAGCTAAAGCTATGTATTACTGCTGTGAACAAATCATGTACAGCCAGCTGCAGTGAGTTGCCCTGATTTTATTTGTTTCATAAAATGGGAGTATGGCCAAAACAGAATATTAAACCCAATATTTTCTAGTAGTGAGTAAACAGAGAAATAAGTAGGAAGTAAGAACCTCCATCTTGAAAAAAAAACTTCAAGGAATACAGGAAAATTTGTTGTCAGAAATAATCCTGCAGCATGAAGGAAATTCACTGAGTAAGCTAATGGGAACTTTCCAGCAAATTCCTATAATTATTCACCTATCACAGAATTTTAACAAGTTGCTTGGTGTTGCCTTACAAATCAACATAAAAACAAGTTTGTGTCCTTTGCTGCTTTCCTTGGTCATTCAGCAGCAATTAAACAATAAACACTTGTCGTTCACTGGTTTGTGGTTCCCACAGTAAAAGTTATGCTCAAGTGAAGACAGGAGCACTGAAGCTAGAAAATCTTAACCTTTGTACCCAAGTGTACGCCAATAAAGTTTACTCTTTTTTTCTTTCAACAAGCACTCTCACGAAGGCAAAGTAATGCGTAAATCTTTCCCAGACTGGAACTTGAATTCCCATTTTAGGACTTTATATTCTTGATATTAAGCTCCAGTCCAGAGGACAGTGAAATCAGTGGAAAGCTTTCCAATGACTTCCACAAGTCAAGCTCTAAGAGAGCACTGAGCATTTTATGGCTCTTGCTAGGTACCTTCCTCAAGAAATTCAGGATTTCAAAATAAATAATCAATATTAAAATGTACAACAAGCTCTAAGGACACATTTAGCAGCAAGTCGAGGTCTGAGCTTAGTCTGAACAGTGGAAATTCACTGAGAACAGTGGCAATGCAAAGGTATGCAGGAGGATGACACAGCACACTTCATTGGGGTGAAACAGTGGAAAGGGGAAGTTAGAGGGAATGAGTAACCATCTGGCTGCGTGCAGGGAAGTAAGAGGATGAGGGTTATGACTGTAATAACATGTATAAGGTTGTCAGCTGTGGGGTTCTTGACTTTATTTAAAGGCAGGCTGCATCCTCACAGACCTGAAAGCTGATGAGGACTGAGTTCCCCTCGGTCACCTGCAGATGAGCTGAGTGATGAAGGGTTATTTGGGGTTATCTGCTTATCCTGATGATTAATAGCATCTGTTCCACAGCTGATAATATTGGGAACTGTACATCCATACCAGGGAGTGAAAATGGGCAGTGCTGTTTAACTCCTTTGGGATATATGGCCCTCTTGCCCAGAGTCCTGCCTCTCCTGCGTTGTTCCTATTGCTTGCCTTGACAGGCAGGCCGGTGCAGAACGGCTTCATTTTCCATCCCTTTGCCGCAGTAAGCGGCGACCAAGGAGCCAGACCCGGATCGAGCGGATCAGATCCGGCGGCTCTGCATGGGGTAGGGGACGGGGAGCAGCCTGAAATGGGAGCGAGGAGCAGCCCTCGTGGCGGGGGGGAACAACTTCAGCGTTGTTCACCTGCGGGCAGCGCACCTGGAGGGCGGCACAAGCCCCTCTCAGCCTCTCCAAGGCTCACGGTGGCACCGGGCAGCCCCGGACGCTGGGGCACGGCATCTAAGGCAGGCAGGCTGCCGCATGCCTACGTTTCCCCGGCAGCTGGGGGCGGGCAGGCTCCCTCCTGGCTCCGTCCTACGGCTGTCCCCGCCCGGGGAGGACTACAGCGCCCGTCGGTCCCTGNCCAGGGCAGGGCAGGGCAGGGCAGGGGTGCAGCGGGAGGTGGCCATCCGCGGGGGCGGCGGCGGGGTGGAGCCGGGCGGCCCCGGCCCCGTCCCGTGCGGGGGAGCGGCTCCTCGCAGCCTCGCTGCCCCGTCGCCACCGCTCCTGTCGCCGCGGCTCATGAGGTGAAGATGGTGATCCGCGTCTTCGTCGCCTCCTCCTCGGGCTCGGTGGCGGTGAGTGGGGGCGAGCGGCGGGGAGGAGGGAGAGGAGCGGGGCCGCCGCGGGCAGGGCTCAGCCGGCGGGGCCAGGGGCTGCGCGGGGCTGGCAGCTCGTCCTCCCCGCGCTGCCCAGCCTGCGCTCGGCTCCGAGCTTGTCCCCGCACGCTGGCACGGACCCCAGAGTCCTCCGTGGGCTGCCCTGGAACGCGGGGCTGAATTTGCCGCGGCTGCGTGTGCGATGGGGGCGGAAAAGACAACTCTCCGCCGCAAGGCTGCCGGAGCTTAACTAGTTCGTCAATTGCCTTTGGCAAACCAAGCACCCCGAAACCTTTGTATGGGACAATTCTTGGCTGTGTTTAAAGGGTTTTAGAGGTCATTAAGCGTGGCTAAACTTTCCCTCTTGGGAGGCGATCAGCGCTGCCGTGCAGGGGAGACCGTCCCGAGGGGAGCCGAGCCGGGCAGGTGCAGTGCCTCGGTGCCTGCCACCCACGTCAGGGTGGACAGATAAATACAAGGAGAGCCTAGGGACAGACTTCAGGCCACCAGCACCTCTCTGCGTTAAGAAATACTCTGGAATAGGTACAGCTCTTCTCAAACTTGCTTTTGAAGGGCATCACTGCTTTCTCTGTTTAATTGAAGCTCGTACATCATTCTCTTGTTGAATTAATTATGCGTGTGACCTATGAATTTCCATGTTTTCATGTAAAGTGACAGCTTTCTGTTAAGGAAATCTGGGCGTAAGCGTCCTACTGAATTCGTTCTTAAATAAGAAACATCAGAAGGATTTAGATAAAATTTATATTCTTTATACTTCAGCAGTGAAGACAGCGGCATTTTTTGTGTTGCAGAAGGATGTAGCACTTTCCTGTCTGAAGGTTTATTGTGTATTCAGTTCCTTCAGCCTTTTAATGTGTTGATCTAGTTTTCAGTTCAGTGGCATGATGACAGGTATGTGTTCTGATATGTTTTGGCATGAAGTGTTCAGAATGCTTAGTGCCTGCATTACAGCTAATAAAAACTAATTATGCATTTCAGTAGCCAGCTGAGTAAACACAGCATCTTCAGAACTCTGTAATCCATGTCCATCAAGCATCCGTAACAGAAACGTCTTCTTCCCTGCATGGGCAGTTGGTTCATGCTGTGGTACGCTAGTTTTAGTTTCTGTTTCATGCCTCATGGGCTGAACAATATACATAGTTTTGTGTTTTGTTTTTGTTGGAGGGGTAGAAAAGGGCCACAATAGTTTTCTCACTCACATCTCCAGTCTGCAAGGAGGTTACTATAGGAGTTTTTGATTCTGCTCTTTCCTTGCCCTGTCTGCCTGCAAGGCACATATGCAGTTAGCAGAGCAATATAACCCTCCTAACTATCTATTAACCCAGCAAACCAAATCTGAGTTTGACAAGCGATTTAAATTACACTTCAGTTCTCTTTCTGACTTTTTTTCTGGGTTGGACAACAAGAAGATGACAGAATATGGGTAACAGTTTGCATGCTGGTGATAGTAAACTTTCTTCATCTAGACAGCAGTACATCTGAGTGCAACCTAAAGACCAGAACAGATGACTCAGTGATTGAAGGTACTGTTATAAAGGGCCAGAGCTGTGACATCTCTTTTCTGTCAGTTTTTTTTCATCTATGTTATCACAGCATTTAAGAACTTTAATTATGGGCTAGGTTCCTGCTGTTCTCAGTATTGCATCACGGAGGCTTTTCTATTTTCTGTGGGCTTTGCAGGGAGTGTCCTTAGATCTGGGCTAAGTGATGGAGGAAAATGACAAATAAAACACTATTATTAGCTAATTATGTGGGAATCTGCATGTGGGGAAGAAGGTGGTTACTGTATTTCATGTCCCTAAACAGTTTTAAGGGAAGTTTTAAACTTATTATCATCCTTCTAGAACGAAACACTAGTGAAAAGAAACAAAAAGTGTTTGAGTCATACAGTTGTCATCTCCTCCGGCCTTCAGCAATACATCAGCTATTTTTTGGGATCCTGTGCAATTCACGAGACAGGATTATTTCCCTGTCAAGAAAAATGAGTACCCCGTATAAATCCTACTCTCTCTCCTGCAAAAAATGTCAGAATCCATGGTTTAATTTCTACCTGCTTGTAAGAGTGGATGTTTCTCAAATTAGTATCTGATCTGCTGTAACTGACCAAAAACTTCTACATGTAATACTGACTGACAAAAACAAGCAGTGTCATTGTGACATAATTAATTTTCCCAATCTCTCTAGACATACTTTGTTAAATTACTCTTTATTTTAAAATGGAAAGTCCGTGTAGTCTCTAGAGTAAGCTTTGTTTTGGCAAATATAATGAGCTAAACTCTTTGTGTATGACTCCTTTTGAAATCTTCAGAATACCCTGGTCAAATGATAGGCATTTGTCTGAAATGTTCCTGAGAAATACACTGGTTGTCTACTCAGAAAAGGCTTTAGTTTGCATAAATATAACTTTCTCTGGAAGCTACTAAAGTATTTATTGATCTCGATACTTGGTGTAATTTGTTTTGTGCTAAAGAAGATAAAAATATATAATTGTCACATGTAATTCTAGGAGTCTAGTGCATAAAACATTTTGAGGGTCATTCCGAAGAATGAGAAAAGGAAGTAATTGAAGCAAATGAGAAGGAGCCGAGAATAATGTGAAATTTCACTTAATTTGGTTTTGGAGTTCTCCCTGTAGCATCTTCCAAACATCTCAAAGTTCCTAGACCCCCGAGAGGTTAGTGGTAGTAACTGCTTTTTGTTTGTTTAATAAAACTTGTGACTATAAATGCTTCATGAGCTTAAAATAACTCACAGATCCCAAAATGCTGTTGTTGCTTGAGTGGAAACATTGATCTTCAGTGTTTAGGGAAGCTGGACTGTGGGTTTAGCCTGTAGAGACGCTGTAGAGAAGTTTCCGAGACCTTCTTGTGGGAAGGGAAGAGAGGGGCACTGTGCCTGTGAGTGCCTTTCTAAATCACCTCGTGTTGTTTTAAGCATGCATTGGGCAGATTCAATTGAATCACAATGTGAAGCCTCTGAATAGGCAGGCAGGCATGTTTCTACAAGCCTTACTGTCTCCTGCTCTTTCTGACCTGAATTTCTACTTGTGTTGGTAAGCTGTGTCTCGAATTCCAAGCACTTCTTTGTAGGGCTGGGGAGGCAGGCTTTGCTACTCCTCCCTGATAAGGACAATCAATGTTCTTTTGTGCCTAAGAGAAAAGTTACTTTAAAAGCAGCCTTTATTTTTCTCCCTCAGCAGTGCTTCACTGTTTTCAGGAAATGGTTTATGCCCATGTTTTTCACCAAATCATTCTAGGGTGTAATTTTAGCTGTTTCACTTTCTCTGGTCTATCAATAAAAATTTACACTTGTGCTACGTACGGGCTCATAGTTAAATGGCTTTCAGTGTTAAAGCAGCTCTACTTTTGTCAAGAAAATGATAGTATGAGCTAAGTAACTTTAAGTCTGGAATTCCCACAGTTATCTAGAAATGCCAAACCAGAGAAGACTTCAGTCTTGCAGTTAGAGGACTGAAGATCAGGTAAGGGGAATATCACTGAAGAGCTATTAAATTATGGAGGAAGTTCAAACAACTGCCTCATTTGTACTTTCTCCTTTGTGGTATTAATTAATTGAAGCTTCATCTGTTGAGCTCAACAGATAATATGGGGAAATTAGGGAAATAAGGGCACAGCAGGTAGAATCTGCTCTGACTAATGAGAGATGTGTAACACTTTCCCATTGAAATTTTTGTATGTTTACAAGATGAGAAAAACACATCACTGAAAAGAATTCCTTTTAGTGTACAAAGATAAGTGCTGCTCAGCCACATTTTTCAGGAGAACGTGTTTGGGAGGACAGGAGAGTTTGGGGAGGAACAGCAACAACCTGAAAAGAATAGACTTTTTAAAATGACTGAAACTTGGACTTTGACTCTTGCGACTGAAGAGGATTATGGGTTTTTTACTAGGAAGCTTGATAAGATGGGCGCAGTTATAGTTAACTTGTTTCTATAGCAAATATTGGTTTTATAAGTCTAAAGCTCTGCTTTTGATTAAGCGTATTATGGAGGTCAAATGAGTTGGATTTTTTGTTTCCTGTTTTGTTTCCTTTAAATCACATTATAAAACGTTGGAATGTCAAAATAATTATAGTCATGTTTGTTTGGTTCACGTGTTGTTGGGTAATGTAATGAAGACAAATACAGTGCTAGCATTCTTAAGGCTAAGCTGGTTTCCGATCAATAATGAATTTCAACTCCACCCTTGTTTGCAAAAAGTCGTTGTAACTCAGCATTTCTTACAGGACTTACCAGAAAGATCGTGCTTCTTATTGGAGGTGTGGAATAAGTTAACTTAGAATATGTCACTTCTAGAATATCTACCGTCTTAACTTTTTCTTTTTTTTTGGTCTGTCTGCACCTCAAAAGCACAACAGTCAAAACTGAAAGTGATTTGGTTAAGTGATACAAGTGCCTTTTGAGAAAACAGTATTAGTTACGGTGGTCATTTGGAGGGATTTACACCTTGTTGCATGTGATTTACTGAAGTTCAACTACCTATAATATAAAATAATAAGCTTTGTAAATTATAAATATTATCATGACTTTTAAATATTTGAATTTTGTAAAATCAGATCAGAGCAGCAGGTAAGCTAGCTTTTCAGAAATGAGACAATAATTTTTATAGTTAGAAGTGATCCTGCAGTGTTTGCATGGGAAGTAGCAGTATTTTAAGTGCTTAACCACAGTATTGTCTAACATCTGTCAGCACATTGAGGATGCACCTGTTGGACTGGATCCTCAAAGCCTGATTTATGAATCCCACGTGTCACTTCACTTGTTCAAGGTGGTGGTGCTTTTGGCTGTGCACTTACAGAGCACTGCTGTAACCATAGCAGTGATACTGGAAGAAAAAAGCTGGATCCTTGCTCAGTCACTGGACACATCAAGTGTATCCACATCTTGGACATTAGCAATTATATTAAGTTAATAGGAGAGATCTGGGGACTTTCTGGATCTGGTCGCTTTGACGAACAAGATTTGTTCCTTCATCCTTCCTCAAGTTTCTTATTATCAGGTCAGGTGGCTCATACTCATCTTTGCTGGCTTCTGTCAGTCCTATTTTGCAGGGTTGTGGCATGGGGAGCCTGAGAGCCTCACTCATGATTGTGAATTCTGCGAGGCAGGAAGGTCAGTGCTGAAGGCTTTAGCTGGTTTTCACCTTTAGGACTGACTGTCTGTGGATCTGGGTTTCAGATCTGTATTCCAAATAAGTCTAAACTCTAGTTACATTCTCCTGCCTTGTGATGGAGAGAACTGTGAGCCTCTGAACAGCAGTTCAGATTGTTTAAGAAACGTGTTCAGGAGGGAGCTGAGTGTGAACTCTAGTCAGAAGGATGCCGGTTGAATTTGTGTATGGTATTTAGTACCTAACTGTTGCACCATTTTTGTATGCTCTAGTGCTTTTCAAATATTTACATTTCTTCTTGGCAGATAGATCATGTCAGAAATAATGCTACTTTAAAGAACATGCTTTGGACTACACAGTGTCATGTGCAGTAGGATGGTTACTGACCTTTGATTACAATTAGCTATAATAAAACTTCAAAAGAGGTATTGTTCTGACTGAGGTTATGAAGACTTTTCCCCTTTGTTTTTCCATAGAGTACAGCAGTATCAATGTGCAAGTCCCCAGATGGGCATACTTCACTGATGGTAACCTGTTCTCCTTAATCTTCCACCTATATTGTTAAAGTCTAGAAATTCTTTTTCCTAACTCTGGCTACAGTGCCAGTGATTGCTGGATGTTGCATATAACTGAATTTGATTATAATAAATGAAAAAGAGTATTGAAGTAAAAGCTAACTTGCATGCAATTTATTAGTACAAATTAGTTAAGAATGTTCAGAAATTGGGAGTTGTGGAAAAATAGCATTTAAGGAAGTTCTTCATTGTATAAAATCAGTATCACTTTTGTGTTTATCAATCTGAGTGCAACTTGGAGATAGAGAATTGCCACTGAGCTGGTAACCCAGCGTGTATCTCTTTACTAGCAAGTACACGAAGGGCAAGAGCTTCCTCACCTGCAGCCTCAAGTGTTGGCCCCCTCGGGGAGTCTGTCCAAAAGCAAATGCTGTAATCTTTTTTTTCCTTACAGTGTGGAAGCTTGCTAAGAAGAGTAATGAACACGGAAACACAGTACTCCCTGGAATCTATTCCTAGTTGAAATCTACTGTATACAAAAAACCATGATCATGTTCCAGTGTGTCAGTGTTTTTTAACAGCTTAATATTTTAATAAGTTTTACAGAAGACAGTTAATATTTTGCAAGTCCCTTAACTTGGAAAATTTCCTCCTTGGCGAGGTGAGGGTAAATGTAGAGGTGGTAGTCGTGTTTCTTACCTGTGACTGTCAATGAAAACAGTCTGCAGATAGCTGCCAAAGCTCAGAAGAGCTTCCGAATTCCTCAGAGCTGAGATTTCCATAATCTTCTCTCCTAGGGTTGGTGTGTTGTTTAGTTGGCACCCACTGGATGCGCGGATGGAATCAATTCAGAAACCTAAGTCACTGTTGCCTGTCATTTCTGAAAACAGCAGATTTCATTGTGTCTCATGTAGATGAGCAAAGTGTGACCTGATCTTTCAAGGAATGACTCAAAGTTGTTCGTGACTGAGAAGAAGCAGCGACTGAAATACAAACATTGTACAGGCAATTCATTTGACATACTTTATCTTATTGCAAGAGAACATGGGCACAAAACTTTCCTTCTTGTCTTATGTGGGCTGTAGACCTCCATCTGTGAAGTATTTTGTGGTGAAATCTTTTAATTCTTCAGTTCAAAGCTGTGGCAGTCCTTCCATTCAGGTGTGCTACTTTACTGTAAGATATTTATCACCATTCTGATGGGGCTGAGTCTAAAGCATGTGTGTATCCTCCTTTTGTGGACATAAGAGCTACAGTGACGAGGAACCTTCTCAAAACAAGTTATTTCTATCTCATTAGTGGGGGAAGGGAAAATCAATTTGATTTTACATCAGTAAACAAGCTTCTTTAGTCTAAATTTAATATTGTACTTCACTATAATTTGATTTGGTACAGAGGAAAGGAGTAACTGTCTTGCTAGCTGATTTCTCAAGAGAAGTTCTTAGGAGATGCAGGTTGTTCAGGGAGTCATGTGAATCATCGGTGACAGTATGCCCTTCTGTTGCTGCCCATCTCCCTTGGGTAGGACAGACCTTGTCTTCACAGTTAAGAGTTCCAGAGTTTGTCATTGTTGGTTTTGCTGTTCTATCCCTGGATAACTAATCCCCATCATTCCTACTAAGACAATATGGGAAAACACAAGATGTTTGTCACTTTACTGCAAGGAATAAACTCGCAGAAGTTAATGCCTGGGAGTGACATTTGCAAATGTGTCAACTTGCATTTTGTTTGAATATGCGTATGTAGATACGTACTTTTGTATGCACACATATATATGAAGAGATACAAATATCCATATATATGTGGATATGGATATATATATTTATGTGTATATATACTTGAACCTTTGAATCACTGATAGATGCTAATTATCCCTCATTAAAAATAAACCACTGATTTTAGCATTCCCAGAAGAAAAATAAAGTCCTGGTACCTTTAGGATGCTCAAGATATGTCAGCACCTGTTGGGGCCGTGTCAAAAATGCGTTCTCCTTTATTGCAGCTGTGGATGTCTATCTTCAGTGTAAGCTAGAGGGCTGAAATTGTGGGGCTTGCTCACCTATCTCTATTTTTCTGTGTTATTCCATGTGTCTAGCCTGTACTTAAAAGCTTTATTTATGTACCTTACTTCAGCTGATGAGTTGTTTGCAGAATATCAGAATAGTTATACCAACATAAGATACCCACCTATATGAGTGTGCTGGCTAATGGGGACATACAGTGCAATAAAATAGTTCGCTTCCTACCTAGGAAAAGGTAACATTGGTGTAAACAGTGTTACAAAGATTTTTATCTGACAGCTCTGACAGGGATGGCAGGGGCAGTTGAAGACCTCAGTGCTGATAACTTCAAAGTTGCTCTTCTGCCTGTTGCAGAGCTGCAGGACTGAACACCTGTCTGTATTCTGGCCTCCTCCATCACAGCTGTGAGCATTTGCCTTCATGGGTGCTGAGGTGGACAAGTGATACAGTGGCCCATGAACTGAGCATCTGCAGCACCAGGCCGTGTCTACTTGTGCCACAGTCACAGGGGTAGTGATAACTTATGGCAAGCTTCTGCTTGTGACAAAGCCCTGAACAGCCACAGTTTCTTGCTTTCTGAATGTCCCATTCCATGGGATTGTTCTGTTGCAAACTCTGCCAGCTCTGCCTCAGAGCTTTTGTTTGTAAGAAGAGACCTGAAACCATGAACTTGTATTTCGTATTAAATGCAAATCAAAACATGATTGTATATGTTCCATTCACACGTGCTGACATGCTTTCCCGTTGGCTTTTGAATTTTTATGCTGTTACAAAAGGGTAGAACATTGTTTACCTTCGTATTTTAGGAGATGCGGTGTGTTGTGATTCTCTTCACCAGTCCGTGTAGCACAGGTCCTCTGAATTCACTGGGTAGGTCTCACTTGAAGCAAGAGAAAGTGACTCAGAAAAAGTTCATAAGAATTTAACAGTGTAAATTCTATTAAAACTTTTACAAGTTTGTTTTGTTTCCTGGCGTTTTCATATTCTGCAGTGGATGGTATTGGGTTATTAAAACCTTTATGAGTGATTATTTGGAACAATTTAATAGTAACATTACGAATCAATCAAAGAGTGGCTTCTTAATCTGTGTTTTTCAGAGAAAATCAAGTGAATTTTTGTTTGTCTTCATTTGAAAGGAAGCTTCCTTTGATCTGATGAACAATATCGCATCAGCAACTGAAACCTGTCATTAAATTGCTGCAGGGTTAGTGAAATTATCATCCCTGTCCAATCTAAAGAAATACAATTCAAGTATGCATTAAACCTTTGATCTGGATCTGCATCTCCTAAGGTCAGACAGCCTTTCTGAAACGTCTCTAATTGAGTGATCTGATAGGTTTATGTAGAAACAGACAGGAGTGGCATTTGAAGGATGTAGATAGCATCACATTCTTCAGTAGGAACCAGCTAGGAAGCTAAAATTAGTTAGAAAAGAGATACAAAACTAGTCTTTGATCAAAGAAGACAGCTGCTATGATGGCTCTGATGTGCAAGCAGTCCCTTCCTGCTCAGCCAAACTAGCCTGCCTGCAGCAAGGTTCTAGTAAAGGTTCCCAGCATCAGGCCCCAGGCACTTCGGAAAGTCTGTGGGTTTATGCAGTGTGGTATTCAGCAATACCTTTGGCTGTGTGGAGGTGGCTGCTGTTGACCTTACAGGAGACACATCTGCAGTTTCTGGGGTAACAATCAGATGGCTGCTGTGTTTGGGGATGCACCTTGTCACTAAGAAACGGGTCTGCAGAAGTATTAAAGAAAAGAGAATTTACAGATACGGAGCTGCAAACACACAAGCTGCACAGATATAGTTGCATTTGTTGAAAGAGAAATAATGTTGACATTTATTAATAAGGTTAGAAACCTTATTCTGCTCAGTTGAGTCAAAGATAATTTTGTTACTGATCTGAATAATAGCAGTAGCAGTCAGGCCTGGTTTAGAAAATCCATCCTCCTAGCCTTACAAAAACATGAGAGAATGTTGCAGTAATATAGTCCAATTTTATCTGAAATATGACATTTGTCTAGAGCCACAAGTGCATTTTTCTGTTGAAATTTCATATAGTGCTGAGAAAACCAGTAAATATCCATAAAAACTTAGCACAGTGAATTCTGAATGACTTGCACTGCTGTTACTGCTGTTATTTTAAAGTGCATTGTCAGGGGTGTGTGTATATCTGTAGTTGGCAGAATGACATCTGTGCTGTGTGGATAGTAACTGTCAGGAGAAAATAGCGAAAGCATCAACAACTTTATTTCACAAACTTGTTTTTGAAATTCTTGGGAGCATGTTGGAATCATAGTATCTCCACTCCTTTAAGGTGAGAGAACAAGAATACAAGCATAGTCCTCTTTAGGGAAAGGCTAGATGTTTTTTCCAAGTGGTCAAGGGGACTTATCATTCCCCCAAATTCATGGAAGAGGATTATTACCTGCATGGGAGAAGTATGGCTGTGACCTTGTGTTCGTGTGGGAACAGGATTCTCCATTAAACCCAGCATGCCACTGCAGGGCTAGACAGTACTGCATTCCTCAAGCTTGCCTTCATGTGCCTTAACCCCTCTGCCTTGCTGTCAAGAGACTGCTGCACGTGGCATCTTGTGGACCCACATTCTGCATCCACCGGCTCTTGTTTCGGAAGCAGCTGGAGCCGCAGTTGGGTGTACCTGGGTATCGGGCTGTGGGTCCTGAGGGTCGAAATACAGAGGGTGCAGCTCAGGGTTATGGTAGGAGATGGCCAGAAGAACTTGTATCTTGAGCTGACAGAACTAAGACCCCACCTAGAGGAAACAAGGCTAATTACTTTTTGTCTCCTGGACTGCTAGGTGTTTTTATCTATTCTGATAGATAAATATTCCTATGCCACTGGGTTTTGATGCTTAAAGCTAATGAGATGGAAGAAACATGACCTACTTTTTTAGTACTGAAAATCTTCTTTTATATCTCATTTGCAATAAATACAGAAAATACAGCTGGGAATGCTTTATTCACGGTGGAAAAACAGTGTGACTGATAAATACACAGAACTAGTTCAAACACTTTTTGTGTTCTGCTGACTCACCTCATCACAAAAAAAAGTCAATTCTCTGTTTTCATCTTCAAAGTTCAGGTGATAAACATGTTACATAATAGAAAATGTGTGCGAATGTCTTGTTATGGGGACTTTTAGGTTTTAAACTTTTGTTTTTCTTTGCAGAATTTAGAGTAGAATGGAATATTTCAGTTGCAAGTAACTTACAATGATCATCTAATCCAACTGCTTGACCACATTAGGGCTCACCAGAGGTTAATTAAAGCGTGTTATTAATGGCATTGTCCAAATGTGTCTTAAACAATAAGAAGCTAGGAAGCGTGTTGCAGTGTTTGACTACCTGTGAAGAAAGGCTTTTTAATGACGAGTCTGAACATCCCCTGACACAGGTATTACACATCCCATCACTGGATACCAGAGAGAAGAGATCAGCACCTCCCATTCCCCTTCCCCTTCTCAGCAAGCTGTGGAGTCATGAAGTTGCCCCTCAGCCTTCCTTTCTCCAGACTAGACAAGCCCAGGGCCCTCAGGTGCTGCTTACAGGACATTCCTTCCAGCCTCACCACCAGCTTTGTTGCCTTCCTCTGGATGCATTCAAGGACCATCACATTCTTCTTAAACTGTGGGGCCCAGAGCTGCTCACAGTACTCGAGGTGAGGCAGCACCAAGGCTGAATGCAGTGGGATAATCACCCCTCTGGATCGGCTGGTTATGCTGTGCTTGGTGAACCTCAGGATGTGGATCACCCTCTTGGCTGCCAGGGCACATTGCTGAGTGTTAGAGCATTTGCTTACTTTCCAAAACCTGCTTATAGAGCTGCTCTCTCTGGTGCTATTTCAGTGAACTTTAATCAATTACCAAATATTTAACGTTTTCAGAAAACAAAGAAACAAAATGGATTAATCGTGTTTTGCTTCCCTCACAAAATCATAATTCTACCAAGCAGGCTGATGCACACAACAAAGCGACATCTCTAAATCCCTGCAGATTTTTAGCTGTAGCAGTTTTGGACTCCCATGTGCAAGACACCAAACTATTCCCCACTCCGCTTACCCTGCAGAACTGTGAGACTGAAAGATAAACTTTCTGTTCATCTATGCAGGACTAAGTTTCCAATAGTTTAGATTTGACAGTTCTCATCTACCTTGCTGAATTGGAACTTTGCTAGGGAGCAAAGGATATTCCTCAGAATCAAATAACTTGGAGAAATCTAAAGAAATAAACATGAATAAATGTAATATAGCATAGAGATCAGAGAGCAACTTGCATTTGGTTAGTAGGTACTGAAAAGTAGTTGAAATAATAAGGGTTGCAGTTATCATACTTGTATTTATGTGTTTGTATTTTGAAAAGGAATATAGATGTTGCTTGTTGAAAGGGTTTCTTTCATGATGTAAAATACTTGCTATAAATATGCCACTTTGACAAAAGAGAGTAGTACGAGGAAGAGTTAAATGTAGAATGCTAAACAGGAGATTTAAATTATTCTCTGGCATCTTTGAAAGGTTTCTGCGGAAAAATGCATGAAAATAACACTTTGTTTTTAATCACTCTCTTGAACTACTGAAACATATGGTAAATTGCAAACAAAAACATCTGTCTATTGAAAGAAGTTAGCTGCCAGCTAAGATTTGAATTGTTAGCCTTTTGAAGCGATAGTCTAGCCCTGCAGGATGGTTCTATCAGGAGATGTTCTTGATAGCTGAGGATGTTTTACGAATCCCTGACATCTTTCAAGCTGCTCAAAGTTTCTTCTGTCTCTTGTGCTAGCCACTCAACTTTGTTTAAAAGAAAAAAAAGTCCTGACACATAATTCTAATAATTTTGACTTTTTGGCTGAGACATTTTTAAAATCAGATCAAGTTACGAGCAAGCTCTGGTAATCTGCCCTCTGTTTTAGTTAGAGGTGAAGAACCATTGAAGAACCAGCATGCTTTCCCAGTGTCCTCACAAGAAAATACCTATGACTTGGAAAGATCCTGTATCTGTAGCAAAAATACCATTTCAAGCATGCATTTTGTCAAATAGAAATGTTTTCAGGATAGTGTAATTCCACAGAATGGAGCTCTTCCTGTAGGTTATAATCTAAACTGGCAGCAGGCTTTGCAAGCTCCCCTGCTAGAGCAACCAGCTTTGCATCCTGACCTTTAATCTGGCAGTCATCTGCTGCTTGCCAGGCTGGGCAGGGAATCTTCTGGCTGTGTTACTCAGTCTGCATGGAGTCCTTTGGCTCTTAGTCTGTCTCACTAATTTGGAGCTGCCTGTACACTCAGTGAGACTTCAAGTTCTGGTTCAATTCCTGTTGCAAAGTCTTCAAATTTCACTTTGTTTTAGCCATTTTTTATTTCCACAGCAACGCTATATTTTTTAGTTCCGCATTGATGCCATAGAAGGAATTTCACAGCATTAATTAGAAGGTAGATCCAGCATCAATGGCATTCTTATTCTTTTGATGAGGAAGCAATGAGCCAAAATTTGGGGTTCATAGCATGTTTTCCTGCAGTCCATAAGAGACTCATGTGTAAATGGATTTTCAACACTGTAAGAACACATTGTTCCTACTGCAAGAAGAAAATGATAGAATCACTTACTTCATTTGTGTACATCAGTAGCAAGTCTTGTTTCCCAAAATACAGAAGAATTCAAAAGAAGTAGACTCAGGTATGATTTCAGAGGCTTTTTCAGCTGCACACATCTCAAAGGCACCCTGCGTGGCACTGTCTCTAGGTGATTTTTCTGCAGAACATTCTCTTTTTCCTTCCTTGGTCTTTCCCCTTTTTCCATTTCTTCCATTTTTGTCTCTCCCTTTCCCTTTATGCTTACTGAAACAATACCTAGTAAATCCCTGAGCAAACTCCCACCATCTCTTGTTTTTAGCAGTAATAGTTGTGCTTATACTTGCTAAAGACTCCTTTGTGTTTCAGAATGTTACTCTATTACTTGCAGAGAGAACAATGATTTCAGATAAATTGCCTTAAAATAATAAACTTTTCCCTTCACCTTGTGATAGATATATGTGCATACAGAGAAATAGATTTAAATGCATTTATCACAGTGCAACATCTGGCTAGGAAAATATGAGGCTAGCAGGCATTGAGCATGGATCAGTTCAACTGTCTTTGTAGCTTTACAGAAAATGTTTTCCTTTGCTGACTGCTTGTGATTAAGAGTCTCTGAAAAACCAAACCTGTCTCAAATTTTAATTGCATTTCTTGAATACTGGGTTCTTTTCAAAGTTACCATACATACATGGCACAGAGGCAAAGGTGTGCAGAGTCCTTGGCTAAGCAGTATCTCTGCAGCTCCCAGAGACCTTGCATAAAGCTGAACAGATTGCCCTCCCAGTTGAAGAGAGTGTTTCATATTGTGTGTCCTTAATTATGTCTCTGTGTGCGAGCGGAAGGTTGCTGCTAGCAGGAGACCAGAGCAGTGCTGGCTGCATGTGGCCACTGTTCACATACTGTTCTGTTTCTCTTCAGGTTGAAAACTTCTGTGGTCAGTTTTTAGGATATTGAAACAATTTTTTTTTTTTTTTTGAGGATGACCCATTCAGGTGCTTTTAGCTATTTGGAGGCCTGTTATGAGAAGACGGTATTTTCCTTCTGTCAGATGCAAGGCGGTATTTGCTGCGGCAGAGAGCCACTCAGTTTACTTTTGGAAATAGTTATGCAGTGCTGATTTTTGTTTATTTTTATTTTAAAATTTTCTTCTCTATTAACCTTCTTCTCTTCATCATAGCTTCTCATCCTTTTTTCGTATGTACATAGCTGAGTTGTATTTTCCCGTGCCAAGAACAATGAACTTTTGTAAAGTTCTGTCACAGTGCTGCCATTTCACTGCAATAAAAATTGCCAGGGGTCAGTTGTGCTCTCCTTTCCTAAGTCAGGCGAAGAAAAGAGAAATTTGGCAGAAAATCTCTGTCGCTACAGGTCTCAAATGTAACAGGACCATGAGGATTTGCATTTCAACCTTGTGAATGCATGGGATAGTTTTTTATTGCTTCTTTATGAGAGCAGAAACATAGTGGAAACATAAGAAGAGGATGTGTTAATACTGTTTAAAATTCTGTCCCTTTAATGTGTTTAGGGCTTGTATCTGTTTGTTAGAGCATAGTATCTCATTATCTGGGAGTATGTGTTAAGCCTCATCTGTGTGAGAAGTGAAGATAAGTAATCCTCTGCAGTAGCTATATTACATTTGCATTTTACACTGCAAAAGTCCCTTTGGTTATGTTTGCATGACTTGTAAAGGCAGAGACTCACATAAAATATTTTCGGTTGTGGGAGTGAGTTGAGCTTGTGTTTATGTAACACAAATGCTGTCTATGCAGTTCATATTTCAAATACCTGTAACTGGTCATGCTTCAGCCACTGCTGAGCCATTTTCTTAGGATGCAGTTTTGTTACTGGTGTAAACTGTTGAGATTGTGGTGCTGACATTATTGATGCTCCTTCCCTTGTTCCCTTGGTTCCTGCATTATGCTTGTGTGAGGAAAGCTGCAGGAGCTACTTGGCAGGAGGGAGGAACATTGTGTCATTCCAGTGACAGCTAGCGGTGAGATCTGCTGAGTTGTATCATCGAACTGCACCATAAAGGTGCCCCTGCCAAATGCAATACATTCAGTTTGTGGCTGAGTCAGTGGGTGGATAATGTAGCTGATGCAGTTCCAGAGTGAGGGAAGGTGTGTGGGAAGAGTAACCAAATTAAAAAAGAAGGAAGAAAATGAGCAGGACCATCTCCATCTTTAGAGGCACAGGTGTGCCAGGCTGTGAAACAAATATTTGAGGTGAACTTAGACATGCATTCAATTTTTGTTTTTTAAATGTCAGGCTTCTAAAATGTGCTTGTGCTCTGACAAACCAGCTTAGAAGATAACCTCATTAGGCTTTGTTCTCAGCAACCATGTATGGTCTGAATATTTTTTGGGGTGGGATTTTGTGTTAGAGAGATGGCTGTTTGTTCTTGGGATCTGTCTGGAATGAGTAGACAGTTCAGGCTAGGCTTTCAGTTCCTTCAGTTCCAAGAGGATGAGGCTGTAAAAGAGTCAGTGCTACACATCTCAGTTGCCAGCCAGTGCACAGAGTGGGACCTGCTGTCATTCCCCCCATTCGCAGGCAGGAGGACAGAAACCCAGGGAGTGCCTTACCTCCAGAAGGTGGGGGTTAGAGCCTACAGCAGAAGACCAACCTTCCGTATCCAGTTTGTGAGCACCAGACACTCAGCAACATTCCTCCTGTTGACACTGTGAAGAAATTCAAAACTGAGAATGTGTCTGCTTTGTCCCATTTACATTAACTGGGCTTATGAAAAAGGGCAGAGAAGTTCTGTTTAATCATGGGACTGTTCTTATTAATATTGCTACTTGAGTCATCTTGCATATAGTAGAGTAGAAGTAATAGTCATTTATCCTGACTTAGATAAATCCTGGACTACTAAGATGTTTGCAGGGTGTTGAGTATCTTGGTTAAAAGAATATAGAATGATGAAATGCAGCGGACATTTAGTAGTGAAGAGACCACATGCTATGCTCCTCTGGTTCAGCAGCTGTCAGTAGGCAAGCCTGTCTAGGACAGGAGAACTTCTGAAAACAGGTTCAGGAAGCATAGGGAAAAAAAGAAGGACACTGTCACTAGTTGGAAGTGATGAGAAGCCTCCAGGGAACTTTGGATAGAGGATGTAATCTGATTTTTCTGAACTTCTGCTCTGATTTGAACATGATTTATAATGGTAACATCCTCATTTTCTCATTCCTCTACTAAATGAGCAATATGATTTCTCTGCTACTGGAGATCACTGTTCAGCTTAGCTGGGAGATCTGATATTAGTTGTGTGGGAAACAGAAATCTTAGAACAGTTTTTAGTCTGGGCAAAGACATGAAAAGTGACGTGGCTGAAGTGAGGTGGATTCTGAACACAAGCAAGCAAATATTTCAAGTAAAGACAGTCAATTAATTGTGGGAACAATTTGCAAAGACCAGCAGATACTCCGTTATTATCAGTTCGGGAATGGAGCTTAGAGAGGAAAAAAGTCCAAAGAAACCCTTTACTCCTAAGAAGAATTAATTGAGGGATACTGAAAGTCAGAACAGATAATCCCACTGGTCCCACTTGGACAGGACTGAGTATGTCTTTGAAATATTTCTCCAAAGCAGTCTGAAAATGTATCCTCCTTTTACGTTTTGCAAATCAGTGTAAAGAAATGAGAACTAGGACAGAAAGACAGAATACTTTAGCTACAATAGACTTTCTTTATAAATTGGGTTACTGATTAAGTGATTAGCTCATTTTAGCAGTTTTATGTATCACAATGGACATCCTATTTTTGCTGCTTTTTAATACTAATAAAGATACCAGGTCTGAATACAAGGATAAAATTATGATATCTCTGGGGATTTTTTTCCAGTCTTAGTTTTGTGAATAGAAATATAGAATAACAATAAAACCAAACTCAGAGAAATGATGTTCAGAAAAAAATTACCCTGCTAAAAATATGGGAGGCAAGCATTGGACTACAATAGCAGACCATTAACTCCACCAGAGGTTTCGCACTGCATTTAAAGATAGATTAGGATCGTATTACGTAAAAACTTTCCCCTGACCTTCACAGTGGATATATGTTCTGAAGATGTATTTCACAGTGTCTTCTGGTGTGCTGAAAGGTATTAAACCCAAAATATTTTGATGCTAAAGCAGTCTGTCATGTAAGACTACAAATGCTTTCCCAAAGTGGTATATGAATAGCCACAAACCAAGTTTTTCTGAATATGGTACCTCTGACAATAGGATTATTTTTTTCAGGTTCTTTTCAGTTGCATCAGACTGTGGAAACCTTGGTAGCAGCAAGATACTTTACAAAGAGTACTATCCACCTCCATAGTTTGTCAAATGAGGATGTATTTGTCTCCACTGGGCTCTTGACAGGCCAGGCTAGTGAGGAAGTGAGAACTGACACTGCCCTTTGTGCCGTGTTGCCTTTGCTCCATGTTTCCTGTGGCCGAAGGCTGGGAGCTTTTAGGGCTCCGAGTAAGCACAGATGAGAGTTGCAGGCAGGATTGTGAGGCTGACGCACTTCTGCGGCACAGATCCAGTTGTAGACAGAGACAAAGGTCCTGTGGTTTTCTTGGGGAATAATCAGCTGGCTTCTGTTGTGACAGATGCTCTGAGCATCCATCTTAAACAACAAGGCATAATTTAATAGGATTTTAAATACAACTGATGCTCTTGTTTCAGTTTATAGGCCTGAATCAAATAAATTGGGGAGGAGAAAATGCTACTTTTTTGGCTTGAAATTTTCAGGCTATTTTGTTTAGTTTTATGCAGCTGCTATATCCACAGCTGATAACTCATACAGATGTCATGTGGGGAATTGTAAGGCTTATGGCTAAAAAATTCCACAATCCCAATTTACTTCACTTCAACATCTTAATTAGTTTTATAAAAATAAATTGAGGCATTAGGAAGTTTGTGTTTGTGGGAGAATTCTCATAGTGTGAACTCTAAAATAATAGGGATCTGATTAAATCTAAATTGCTCAGTTTACAGGCTGCTGGAAGACAGCAGATGAAAATGGGTCCATGTGGATACATCTGTACATGTCCTGGCACTGAGAATGGAGGGCTCTGGTACTCTGGAACTGTTTGAAGAATGGTTGCTGGCACAGTCGGCTTTGGCCAAGGCTAACTTAGAGTCTCATAAGCAGCCTGTGGCCATAATTTAGATATTGCAACATGCCAGGGATCATTCCCAGTGTACAGTTTGCAAGCAGCAGCTTTGAGAGGCTGCAGGTTTAATAGCTTTGCCGGAAGATGCCAATTGGCCTTGGGGCTAGAGGGCTGGCCCTGGCACTGTGGAGTTTGCTTGTTGCTCTGACCAGCGCAGGAGGGATTTCGTGTGAGTTTTAGCAGCCCTTCACTATAAGGAAATGACCTCTCCCACCCATCATTTTAGACATCTCCTTTTGTTTAACCAGGAATTTAATATTCGTGTTAAGAATATCTCCGTGCCTGTCTCTTTTGTGTTCTTTTGCAGCTTCTTTTTTTGTTGAAAGACAAAGGAAAATGTTTTCATCTCTCACTTCTACATTTGGAATTTTTAGGGACATAGTAAAAGGCGTGTTGCCTTTGGTACCACCAGTGATGAAAATGCAGTAATTTTGCTGTTGTTGATAATGCATTATTTGCATGCAAGTTTAGGAGCTGTTTTCTCTATGAAAAAGTGATCCTTTCACATATGCCTAAAAAACTGTACCAGTGTGCGCAAAAAAAGGAAAAAGAATAAGACACCATGACACAAATTTACTGTCCAGTCCACTTCTTAAGAAAGACAGTAATTGTTTGAGAGCTTTGTATTTGTAGTTTTGTGGGATGGCTGCCTTCTTATTTCAAGGAAATAAGGATTCCATCAGTATTGCCTCCAAAATTATGTATTTTTGTGATGCATTTAGATAGATAGACTCTGTTGTGTGACAGGAGCAGCTAGCACATGCATTTTGAAAATCCTCTGATTTCCAAAGAGTATCTAGGTCATATGATACCCACAGGCATGATTCATCCACCTGGGCTTTATGCCAGCCAGCAACTGTATGGATATGACACTCCAGGAATACTGTAAAATTGTTGAAGCTGAACTTTTTTCAAATAACACTGTGATGATAGCTGTAAAAAATACAGCACATAATTTATGGTTCCTTTCTGAAAGTATTAATTTCATTAGGTTGATGCAAAAAGTACAGTATGGACTGAAAGGAATGCAGAGCAGCCCTAGCTGAATGAGCCCAGGTGGCTTGCTTTGGCCCCAAAGACTTTCATTTCAAAGGTTGCTGTCTTGATAAAGTCCTGTTTGAGGCAAACATTGTCTTTACCTGAGTGTATCTGCTTGAAGCCCAGCTAGCTCCTAAGGGCTGATCTTAATATCGTAGAATTGTTAGGGTTGGAAAAGACCTCAAAGATCGTTGAGTCCAACCAATCTTAACTACAATGAGCTAAAAACTGCCAGTGCTCTGCATTTGTTAGGCTTTTGTATAAAGATGATAATCTCTTGGAGGGGTGGAAACCCCATACATTTAGTACAAACCTCATGCATTATTTTTGCAATGAAGTTCATTTTCAGGAGCTGACGTCATGCTTACTTTTAGGCACATATATTCTGCAGACAGACACTCTTAGCTAAATATTCGACAAGCCTTGCTCAGGGAAGTGTTGAGCTGCATTTTAAAAAATGTGTAGGTGTCTAGGAAAACAAAAATGTGTATAGCTGGGGTGGTTTTTTTTTCAGATGTACTGACATGTTCATCTCAAGGAACACGTTTAGGAGTAAATTCTTCTGGGACTTGCCAGGTTGTTTACCTTGCATTTTTAGATGCCTGTACACTTTAAAAATGTAGCCCCTAATGTCTTTGAAAACCAACGGCCTCTTTTAACTTTTACTTCTGAAGAGACCTTTACAGATTGCTTTTTAAAAACATCTTTAGAGGGTACAGGCTGAAATTACCACATCTGAATTAAACAGACAACCCTATAGAACTGAGGTGAAGAAGTATAACCTTTGCCAACATGTAAAGAAACAGCAGTGCATAACGTCTATGAACTTAAAACTGAAAAAATATTTTTTCCTTTGTCTTTCTGAGTTGTGATCCTATGAAAGTGGGATGGGAGGGGAGGAATGTTCTCAGATTTGTAAGCATATCTGTGTTATGGAGGACTTGCTCTGACTATGGTTTTTAAAATTTTCCTTCTTTCATCTAGATAAAGAAGAGGCAGCAGGATGTGGTGAGGTTTCTGGAAGCCAATCGCATAGAGTTCGAAGAAGTGGATATCACCATGTCAGAGGAGAAGAGACAATGGATGTATAAAAATATTCCTGAGGATAGGCAGCCTGCACAAGGCAACCCACTGCCACCACAGATATTCAGTGATGATCGGTACTGTGGGGTAAGTAGCTGTTATGGTTCTCAATGGACAATATATTAGTACACTCAGC
The DNA here is from genome assembly GCA_013397725.1 of Rhagologus leucostigma. Lineage (NCBI taxonomy): Eukaryota > Metazoa > Chordata > Aves > Passeriformes > Rhagologus > Rhagologus leucostigma. The sequence continues at coordinate 798,657 of VZTD01000742.1, read as the reverse complement.
TGGCCATTTAAACATGGGACTTGCTGTTAAGCCTTCTCTAGTAGAATCTGAATTAATGGGGCAATAGATCAGGTAATGATCATACAGGGAAAATTCAGGTCATTCTTCTGTAGATCCTAGGGCTGTCTAGGGGATTCCCTCCAGGAATGTAAAAATCGGTAATGTCACATGCCTCATGTACAACCAATTGATGATAAAGTGCCTTGTGAGACCACTGTGAGCTGGGGTTTTGTGGTATTCTTGCTGCTTGGGTCTAGTCCAAGCACAAAAATTCAGTAGGAAGTCTTTGGCACAGTAAATGAGAACATTGGCTAGATTGAGTTTTATTGTTATTGTAATTAAGCTCCTTCTCTGCTGCTGTCACGGTGTAAATTTCATTTATGCTCAGAGCGTCTTTATGCAATCAGAGTGTTTAGGATAAATGAACACTATTTGCTGTAAATCTGACAACAGGTTGATGGGTGGGCTGGTTTTTTGGTGAAAGCTTCTTTATCCACCTGTGCAAGCTGAAGCAGTAGCCTTTGATATGTACATCCAAACCGGTTCTGGCTTAATCCCTGCCAGATTCAACAGTGCTGCTCAGATCTGGTGAGAGCCTATTGACTGCAGCGCAATTGTTAGTTTAAGGCAGGAAGCATGTAAAAAGTGATTTAGGATCCTCTGCGACAAACAGATTGGGTATGATGCAGCAGCTAACTGGCTTCTTGAAGCAAAGTATTTAACATCCCTCCCATGTGCTTTGTACTGGCCTTACTTGTTTACCTCAGCAGTATAACTCTTATCTTCTTACTTCCAGGTAAGGTAAGTCAATCAAAGAAATGTATCTGGGACGTGGAAGGGATTTTTACCCTCGCTTGTGGATCAGCCTCTCACTTACAAATAACAACCTTTATATTGTTCTGTGTGATTTTAGTTTGCCGGGGAAATACAAAATTTTAAGTTGTTGTTTCTTACCCTTTCAGATTGTCTTTATAGAGTGTTTTAACCTACTCTTAGAAACTGCTATTTGGAATTAGCAAGGCAGGAGATGTCATGCAACATGTGAGATGATCTCATTAATCTGTCTGCTGAGCTGATAGCCATTTTGGTTGAGCAGAGTTAATCCTATTACTAGACTTCACTGTCTGCATGAACATCTTTAAAGAGCAAACATGTTTTGAAAGAAACTGTTTTCTCGATGAAGGAGAAAGTATGTGCAGGATCTCCAACATCCATGAGTTAACCTGCTGCATTAGTTAATGAAGTTCTTAGGTAATAGAGTGGAGGCGAAACATTGTGCAGAAAGCAAAGGAGGTCAGTGCTGGAAAGGGGGGTAAAATATTACAATTAGATAAAGTCAGCAAACCTTGCACATCTTGTCTCTCTGTCATTTCCACGGTGAGTGTTTTCATGTGTTTATCTTGACATAAATAACTAAAGCATAATCCCTCTTGAATAACTTAAACTGAAAAATACTGAGTTTTCTGTTAGTTGAGTTTGAAATTTGTAGCTTAGCATTTCTGATTTGTGTCCAGGCAATTTTTAATCCAGTTTTCTCTGTTAAAAAACTCTGTTTTTCCACATTCTACAGTCTTATCAGGAGACTTTCTATGTACTTATGCTGGCTTATGCATTGTTGCTGACAATTCACACTTATGATACAAACTGATCAGGTCCATTGCTGTTCCTCTAAAGGTATGAGGGCTAGACAGTGCAAAGCAAAATAGGTACACTTTTTCTTTTGGTCATGTTATTTCAGTAGAAGTTCAAAAGCATATGATGTCCGGGACTCAATGTTATGTTCGTAGCTATACTGGCTTTTCTATGTTAGTATTAACATTAAGAGTTTTGGGATATCTTTTCTCCCTGTTTTCTCCTTAGTAGAAAACCTCAGCAATGTGCACAAATCTTAGACTAGATTTTCCTGGCTAGGACATCACCATTTGAAATAATCACTTTTGAGGATGTAACTGCAGGCTAGAGGAAGTTTGTCTTTATGGTTTCAGTAAGTATCCAAAATGGATTTGTGTCAACCATTTGAACATCTGACAGCTCATGTAAGAGGGGAGAAAGGTACAAAAAGATGATCAATGTTTACTGGTTCACAGAGTGTCTTGTACCACAGGGGGAGGGATTCTTCTGGTACCAAGAGACAAACTCCATGTTTTGAAGTGTGAGCAAGACTTTATGGTTTTTCTGAATTGATGTAATTGCAGATACAATCATTAATCATGAATCTACATTCTCCTTTTCTCAGTCTTCTGAGATGCACTCCCCATTTTTCAGTAACAAGTTATGCTAAGACATTTTGAAATAAAGTACTTGGCAAGAACAATTTTTATTTCCTGTGAACAAGATAAGAGCTGCAAGCACATGAGAACACAAATAATTTTACTGATAATCAAATGCTATGTTAGAGCACCAATAATATGATAATTTACATATTTTTACGACTTTGCAGTCTGTTGTTTCATCTTAGTGACACTGCTATAAAATTGTGTGTGAGAAGAGTGTGTACATTTCAGACAAATCAGACACATGAACCTGCTTGTGAACTTCAGTGACATGGCTCTTGGGTATGTGAGTATCTACCTAACATCCTTTTACAAGGTTCTCTACCCAGGCAGCAGTGCCCTGCAGCAGCGCCCTGCAGCAGCCCAAATCTTTAAGCAGAAAGCCAGAAATGCTGGAAAACTGAATGTCTGAAATTAGGCCTGTGCCTCACACCTCCCTCTGCTTGAATTCTCCACAGCTGGATACAACTCTTCTTAGACTAGACGTGACTTCTGGATCTTTCAGAAGGCTGGAAATATCCACTTCCCAGTGAAACTGCATTCTTGTGAAGCTGCAAGTTAGCACTTTGAACAGTGACAGTTTTATATGCAGAAATCTGCCACTGAAGGGCGGAAATTAAGGCCAACCAAAATTAAAAGGAAATCTGTCTCCAGGTGGGAATTTGAGCCAAAGGGAAATTATTTACGTAGCAGGCTGACACTTTCTCTTTTTTTTCCTTTGAAGCTGTTCATATGGTTTAGAGTGTTATGGTAAGTCCTGATAGAGTGCCTAGTGGGCAACAGTAGAGACAGAGATATGTGGTATTTATTGTCCTTCCCTGAAATGTAATATATGGGTGTCAACTCCAACAAAACAGCGAAGGTGTGTAGACAAGAAAGAAATAAAACAGGCTGCTGAAAGAGGTGCAGTGTTCTTGGAAAAGTATTCACTACACAGACAATTATTGTAGCACTGATTTCTTTGCATTGTTATGTATCATTCTCTTCTGGTTTTTTTTAAGATCGTGAAAAGATGCATACATGTTTCTTTTTCTTCCTTTTTTATAGGTGTCACATCACAAATAAGTAACTGCTCACTGATAAAAGAAACAAGAGAATTTAACAAAACTGGCTAGAGACCGCATCAGATTTTCTGCCCCAGCCTGTCATTGGGGAGTTTGTTATTATTCTTGTGCCTACAGGTACAGAGAGCTTGAACTCTGTCTCTAGATCCTCAAACAACGTGGCAGAATTCACCTTAGCATGCCTGCTGTAGTGTGTTCACTTTAGGAGCTAGAGCAGTTGTGAGGCTAATTTGGTATCCAGCAAGTCTACATTTGATTCTCTGCACTCTTAGAGATGTCTTATCTGATTCACTTAGCCCCTTCTTGGTCCAGGTCTGCTTTTAGAAGAGGGATGATCTTGCTAGATAAAACTTAATGTGAATTGCTCACAGATCATATAACAATTGTTAATGGTTGATGATGCTAAAATTTTCTTGACTAATTATTTTTGCCACCAAAAGCAGAGTTCCTTGTATGGCTAATTTTAACCTCTGTGTGTGAAATTGTTCTTAATTATCTTTTGCAGTTGTATTGGAGCAGTTTTTGGCTCACAGGCATCCACAAACCTTAGGCTGAATGTGACTAGAGGCCAGTGACACACACGGTTTATCTTCCTGATTAAGGCCTCGTCTCAAACGAGGAATAGAGAAAGCAGAGTTGGTGTTGGAAAGCAACCCCTGCCCAAGAGTCTTCTCTGTGTTGAGAAGATTCTGTTCAGACCATTCACAAAGTCTGGTTATAACTTTCAGACTGTGCCTATGCTTTTGCCATCCACTTCTCCATTGCTTTTCTGTGTCCTGAGGAAAAGAGCTTTAATTCTGTGTAATATGTACTTTATAAAGGGAAGTGTGATACCAGAGGCAAAGTGTAGAATAGCCAGCTTGCCCAGTGTCAAGGCTTAAAAAGTGGAAGCTCAGCAACTAAGTAAAAATAAAACAATCCAAGAATTTTATCTTCCTCGGAGAAGTCAGGACTCATTTCAGTAATGTATTATAGTACTGCTGTTTACCCTGTAGTGGAGAGAGAGTACATTCTTGTTGAACACCATGGTTTTTATTTGGACTAAATAAACTTCATTAATAGCTGTTTCAAAGTGAAGTAGCAGGTATTTTGTAAACCATCCCGTCACATAAAGATGATAGCTGTCAAAGATATCTCTGGAGATACCTTACTCTGTTTGCAGACTTTTTATTTCCTAAATATGATAATGTAGGGTGTTAATGTATTTTAAAACACATAAAAGGGACTGGTGTAAAATTAGAATTGTTACTTTTACAGGATATAGTACAAAATACTGCACATTTCTTTTTCATTTTTATATTAATTACACTGATATTCTGCCAAACTTATTAGCAAGTATGACATAATTATTAACAATTTTGTTTGGGCTCCTAATTCTCCTTTCCATGGCACAGAAACTTCCTATTGTGCCATGTTTTCTTGAAGAAACAGCTTTTATTATTGAAGATGTTGTGACTACTTTAAAGTCTTTTTAAAAGGCCGGTTCTAAAATATAGGATCAATGATATATGAGGGAAGGCTAAGAAATCTTGATAAGTGGCAGTAATACTTTGAAGTCACATAGTATTGCACAGAATATGAATGTAGCAGTATTTTGGAACAATATCTGGAAAAGGCCATGGCTGTTGTCAGAGAACAACCAGGATGAAATAAGTAATTCAGTCCAGTACTGTTCCACTTGTAATTCAGTCCAGTACTGTTCCACTTGTGTCCACGTTAAAATATGTGCATGCAGAGCTTCTGTGCAATGTGGTCATTTTGTGTCTTTGAGTCATTATATCATGTAACAGGCTGACTACCATAGTTAACTCCCTGATGTTTCCATCTCTCCCTTTCTCAAATTCCTGTCATGGTCTGATTTGATAATATTCTTGTCCAAACAATTTGTAAAATGACATGATGAGCTGGAAGATGCACAAAAGGTGGAGGTGACAGCTGTTACCATCCATAGTACTTACGGATTCTGCCGCTAACTCCCCTGAATATTCCCCTACCCCAGGTGGGGGACTGGATTTGAGGTCTTCAGTGCTTGTCTAGGGAAAGTCCTGCTGCACTTGGACTCCCTGTCTTGGAAGGGAGGGATATCAGTTCTTAGATAGTTGATGTCTGTGTACCCTGGCACCATTGCTGCATGAATGGCAAACAACACATCAGCCTGAGTTTGTCATGTACTGTCCAAACAATAGAGCTGTGGCTGACATCTGCTCCCTTTTATTAAAGCCTTTGTCTCTGGAAGGCTACTGCTAAACAGATTACCGAAATAAACATCTGGCCTTTAGTAGCGGAGTAACAAGTTGCTTTGTAGAGTCAATTCTATAAGCTCTTTAAAAATCCTGTGCAGAGATCTTATCAGAAGGCTAGGTAATGAAAACAGTCATGTTTAGCTTGTCCTGTGTTGTACAGACAAGATCTTCTCTTATTTGTATGTTTATATAATATTCAAAGAGACTCACACATGCACACACATTCTCCAAGGAGAGCTGTGCTATGTAAGAATTTTCCATTGTAATCCTAGTCAGATCAGTAAATGACTGTCATGTGTTCTGGAGAACTGAACTGCCCTGTTCAGGGAGGATGTTAACAGCTCATTCTCAATGGCATACAGTATTAACTCAGTCAGTAGCAAAGTGCTGATTCAATGTGTTTAAATTATGAGTTCCTCACTATTACTTGAAGGACCAATTATGTTGCCCCTTTTATAAGAACGGAGAGATCATAATCTTATATTAAAAATAGGGTCAAAGAGAAATGAATTTGAACAGCATGGCAATGGAGTAATCTGTGAATGTTGTCCAATAATCACTGCACTTTAAAAATCTATAGGAATAGCCATGCAAGTTACATTTAGGTGAGTTTCTTCTTTTTGTGCTTCTTGGTGTGGTAAGCAAAAAAGATTTGTCTGAGATGTTTAACAAGCTCACTCTTGTTGCCATCTAAAAGCAAACAGCAACAAAACCAACTTGCTTGTTTAAAGAAACTTACTGGAAAGAATTTTCTTCACGGTTACTGTCTTTGAAACTTCATTAGATGTAATGTTCTCCTGATCTCAGTGCAGTAATGAAGGTATAATTGCTAATTGTAAATGACATCTACTTTGTGTTAATGTTTTACTTTGACCAAATGCCTTCACGCTTCTGTTATGTTCCTTGAAGCCCGAATAATTATTTATGCTGATCTGCAGAACTGCCGGTTTTAACTGTGGTGTGCAGTAAATAGTTTCTCCCAGCAGTGACAGTGTTTATTTAAACAAGCCTGAGTGTACCTGCTTAACAAAGTCCTGAGCCAAATTAATTATGGCAGTGTCTGTAATCACACCACTACAGTGATCTGGTTTCCCAGCACCAGGAATAAAGCACACTTAAGCTCTAGTGATCATCACAGCTGGGATACAGCTAGTGCTGTAGCCAGCTTGAGCTTTGTGAACTTGGCAGTTGCTGTTGAGAGAAGAACCTACCCTGGAAGTGGGATTTCTAAAGAGGAGAGAATTCCCAAGGACCCGTGCTTTCCTACTGTAATAAATTGGCATAAAACCCACACGAAGGCCAGAAGGACCTAAGATGTTTGTGTCAGATTTCCTGAATGCTTGTCCAGTGTCTCAGAGACTAAGCTGATGGTAGTTTTCTGTAGCATTTGGGCAGTGGATAGTCTTTGGGATTTCTGCATAATGTAGACATTAACAAAGTTCACCTGTCTTTGATTAATGTGGTTCTAAAGAGGTGCAAAGCAGCCACAGCACCTCTTAGTTTCAGAATAAACTACAAAGATTCAAATTTTAGAAACAAAGCTGTGTAAGTGTGAGGCTTGGAGGCTTGGGTAGTTTTGGGTTCTTTTTTTTCCCTTTATCGTCATGCTTAAAGGACAACATCACTTGGCTTTGCTGATTATTGGGGGTTGGAACTAGATGATCTTTGAGATCCCTTCCAACCCAAGTAATTCTCTGATTCTATGACCATTTTAAAACTCTGTGTATGGTACAGCTTAAGATTAATATAAATGGCCTTACATGTGTGAAATTGAATGTCCATCCAGCCCAGTTTTGTCCCGGCTGTGGCCATAAGCCTAGGAAAGACCACAAGCAAGTCAAGATATAAAATGCTTGAGTATTTTCCTTGTCTCTAGTTATTTTTCTGACATAAATGTCGCTTTAACATATTTAGTAATTCTTACTACATTTTTCTTTCATAAACGTGAACCTTCTGGAGGAAACATTTAGCATCTCCAGTATTCTCTGGAAATGCGTTCCATGTGTCCACTGACACACCTAGTACCAAGCATCCTGCCACTACAGTGAGCTTCACAGCCTTCCTAGCCTTCCTCCCATTACCCTCTGGGATAACTTTGGTCCTGAAGACCTTTGCAGCCGCAGCTTGTCTCTCTATCCCAGTTCAGAGTCACTCAGCAGGAGCTGGGAAAGCAAAGCAGAGCTTTAGGCCACACAAGGCCAACAAGATTTTGCTTGTTTATAGGTGAGCTGCAGACAAGTAGCTCACCTACAGTAGCTAGAGTTTATTTTCAACAAAGCAAGAGCTTATTAGGTCAGCTAATCCACTCCCTAGCAGCTCATTGGGTGTATTTAATGCTGTAACTGGTCTGGTGTTGAAACAGAGAGGCTGTATCCTGCTCAGGTTACGTGGTGGGTGATGGATCTGCCACCAGCTTTAATGGTGAGGAACCATGCCTAAAGTGGTCAGCTAGTTGTTATCCTGTTAAAAAGCCTTTTCTGCCTTGAAACAGCTTTTTACTTACCTTCTTTGTACTCCTGTCCCTTCTTTATCCCCTCGAACCATCCTGAGATATATTTTTTCCTCCTAACTGGCATTTGTCTTTCTTGGTAACATTTCATTCTCTTGGTTATGGGACTTATCATCTGTATTTTTAGCTTTTCAACTTCTCCAGAGGGATTGAGCGTCTCTGCATCGCTGATGATTCATGTCCACTGTCTCCATGTCCTACTAGTTTTAGTACTCAGTTTTTAGTCAGTTTTAATCAGCTACTGATGTTGCCAGAATTTTATACGTTAATGAAGTGTGATTAGCAGCTCTGGAAAGAACCAAGTTTCATAATTTAAAATGCTACAGTCGAAATTATATTTGTTCACATAGTTGCCCTTTGAAGTGGGGCAGTGGGTAGCAGTTTGCCATACTTGTATATTTTTAGGTTAACAGCTGCTGAATGCCTCCCATTGTCAGTGGGAGCCACTTCCTTGCACAGGGGAAGGACAGCATTGCTCCACTGATCCCAGCGAAGCCACAGCACTGCCTGGGTAGAGCTGCCTGGGACAGTGACAAGACGGTTGTAGTAGCTTGCTGCTGGTGGTGAAGTGTGGTGCAGAGAGGGAACCACTGCCTTGCCAAAACCAGTGAGTGGTGGCATCCTTCCTCTGTGGGAGGCAGAATGTCCCACAGAGTTTTTCCAAGTGGAACCTGTTGGGTCACCATTGGAGTTGGGCTCCTGCCTGGGTATGAAATTCTCAGCTTTCACTGAGCTTGCCCTATTTTCCTTCTTCAGCCTCTGCATCTACTGCTGGTAGCAGTGTGATGTTCTTTACTGAGATAAAAATTTTCGTGTCTTCATCCATGGATTTAGTGTCTTTACATGTGGCCCAAATCTGCACAGACTTCCTCTCCTTCTAATGGTAAGATCAAAGGCAGGGTGTTTTTGGAGCATCTTTTATCTTGCCTGTGTTACAGGAAAAGCCCCGGAGGCCCACTTTGAACTCCTACCACTCATGGCACAGCCATTGAATCATTGAGATCATATTTCTCAATAATCCCTTAAGAAACTACCATGCTAAAGTGATTTCTTAAAATTTTTAGAGAACTATTATGCATTTTTATAACATTTTTTGTTTCACATTTGAATATTTTGAGATCATATGCTTTAATTGCAGACATCACTAGGAAAATTCTCCTATTTAAAATTTACTTCTACTTTATCTAAAAGCATGATGTGTCTTCTCACCCACCGCCCATGAAAGTAAGTGTCAATACCATTTAAATACGTTTTGCAATGCAGATATTTCAAAACGTCAGGGAGATTGCTTCTGGTGGATAATCTCTTGTGGTTCTTAAATATTCAGGTCCTTTTAAAATGAAGCAATCCACTGGGTTTTGTGCTCTTTCAAACACAGATTTACTCAGTTTAGCTCACCGTTTAACCTTCACAATTTTTTCAGTAAGTGAATCCAGGTTTGTTAATCAGTAAAAATGTGAGAAAAACATACTAAGTCAGGACTTGATAATTCTGAAAGTAAAATAACTAGTGCTTGAAGACAGTTTTTTATTATTAAGTTACTTCACAGAGGTTAGGTTAAACAGATGTTCACAGATGTTGGTGGATTAGCTGAATGTCAAAGTCATTGTCAGAGCCGCAAGTGCAGCCTATTTCCTCATGACATTATTTTCAGTCTCTGAGTCCTGCTCTGTTTTCTTCCTGTTTGTTAACAGAGTGAAAAAAACATGGTCTTAGAGTAGTGATACTTCTAGAGCTAATTGTAGTACTGGGATTAAGAGACTTCAGGAGAATGCCAGAACTTGTGCTGAGAGATGACAACTCACCCAAACAAACACAGAACCTTCCTTGGACAAACTGTTGAGACAAAGAAGTGTCTGGGGGTTAGTGAAGACTGCCTGTGAGCTTAGGAGGGAGAGTGCTCCTCGCAAGGACCCAAAAAGGTGTCTGCCACAACAGCTATGTGCTCGCAGGTTGGCTGCTGGTAGTTTACAGAGCTGTGATGGGCATCTTCAGGCAATTTAGACCGGCCCTGATGTTAAAGACTGTGGGTGGTACTCATCCACTGCTGCCCTACCTTCAGCTCCAGAGACATGTGACTCACTTGTCGATGAACCCAGTGGAGCAAATGAAGGTTATTTCTTAGGTGGATCATGCACTGTCTTCTCATGTGTTGCTCATATAGCCTGTGTCCCTCCTGGGTTTTCATCTGCTTTAGAAGAGTCAGAACAGACCTTTTTAGGTTTAATTGTGTCCATGCAGTTTTTGAAGTCTCGTTCTTAGAGGTCAAGGGCTGATCAAACATCCTTCTGCAGAGCTTCAGTATTACTTTTTACTCCTTTAGGTATTCAGTGATTATGTTGTCCTTTTTTAATCCATGGCACTGTTGGGATTCCTTTCAGTAATCTTTCATCTTACACCATGGCTTAGTTGATTTGCCTGTTTTACTTGGATTTACTTTCTGGCAATTAACTGTAAATTTTTGTTAAGTCAGAAGTTAGCATATGCCATGTTTTAAGAAGAAAACAACAAAAAGTCATCTTAAGAAGGTTTGCTCTTCCTACTTATGTCAGCTAATATATCTGAGGACCATTATACACTCCTGCCGGCCTCTCTGTGCATTTCACAGATACTTTTAGTATAGAGAGTCAGGCTGGGAAACTGTCCTTGTGCAGCTATGGGTTGTGTTTTTGGGGGGGCTGAGGCTGTTTGAATAATTATGCAACTGTGAAGTATCCCAGTTGTTCACACTAATACAGCAGTATATCATTATTGAAGTGCTGGTAAAGCATCTTCGTCTAGTGCACCACAAAGGCTTTAGGACAAATTCCGCTCAGCTGCAGAATAGTTATGGATCTCCTGGGAGGTGTATTATCCTTGCTATGGTATCTATGTATTTTCTATCCAGACAGTCACTTAATTTATGTTGGTGGAGAAAAAAAAGAAAAGAGCAAAGAGCAGTTAAGTCTTTATCTACAAGCACACTCTTTCCTTACAAAGTTATTTCATGAAATACCCGACATCCTTCTGCAAGGACATAATTTGGTGTATCTTATAGTTGGATCTGGCAGGTGGAATGAAGAGCTATTGGGGATTCACACTACAGTGTGAAAATCCAAAGGAATCCTGGGAAGCAGAAAGCTTTCCCAGACCACTTTTGCTTCTTGCTTAGGATCTGAGAAGCCAAAATGTAAACACAAGTGGATATTTGCTAGGCATGAGTAAACTCTGCTTGTAAGATAAAAGAAGGTTCCTAATCTTTGCATATCCTGTGATTTCCTTCCAAGAATAACCAGGTCAGAGGAAGGTTTCTTCTTTTCAGTTAGAACTTCTGTTTATTGCCCGTGGTCTCTTTTGATTGTGGGGTGTTTTGAGAGGTTAGGGGTTCAAGAGAAGGCAGGAGTGGATGGAGAGAAGTGGGCAAAGTGGAAGCTGCTGGGGGAAAGTTGAGGTCTAATTTCAGGAAAAACACCTTAAACAATGTCACAGCCAAAACCAGGACAAATTAACACTGAGAGAAGGGCTGTCAAAAAGTAATGAGAGTAGAGCTTAGGAGCCAAAGAAGTGCTAACTTTGGGGGTCAGGTGCATTGGGAATGGCTATTGCACAAATGGGAATCATGTGGAGGCACTGAGACTGCCTGTTATTGTTCTATATTGAAAGCATGTACGTGCACAGTCAATATCTTGTTGAATACTTTCAAGTTAAGCATAACTACTAATCTTGAATATTTAAGAGATAATTGCTATGAAGTGATGAGCACATACCTGAAATTTCCTAACATTTACAGAGTATTTTACATGTGAGGAGTGATTAAGTAAGAATTGATATTTCCATTTTGCAATTATGTGGTGGAGGAAAAGAGTCTGAGCTGGATGCTTTATTGTTTGCTAGTGGTCATGGAAGAAATCTCTGCCAAACCACGAGGAGCACATGAAACTTCTTGGCTTTTTGCCGTGTTCCAGATCTATTCACTAAACTGTGCTCTGAAATTCCCTATTTTTTCACCTTGAAAACTGAGTATTGTCAGCTCATCTTATGATATTAGAGTAGCAGGTGTCCAGGGCAATAACCAAAATAGTAAAAGTAGTAGTAACACTTTGAAATCAAAACTCCCTAAAAGTAACTTAATAATAAAGCCTGTTATTTATTTTTAGATATGATAAATTTATTTATGGTAACATTTTATATTTAACTATGTTGTTGTTCAAGACTGAGATATGATTGATGATTTCAAAGGATACAATGATGATGAAGTCTCTGTTCTACCACAGAAGGAATAAGGAATTCATCTGCCTTAAGACTTCTTGGGGATTTCCATGTTAGGAAGTATTTTGTTTGGTAAAAGACAAATTGGAAACCTGGTCAGAAACTTATTTGCATTGCCAGGTACTTACATACGTTTAAAATATACCTACAATAGAGTTTCTTTTGATGCAAGTACATGCTTATACTTTTCTGTCAAAGTAGTGAGAGATGTTGAAGTTAGAGAATTTATGTGGTTTTCTTTCCCACTGTAGTTTGTAGTTTGTGATATTATTGCAGTTTAGGTTTTAGGTTTGGAAAGTATCAGTATTTTTCTGAGCATTATTACATGTCAGCCTTTAGTCTAATACAAGTTGTGGTAATATCAATCAGGAAAATACGAATACAGATGTTGACTCATCTTTTCTTCTTTTAATTCTCTAGGATTACGATGGTTTTTTTGAATCAAAGGAGAGCAACACTGTGTTCTCCTTTCTTGGACTGAAACCTACTTTGGCATCAAAGGTCAGTGTAGTATTGCAGACTTTTCATGGAACTCTTGAAATGTTGAGATTGAATTTTTTTGAATGGAAGGAACCCTGTGTGTTTGGATGCACTACTGCTCTGATCCATACCTTGTCCATATCAACTTCATGCTAATGAAGTAACTGAAACGGTTGTAAGGAAAAGTAAAGCATTTTAAATGAAAACAAGCATATACATGGGAGTAATTTGGGACAGCAGATAAATTAAGTTTAAAGAATGTATTTTCCTTCACCTTATCAATCTAAATTGTAAGCAACTGGCTTAGTTATAAAAGGAGACAAAACTAGGATCTTGGTCACTGGACTATCTGCAGCCTGGCATAATGGCTCAGCATTTATTCATTAGGCATTAATTAATTTTTTTTTAATGCTGAAATGCTGGAGCAGTCAGAACTTATACTAACTTTTTTGAGTTCAGTTTTAGCAAACACATATATACAGGTCAAAACACAAAGCCAGGTAGCATCTTTCTCTTGAGGGCAGTATAACAGGGGAAATTTTATTGCTGTGTGGAAGTCTGGACACTTGTTCCAACAGACTGTATGGTGCACCTTTAGGCAGTAGATCAGACACCTAGGGGAGGATTTTTCTTCCCTTGGATACTGTAGATATAGATATATTTGGTACTAGTACTGTTTCAGGCCTGGGTGGTAGCTCTTCGGTATCTATAGAGTTCTTCTTCTGCCAGGAATGAGTTTATTTCTTGACCCCTTGAGAGACAGGAGTAGGAAGGAACCTCAGCAGAGAACCACAGAAGCAGGTTATTTTGGCAGCCTGCCTCACTTTATAGCTTGGAGAATTTGTCCCAGGAAAAAGATTTTGTTCTGATGCGATCTGAAATAGCAGCTTCTATGCAGCTCTGTTCCTAGAAAATTTGATGTTGGAGGCCTGGAGGGGGGGTGTCTCTATAAATTTTCTGCTTCAGTCTGGTGGTACTTCAAAGAGATGCATCCTCAGCTCCTATGTGGTCCATGATTAGAGTCGCCTTATATGCAAAGGTCGCAGGTACGGGAGATGAGAATGTATTCATGACATTAATATTATGTTGACAATAATTAATAATACTCTTTATTTCTTCTCTTTTCTATAGGAGTCGGAACCCTAGAAAGCCCATGTGAAGTATCAACAAGCACACTCCTGAATGAACGACTCTGTTCTTCAGCACATAACAGCTTCCCTAATGGATCACTGTGATAGAGCAAACATGTATCATTAGTAGTAGTCTGCTTGCCATGAGATGGTGCTCTTCAATAATGTGGAGCTAATAACACGCATATGAAATAGGATTAAGGCTGGGCTACTCATCTTCCTTTGTAAAAATGCTCACTGTTGATGTTTCACTTTTGTCTTTGGATTGCTCTTGCAACTGGCCCTGATATTCTAACAGGCACATATGTTTGAGAATATGAAGTGGAAGTGTAGGACTTCTGTCATTCATGGGTTTACTTATGTAGTCATATTCCTTACCTTTTTTAATTCTTCCCACTACTGTAGTTCAGATTAGCTCATCATGATAGTTAGAATGCTGGTGGTTATTATGATGTTTGTGCTGGCTATGATCCACAAGATAAAAAGCATCAATCTTGAGATCTCAGTCTAAGCCAATAACTGCTGTATTTTTGCTCTACATTTATTTACTGTGATGTTTATTTTAGACCATGGTTATTTTAAGAGCCATGGGCTGCTGATCTTGTTAATGAAGAGTTGATTTGTCTAATGATGCACATTGCAACTGACTGTTTAAAACAAGTTGGTATCATGAAGGAGGTGCCAAAGTGAAATATTTTAACATGTTTCCAAATGCAGGTGAAATGTTCGGTAAAACACTTGGTGGAAATACTGGGGAGTTGAGAAGAACTAAAGGGGTCTCATAGCTAATGATAATACGAAGTTACCTCTTAACTGAGAAAGTCTTAACACCCATGGTTGGACCTCTATAGTTGGACTGTCTTAAAATGAAATTTTGCCAAAACTTTAGTTTACCTTCAATAACACACAGCTCCACCATAAGCCACAAGAGAGTCAGGGGGATACTTTGAGAGCCAGGTTTCAGTCCCACAATGGTTAAACTCCACCGTGGTCCAAGAGCATGCCTAACTTGTCTCGCTGTTGTCCTGGTTATATCCCCAGATGTGGTCGTGTGGAGGTGCCTCAAAGACAGTGAGAAAGCTTTGTGTGCTTTGCCAAATGAGGCCGCAGTGGTTGCTCAGCTGAGGAACAGGAGCCAAGCAGAGGAAGTGGAGATTATTCCAGTGGGACTGCACTGATGCACATAGCAGAACTTAGGCCCATGACTGCCAATAGCCATTAAAAAATGCATTCTAGACAGACGTAAAATTGCATCATGCATTTTGAATCAAGTCTGGCTACATAAATAACAGCTATCCTGTAATGTGGCTTTTACTCAAGTGATTTCATGCTGGCGAGGTAGTGCCATCACAGTGAATATCCTTATGTCTTTGGGTAAATAAAAGACAACCACTATGTAGAAAAGCTTCTTTGCAATCACACATCACTCAGACTGTGTGGTTTGAAGGAAGCCAGACTTGTAAAAAGTGTCAGAAAGCAACACTATCACAACAAAAGCCACACTGTGAAAAACATTACATGTTCTGTTGACATCAGTAACCATGACATACTAGACATGTCAGCTAGAAGGGACAACTGAAGGTCATCTGGTCCAGCACTGTCAAAATCAGGCCTAAGAACCACACTAACTTGGGTCAGATATGGGTTTGTCTAGCAGAGTGTT
This sequence comes from Rhagologus leucostigma, assembly GCA_013397725.1. Lineage (NCBI taxonomy): Eukaryota > Metazoa > Chordata > Aves > Passeriformes > Rhagologus > Rhagologus leucostigma. Next base: position 783,047 of record VZTD01000742.1, on the reverse strand, counting down.
TAGAATATCCAGAGATGAAGATCTCATAACTCTCTAGGTAATCTGTGACATTGGAGCAGTCCTTTCCTAGTGAAAACTTTGGTTTTTAAAGTCCAGCTTTGACTCCTAGGCTTTAATTTGAGGCTGCTGCCTTTGCTGTGTTTTTCTGGCACTCACAAAAAGAGATTGGCACCGTTCTTTTTTTAATGGCCCTCAAGGCAGTTGTGGGCTACCACTGGATCACCTCTTAGCCTTCTTCTTACCAGACTGAACAAACGTGGCTTCTCAGCTCATCTAAAGGGCTAGATGGAGCAAGAGCACACACAGATTTGAAGTCCATGGTTGTATTTACTGGTCAAAATCTTTGCCAGAGCACCTTCTCTAGAGGAATCCTGAACGGGCATTGATGTATGTACATGCATTTTTAAGAATTATGTTGTCTGTGTTAAGGTACTGTGACATTCTTGTAACCAATCCCATATTTTCATGAGACTTGAACCTCACTATAGGAAGGGAATAGGTGCAACTGTACATTGTTAACTTCACCAAGTTCAATGTAATTATTTCTAAAAAAAAAGTTAAATATTTAGCTTTGTAAATGAATACAGATATAGATTTATGTAATTTTGCAGTTGATTACAGAGAAGCCATCCTGGATTTATCATGTACTTGATATGTTGTAAACTTTGAGAACTGCCTGAAGTCCCAGGTTTGAAAAATTTACCTGTGTAAGCATATACACATGAGTAATCCTGGCTGAAATCCCAGGCTTACTGATGTGAGAGGAAAAACCACACTGATTTCTCCAGGGGTGAAATTAGTTTCACAGAGCTCCTTTTGAATTTTGATAATTGTGGAATAGAAGGCTCTCGTTTAGTGGAGAGTTAGTCTTGTTTCAGCTGTTAAGTAAACCTGGCTTATTTCGGAGCACATATGTGGGCATAATCAGTTGTATGGAGGACAACACTAGCTCCAAAGATATCCTGCTTGCTTGTATGGATTGGCAGTGTAAGTCCCTTAGAATATGCGCTTTTGAATTATAAATGGCTAGTTAAAAAAGAAAAAAAAAGAAGTATATATGTTTGGATGTGAATTTTGTCTGTTGTACGACAGCCTTATTTTTGTAAAAGCAAGTAGACTTCTAGTTTGTTACACGAGATGATCTGGAATTTTTAAAATCAGTTTTGTAGTAATGAAATGTAGCTATCAGGTAACTGAAAAGGTCTGGGGAAACTAGAGACATTTATTGAAAGAAATAGGAAATTCTTAATTATGTTTAAAATTTTGGCATGTAAAGTTATGCTTAAGAACCAAATGATCCCAATTTCTAGCTAATACTTATAACTACCCCACTTTTTAAAATGGAGAGCGGTGTAAATGAAACTGTTAATCTTTGTACCTAGCTAAAGTTGCTGTGTGGGCGGAAGTGAACGTGCACATTCACTGTATCAGTGGCTTTGATAGAGGTGTTTTTGTTTGTGCCACACACTACTGGATAGTGCCTTGCCAGAAAAAGGACTGTTTCTGTAGGGTCTTCTTAGATGTGCTTAAACTTTGAACTGAGAAAGGGGTAGTTTCTATATTGCTATTTTTTTAATAATACAGTAAATTTATTTTGAGGCCTGAGTCAAAAGGCACATGCTTTGTAAAACTGAAACACTTTTTGATGAGTCTTCTGAACTCTTGATTTTTCCTAGGTGACTTTGTTTTGTTTTTCTTTTTCTTTTTTGTTGACTGTCTAGAATCAAATCTTCCACGGGAAGTGAACCTGGAGTAAAGCCCATCAATTCATGTTTACACTTGCTTTAGGATAAGTATCTGATTCTGATGTTAAGCAGCTCAAGTGCTATCACTGAAGTGAAGAGTAGCTGCCAAGCTCTCAGTGGAATTCTTGGTTGTCTCTCCCTGTCCTTTTCCACCATCAGGCCGTTTATTTGAGGTGTCCTATTCAGGCAATACCATGGTTCAGAAGTAGGACCCTGAAATGGCCTTGTGGCCCTTCACAGGAGTGCAAGAGTGAAGTGATCACCAGGAAAATGCCAAATCTCATTAGTCTTCAGTGACTTACTCGCTGATTTCACTAGATCTTGGCATGAACAGTGGGAGGAGGATAGACCCCCATATGTTCACCCTGCACAGAGGGCAGGAGTGGAAGACCTAGTGCAGAATGGCCCACGGCTTGTTCTGGCACCCTGAGCAGTGGCTCTCACAGGGGCCCTTGGCTGGCAGTGCCATGTGTGACACCACACAGCACTGCTTCCCACAGGACTCCAGCTGCATCACGGCCTATGCTTCACCCTCCTGCTCCCTAAGGAATTTGGGAGGGAAAACAGAGAACATCTTCTTGAGAGCAGTCCTTCAGCCAGGGCAGATCCAGCTTACTCCCTTCTTCCTAATCTTTCTGTCTTCCTGATGTGTTTCATCCTGTCCTGTGTAGACCTACCTGTGTGCAAAGCTTCCACTCCCGGCCATCTGTCACACCCCTGGGAAGTCACAAACGCAGAGCTGCTGTTCCCCCTCACAGCGTCAGTGTTCTGTAACTCGGTAGGGGAGGGAGCATGTTGCATCCTAGGTCATGTACACGTTATGTATTAAACTGTGTTCATCTAATAAAAAATTGTAATTCAAAAAAGACATTTGCACTGTGTTGTATGTGCTAAAAGAAACAATGAAAAAATATGAGTCTTTATCCTTGCTGCAGCTCGTTCTGGTGACAGCCTGGTGCTTTGGTTTGGGCAGCCTCTGCAGGTGGAAGCACTGCAGAACTTCCCACCTGGGGTGCGTGAGCCTGATTCTGTAAGGTGTTAATTGGCTTTGAAACCCGGTGGCTGCATGGGAATTGCAATGTGTCCAGAATACCTGCTGGTTTGGGGTCTCCCCAGGTAAAGAGTAGTAAAGAAAAAAAAGAAAAAAAGCATGATTTATTGTCTTCTGGTTTTTATACTTGGGTTAGCTGATAAATACCGCGGAAATAAAGGGCAGATCCTTTGGGGTGGCTTGGACTTTGGGGCCAGGAAGTTTTCACACAATGAACTTTTGTTCCTAGGGCTAAAACCTTCACTGCTTTTTATTGTCTGAAAGGAATGTGAGTTCCTGATTTGCCTATCGACTTTGCCAATACATTAAAAGGTAATTGAATACATTTTACCAGTTAAGTGGCTAACCAAAGGTACAGGTGCCATCATTACAGTCTTTCCTTGATTCTCAGTCTAGTAAATTTTTTTAATACCTTATTGTTCCTGTCTAAAACTTGCCCACTGTCTATTGTGAGTGCCGCCATGAAGAACATTTGTGACTTCTGCTGCACCCTGGAGCGAGGTTGTGCCACCTGCTTTAGGCAGGATGCATAAAAGAGGTGCAGATGGAATAGGCAAGCCTGAAATGCCTGCAGTGGGATCCTCAGCTGATGTAGGATCAGTAGCACCACTCTGAAGTGAGTGGAGCTGTAGTAGCTCAGCTCTTACGTCATGGTGGGTAGAAGCAGACAGATTTTGCTGCATGGGTGGGCAGGAGCTTCTAGATCTGCAGAGGAAGGGATGTTCTGTGTCACTTTGCTTGTGTAGCATCGCAGCCTGCACTCTGTGTGAAAACCAGTGGCACTGCCATTCCTCCCACCTGGCTGCCGGAGACTGCACTGAGAGCAGAAAGCAGGCAAAGGTCACACGGTGCAGGATGCTTTGCCACTGGCTGTCATCCTTCTGTGCGTCCCAGCTCTGCGTCGGCTCCCTGTGCCAGGGGAGCATCAGTGGAAAAAAGTGCTTGAAAGTCATGGCTGTATCTGTACACATGCAAGCGTGTGTGTGTGCCAGTCTGTCTGCATCTCATTCCTACCCCAGAGCAGTCAGTCTGGGCTGTGACAAGGTCCTACTGAACCCTCATTTGCTTGATTTGCTTTTTAGGTGCCAGAAGGACTTGCCTTGTTCCTTCCATAGACTTCAACCAAGCTGTCACTGGAGGTGCCTTGATGGTCTCATCTGAAGTAGCCTCCTCAGGCTGCATGGTGCAGCACAAGCAACATTTTGGGTGCAAGTCCTCTATATGATTTCCTCAAAGGTGCCCACTGCATGTGATTCAATCCCCTGGCGAATTTGGGAAACAGAAAATTATAGGTTTAAGGAATTAGCACTGTAAGGAAAAGGTCAGCTGGAGCCTTGAAAAATTGTGTTCAGAAGACAAGAAAGAAATTGTTACATTCTGATTTGGAAACAGGGAGTTGAGAAGCAGAGACCTTGAGAAATGTGTGCCAGTCTCTTGCTGCTTGGCTGCCACATCCAGTTTAGCTGTCCACAGTACATACATCTAGTTCAGGAGAAGGAACCTCACTCTCCAGGGACAGCACACACTTCCAAGTCCGGGTTCTATCCCCTTCAACCATGCCGCACAGCAACCCATGCTTATCTTTTGTTTGTACCTCTTTGGAGATCAAGACCAATTCCACTGAAATCAATGACTATCAAGATGTGTAAAATAAGGGCTGAGACAACGTCTCTCTATGTTACAGCACCTTCCACAAATAAACTTGGCAGATTGAGTTACTCTGCTGGGAACCCAAAGGAAAAAAGTTAGTAGCTTCTTTTTTTGCCTTGTTTCTTTGGGTGAGGCACTTCTAGTATCAGCAAGATTTTGCAAACATGTAAGTGTGAAGTGCCAGAGCTGAGGGTGTAGAGGACTCCCAGCCTCAGATCCCAAAAAAAGCCATGGCTAGTTGAAGGGTGACTCCCGAAGGGTTCAGACCACCACTGCCTGCATCTAGGCATGAGGGATTTGTTTCACTGATGAGTGACTGGAGGAGCGAGAAGATCAGTGCTGGCATGGAGACAAACCTGCAGAAGGTGATCAGGAGCCCAGGGGCAAGGCCAGGCAAATAACATGGAGCTGTAGCGGGTGAGGTTTGCTGAAGATAACAGCTCAGGTTTGTCCCATTCTGCTTCTTCACCTTCTGCTACCCAATTACTCCTCTTCATTAAATACTTCCAGTTCACACTTTCCCAGTAGGAAAAGGGTGATTATCAGAATTTATAGTTTCTGCATGCATTTCCAAGATAGCCTCAGCCAATTTTCCTTCTTCCCTGCCAGTTTGTGTGTCAACTTCTCTTTCACAGGGCAAAGCTGCAAGGAAAGCACACACAGTGTTGGATACGGCATGGGTGCTGCCACTGTGGGGATCCAGTCTACAGTGCATAAGCACTGGTTCATCCCTCACTTGCAAAATCCATCCCATGGAGCCTGATGTTAAGGCTAACAGCTCTTCCCTTCTTTTTTCTTTAGATTCTCTGAATTTCACAGTTTTATATGCTTCATGGAGGGAGGTGGGAAGAATGCGGGTGTGAAGAGGTCAGCCTTTCAGTGTGAGAACTAAAAAAGCTGAATCACTCTTGGCCATGATATGAACAGCACACTAATGTGTTCAGATACATAACTTTTATCATTTAACTGTGGACTTTCTAAGTAATTTTCTAATTAAATTGTCTGGACAGGGCTCTAGTTTTTCAGCTTCAGCTTCCTTTGCCCACACACCCATATTGTCCTCTTTCAGCTATTGCCTAATGGCTGCCTGCTGGGAATAGCCCTTGCAGTCCTTTGGTGATATCATCTGCCTGCAGCAGCGACACAGCCGTGTGCCATCTCCAAAAGACAGGAAAGCTGCTTGCTGAGCTGGCTGTACTGCCTCTGACTGGTGCTGCAGAGTCTGGGCATCCTGCTGCTGCCCTGCCACACTGCACCCCGTAATGTCTCTTTAATGGTTTTCACTGCCGACCCCTGAGGTAGTGGTCTTCCTACTATGAGACTTCTATAATCATTGGCACTCTTAGTATAATTTTCCTTCAGCGCATTTTAACCTCTGGGTTTTCACAGCTCTAAATCCTCTGTTTTTCTTCCTGGTTTTGGTGGATATGCTTTTTTTTTTCTTTTAGGTGTAGTCTGTGAGTGGCATACATTTGAGTTTAAGCCCCGAAAGGGCTTTTAGGTTGGAAAAGCTATGCAGCATTGCTGTGAAATATGCTCTTAAATCATTAAGGTAAATTGCTGTAGCATCAGTTCTGCTCCAGCTGGACTATAATACTTAAGCCCTAAGTGGCCATTTCATGTCCTTTGGAACATTCTTCCTCTGAGCAAAGTGTGGGTATCCATCAAACTCACTTATACGTACGGAAACCTGCACAGGGGATGGCATTTCAATGCAACAAATTTCATGGTCTGCATTAAATAATCAGCCTAGAGGAGATTCTTGTGTTGCAGAGACAAGACCTATGCTGCTTCTGTTGCCACAGAGTCTATTTCATAAAACTACCCAGCTCCAGCTAAAAGCACAACATTGGGTCTGGGTTGGTATTTTTTTCCATGTTTTTTTGGCTGTGCTATGCTAGTTGGAAGGTTGTCTCAAAATCCTGCTTCTCTTGCAGCAAAAAATAAACTTTCTTCCAAATTCCAGCTGAACTTTATTCATTGCCAGCTTGTCTTCACTGTCCTGATTGTTCTTTCATTTGAGTAAGTCTCCCTTGCAGGAATTACCTGTCATATGAGCTGGTTTCTTCTGCCTTAGCTATGCTTTTATCAGGTGGAAGAAGTGGCTGAGTCAGTGCAGAGTCCAGTTCTCCTGATGTCCAGAGTCCAGTCTCACTGACATCCAGGGCCAAACGAGATCCCCAGGATGAAGAGATTCCCACTAGTCAATAGCATGGAGTAGCTCCATGAAGCAAGTCCAGAATGCGCTCTTTAATTACTTCAGCTAGCAGAATTTGTAATTAGAGATGATCCTGATACTTGCTCTCAGTGTCTTGGCAGAAGTGTTGCTGTTTAACAGTTTCTCATTTTAGCCCTGATTGAGCTATTGCTCCAGTTTAGCATATTTCCTGGCATATTGTGTGGGCAGATGAAAGAACTGTGCTTGCTAAATACATGAATTAAACATACTCTTGACAGACTTTAACCTTCAGTTAATTCAAAGGTGTCAGAAAAATCGATAGCCAGGGATGCACTCTTTGAACTTACAAGAGCTGCAGGAGTGAAATACGGATCTGGAAAAGACCATGGGTAGCCAGCCATCTTTTAAAAAGCTTTTAAAATTTTATTTCAGTGTAATAGACACATATATTAAAAAATGTTTGTAATGGCGGATCCCAATTCCCCACTAGCTCGAACAAGGAACATGACTATCCTTGGCAGACAGCAGCTACTCCAGCATGAAATCTTGTATGTGAAGGGTCTGAGATCTGTTGTGGTCATGGCTCTGTTTGTGGGCTGTGGTGAGCAAGACAAGGGCAGCGGCCACTTTTGCCCAAGCATGTACACAATCTGTCAGCAGCTGAATGCTGCCTGCTGTTTCGGCACAGGGCTCAGGCTGTCCCCCTTTCCCCTGCTCTGGCAGGTCTTGCTGCTGCTTCTCATTCACCCCCAGCAGAGTGCTGCTGCCTGGATTTCCTAATGTCAAAGCAAAATCACTGGGTTTGTCCCAACAAAATCACTCTTGTGGTGTTTGCTCCAACCCGCTCCCTGCATGCGTCTCTCAGCAGGCTCCCACAACTGAATCCCCCACCCCTTGTTGTACCATCCTACCTGGACTTCCAACGCATTTATCAGAGTATTTTCCAGTCTTCTCTCCTTGCTTTACACCTTTTTGTACCTTCAAATGCAATCTCTGTGCTGTTGTGTCTTCTCTTTGCCACGACCCCCAGCTTCACGTCAGTCTCCCTGCCTTGTGTCACCACCTGAGAGGTTATGAAGTTCATGCTTTCCAAACCCCAGTGGGACATTTGCTCTTATGTTTAATAATAATACTAGTAGGAAGAAAAACAGTGTTGTGTATGTCCTAAAATCATGGAGACTAAAACATGAAATGGTGACTGCTTCAGCAGCTTTTCCCAGCTAAAGACTGGGGAGAGTTTTGATCACTGTAACTTTACAGGATCTTCTTTTCCTTGAAGACCTGCTCAACATCCTCTCAGAGTTAGGATGACCTAAAATTTATATTAAACTGTCTTCAGAGATGGTGGTAGTTGAAACTAGAAAAACATTTCAGGTTTTCTTAGCTTCCTCTATCCCACCCAACTACATTACGGTATCTTAGCAATATTTTCAACCAATCAGCAGCAGTCCTTATAAAAGATGCTCTTAGAGACTTAGCATTATAGAGGATCAATAAAGGCAAACTATATAATTGTTGTACCTTTCTGAAGACGTTTTTCACATTCTGGAGAATAAAAAGGGGTGTGGAGGGCTGAAAAAACGGTGAAGTTAGAGAATGAGGTCTTTAGTGAATATGGTCTTCACGCTGTGCTGACTGAAGATCTTCACATTAGAGATCTTTAGAAAAACATCACCCGCTTTCCTTGTAGAATAAAGAGATGGAAAACAAGCCAATGCAATAATTATTTTTCACATTTTTCTTGAAAGCTAGAAGCCCCAAAGAGAGACTTTTCTTTATGTGCACTTTCACTCACCTCAATTTTCATTGAGAAAAGCTTTGATGGAAAATTATTTTACCAGCAGTTCCATTAATAATAAGTTCACCTCATGTAAATTACCACAGGAAGTTGTTCAATAGCCTTCTGTTTCTCCTGCACCTCCTCAGCTATCCGTTGTTGGAAGGTCCTGCTGTAACACCATCAGCACACACTAGTGTGGCATTCCCCATCTTGATCAGGGATCACCTGATCAACTCTGAGGAGAGCGTACGTGTTTTGGGACAGCACAGCCGTGTTATTATGGGCATCTGGATGGTCCACCAGTGCATAGTGAGACACTGTGTTACCAAGGAGCCGTAATCCCCAGGAAAACTGGAAACCGGCCTTTTCAAAATACATGAAGTTGCATATTTCCATGTCGGTGTGCTTTGGAGGATGATCTCCTTTGGTGCTGCCACAAAGTGTCAGTCCTGTATCACAGACAATGAAACCAGAGAAAGGGAAGGAGGGAAGAGCCTGGCCCAGCCATGATGGAGTGTGGATGGAAGCAGGGAGCTGGGATGTGCTGTCTGTCACTGACATCTAGAGGACAGCGCAGTGTGTACATTGTGAAACATGAGGTAACCAAACCCCGAGTATGGTGAGCCTTCCCTGGCCCGGCACCACTCAGAGGCACAGAGATACTTGCACCTGGAACTCTCTGGCTTTCCAAACTCATGCCACGTTTAAGCGTTTGAACACTGACATGGCGTATTTTGTTGTCTGTGAGGCACCAGCACTGCTGTCTTCTGTGGGTGCCTTCTCATCTTCCTCTCCCCAGCAAACACAAAATTTGAGACTGACCAAACCAATTCCCCACAACAGAAGTTTCCTCATGGGCAACAAGCTGGCAGAGCCATCACCCACCACGGCTGTGAAGCCCATGGGCTTTACTCAAGCAGGTGAGATAGGTCAGGGGCTGGCAGAGCCCTCTGTCTCTAATGCCAGGGTCCATGGGCACCTGCTTGGCACCCTGTGCTACTGTAGTGTCGGTAGGAGGCTGTGGGGTGCTGCTGGGTGCTGTAGGGTACAAGCCCTACCACAAGGTGTGTCCCCTGCCCCACTGGACTCTGGCTGGGGGCTGGATGGGATCCCTCTGGTTGGAGGAGCATCCAGGAGCATTGTGTGATCCTGTTGTCATCCATTTGTGTTACAAGCACTTTACGCCTGCCTATAAAGAACATGTTGTTCAAGCCTCTGTTAATGCAACATAAGGCAGCTTTTAAAATTAAAGAAAATAAGTAAGGATGCTCCTGATAAATTAGCTTTAATTTTAGAGACTTATTTTCGCAGGAGGCTCCTCTACCTGGCACAGCTGAAGGGGAAGAAAATAAAAGTTATTACAGACATACCACCTTCTCTGTGTCTTTCTGCCAACACTGTGTAGAAAACAACAGAAAAGGCTCAAACAGCAATTCATGCCATTTCCAAGAAGCTTTAGAGGGATTATTTTTAACTGCTTGCAGCTCTTTGGGCTAGGCTGGATTCTTTCACCCCAGGAGGTGGTCAGGAATCACTTCAAGCCAAGGAGCTGCTTCTGCATCGACAAGGCTATCACCAGCAGCAATAAAGGAGTCATTATCCCACTCAGCACTTGTGAGACCACACTTGGAATGCTGTGTTCAGTTTTGGTCCCCACTAGGCAAAAAGAGATGTGGACAGACCGGAGAAGGTCCAGAGAAAGGTGACAAAGATAATTTAACGACTAGGAAGACTCTACATGAGGAAAAGCTGAGAGGGTTTGTTCAACCTGGAGAAGGGAGACACTATTACCATGCTCCAGTATTTAAAGGGTGACTACAAAGAAGATGGAGACTCCCTTTTTACAAGGAGTCACATTGAAAATACTGGGGGTATGGAGTAAAAATTACTCCTGGGGAGACTGTGACCGGAGACATGAGGAAAATTTTTCACAATGAGAACAATCAGCCATTGGAATAATCTCCCTAGGGAAATAGTGAATTGCCCAGCATTAGACATTTTAAAGATTTGGCTGGACAGCGTCCTGGGCCATCTTGCCTAAACCATGTTTTTGTCAAGAAAAGTTAAACCAGATTGTCCATGAGGTCCCTTCCAACCCGGTATTCTATGGTTCTGTGATTCCTCTCAGGGTAGCTGAGCATGCGAGCAGCAGCTCAGCACTCTGTTTAGACCACATCAAATTGGCACATAAAGGGTTAATTGTCCAGGCTCGGGGATTACCCTACACCTTGGTTTTTCAGCTCACCTAAACAGTCTGTCCTCATAAAGAAACCAAGAAGAGTATTAAAAGGATGAGTAAACTGTTTCGCACAAAACTAATAAAAATTTTTGGAGGGATTTTAATTGAGTGCTGCATTTAATTAGCTTTTCCCATGCTTTCAGCTTTGCTCTCTGGATTTACAAGGCTGAGTTCAGTGAGGGCAGGTAAGGCAGTATGTGTAACCTGTGCCACTGCTTCCCAGCAGCTCTGCGCCTTGGCTCTGGTCAGCCACCCCCGTTGCTGCCTACTTTCCTGCTGGGGAGGCTCCTGCACATTTGCTTTTGCAAGCATTGCATCCCAGTGGTTGACATTTGCAGGGACTTATTTTATTTCATTAGACTGATGAAAGATCTTCAGTAAAAAGAAGCCAACAGTGAGCATGGTCCTCATGCCTGTGGTAATAGAAATGACGTTTCTGCCTCTCCTGCACACCATACCAGGAAAAGCAGACAAACACAACAGAAAGAAAGTAGGAAAACCTGCTCATCTGCAGTGAAAGCATGTTATGTGTGGAAAATAAATTGGGCGGTGGACACCTGATGGTGTTTCAGTAGAGCTGAATGGCACAGGGACTGACTTCTTCACAAAGCTTTAAAACTACAAAGTTCTTCCAGTTATGCTCTAGATCAAAACTCCCAAATATTTATTGTTCCATGTCATATACCAGTCAGTAGTCACTATCCTTGAACCAATAAAATTTCTTCAGTAGATGGAGAAAGGTTACTTTATTCCTCCTCCCTGTTCTCCCAAACGATGGGGCTGTCATTTACTGTTTCAGCGTAGACCCTAGTGAAGGAGGTGTATGGATGAGGTAGAAATGGCCCCAGCTTAGGGGACATCACCCCCCTGGGACAGAAGGCACCTCTTTGGAGTGCTCGTGCATGAGAACGATGGCTCTGGGGGCCGTTTTGCACCATCTCAGACAGCTGGTGTGGAGGACAGTTCCTGCATGGCCGGGGGGACTGATTGAGGCAGGTCCGGAGGCTCAGCTCAGTGCCATGCAGGGACGCCCCAGCAATCAAGTTAGTTGCTAAAGGAAATCAATTTTAAAAGCAGATGGTTTAATTAGAGCACTAAGCTCCCTTGTTGTAATGCTATGTCTCCAGATAGTTTTGCTGTTTTATTAACAAGTCTCTTGTACTTCTTTCCTGTTACTTGACAGATGCTTTCATCACTGTTATATAAAGTCCTGTTTTCATCCCTACTTTGCCTAGAAATAGATTAAAGAAAAGCTGAAATACAGATTAATAATCATATGCAGAGCGAAATATTTACCACTGCATTTTTCAAGTGAAAAAATGCAATTTTAAGCCAGTTGCCTTATTGCTCCACAGCAGCAGGTGCTTGCCTAGGAATGGTTTCTCCAGGGAAGCAGCTGTTTTGCTGAGGCTGACAGGAGCTCTGTGCCTCTGGGGGAGAGACAGAGTGAAATGCCTCTCCTTGCACAGGCACACAGAAATGGGAAAAACCCCTCAGAGAATTTCAGTGCTGCTGCTGTCAAGACAGAAAGTTAGGCTTCAATTAGACAAGCCCCTCTGAATCTCTGTTGCTTCTCCTACACACATTACTGAGCAGCCAGACTGAAATTATGTAGAAAGACACAAGTTCACCAAAATTCCTGGAGTAAAGTTAGCCCTCCTTGTTGCTGGGTTCAAAGATGCACTGGCAGGCAGCAGAAGCTTGCCATCAGTGGTGCCCCTGCATGCTTGCTTGGCTGTGTGGGCAGAGGGACCAACAGATGTACAGGCACATCTTGAAAACAGTGATGTGCTTTCTCACCACCCAAACCACCTGAAGCACAGGCTCTGTTAAAGCAAACCATGGTCAGAGCAGGCACAAGACGTAAACAGCACTGTTCTCAACTGTTTAAATATTGGTTGCAACCCTTCCACATTAAGGATTCCATCATGATCATAGCAACTCTGTAGATGCCCCCACCTCATCAGTTGGCATTACCACTGAATAAATGCGTCGTCATCATTCCGAGGACATTAATTACAGTCCAAAAACTGGATTCATCCTTTAGCCTTTTATTCAGTTTAGTAAACATACTAATGGTGGGATGTGGCTTAGCTCAATTTGAGGTAAGTAAATTAATGTCCTTTCATGAACAAGGCATCAAAGTTCTCATTACTGCAAATGGACATCTAGGGAAGGCTACTTGAATGCAGGCATTTGGCTATCTAGTCCTGGACCCAAATCCTGTCTTCTGTGGAAAACAGATCTGCATATTTTATTCCATGTCCGTCTCCAGTGCACCAGTGTCACAGCTCCCAGGCCTCCAGGGACATGCTTTCTTCCTGCTCATTCTACTGCAATTGCCCAAACCTTTGCTGTAGTCACCGTGAGGCAAGATTTTGGGCATGGAGGGAAATGAGAAAAAGTCTGCTTAGAGTAATTTTAGAAGTTCCATCTTTTAGTAAAAAAATCTCATTTCAGCATAAAATGAAAGGCTGGTCGAAGTAATTTGGTATTGCAAGAACTTTGAAGGTCTCAGCTGTGCTTAAGATTTTCTCCAAACCTGTGTGTTTGCATTACATTTCTTTTCGACTGAAAACGCGCTTATTGCTAATAAGGTACTAACCTGGTTGTGCCTGATTTTACATGTCGAAAAAGAGCAGAACATCCTTGAATTGTTCTTGAGGGAAGAACAAGACAAGTCAGGGAATGGGGCAAGCTCAACGTTCCCTAATAAGTTGCTTTTAACAAACTGCATTAAATAAACAATAAGGACTGCATGTTACAGGCTCTGTGGTTTAACTAAAAGAGGCCATAATCCTCTGGAGTTTGCCAGTGCTTTGTATGAAGTAAAACCATTTGGCTGACATCTGCTTTTGCAGCAGATTTCCCATAGCATCCAGCTACTCCAATTTATTCATAATTAAGTAACAACAGAGACATCTGCTTTAAAAGTGAAAGTAAACCTTCCAAAGCAGTTACACTCCACGGTCTTAATATATTTTTTTTAAAGCAATGGGACCATCTTCCTTTCAAAATGGCCTTTAATTAATCTCCTTCTTCCAAATACCTCCACAAATACTACCACTGTCCATGGTTTGTTACCACGATAGATTACGGAACTAGAAACAACACAGGAGAACCTTTTAGATAAGATTACAGGGAATGGAGTTGTGGCAGCAAAGGAAGGAGCAGGAGAGGCACAGAGCTTAGCAGAAATGTCATTGACATGAGCAATGATAACCTTTAAAAATGTTTCCTATGAAGTAGAGATCAGGAAAGAATATAATCAGATCTTTACTGATATCAGGTAAGAACATAATCAGGTCTTTATTGATACCAGATAATACAAAAAACCCTCTTACATGGAAAATGCTTACTCAGGCTTTTCTGCTCAACTGGCATTTCACCTAGTTTAGGTGTTGGAAAGGAAGATCAGTCAATGGAGCAAGTGACTCCTTTCACGCTGGCCAGCTGTCTTCATGAAATGTTTTATAAATTATAGGAATAAAGTTCTGTTCATCTGTGCTTTTGTAGTGAAACATCACCACCTGTTTTTAGTTGTTGCACTTAAGGAAGCCCAGATTTCTTCTGTGTTTTCCTCTACCCTTTCATCAGGTGTCCTGATCATAACATCCTATTTTAGTGTTTACAAAATTGCTTGTCTTGAACTTGCAGCCAGTGCCTGAGAGGGGAACTGACCGGCTGCAGGGACAAGGGAGGTCTCCCAAAACTTGTGTTCCTACGAAAATTACTACAATAAATGATTTATCACCTCTGAGCAAAGTATCTGCCAATAGAAAATACTTCTCCCAGATACTTAGAAAGGAAAATTGCATTTTCCCCATCAGCTGTCGAGTAATGTGGCAATATGCTTTGGCTTTCTTACTCCCCTTTTTAGCCAAACCCAGGTTTGGTCAATTCTCAGCAAAGCTGTATGACCCAGAAAATTTGTTTCCTCTCTGAAACAAAGCAGCAGCGTGCACATCTGTTCAAGCACAAGCCTTGGTGCAGACAAACCCACATCCAGCAGACAGATCTGGATGGACCTGAGACCCAGAGACATTTTGTGTAGCCTCCAGTCAATAGGAGGTTGTACCTGCCCCTGCCTTGCTGCCCGGACTGGCACGGTGCTCAGACTGGGTGTCTCTCCAACACCAGGAAAGCGTTGTGGGTTGCAGAGGACAAGGACGGTGTTGAGATGGTGCCTCTGCAGAAAGCAGGATGGTGTCCCAAGGACGTGTTCAGGCTAATGACTTGTGGCTGGGAAGGGAAGGGAGAGCAGGATGTGCCGCGAACACAAAAAAACAAGGTGAGAAAAACATGTTACAGGAGAAGCTTTATATGGGACAAGACAGTGCTTGAGCTTCCCTGAAGCTGAATAGGGGAACTGAGACTCAGGCAAGACGTCCTGTCTCAGAAAGCATACAAGACAAGCCAACTGAAACTAGTATGAACCAGGTAATTCAAGGGGATATCAAGATCTTTTGGGGAATTGAGCCTTGTAAGGGCAGCTGTGCCTAGGAAACCATACCATTAATGACATTTAATGCTGAGATTGCACATGTGGCGGTGTCAGGCATTTGGAAATAAAGGTAGCGAAACAGGGATAACCAGGTGGTTTGTTTGGAAGGAGACTGGGTGGAGAAAGGGAGGCAAGGGTGGTGAAAAGAAGAGCAGAAATGAGGGGAAAAAAAACCAAGAAGGCAGCAACAAACCATTCTATGAACGTCAGGAGGTGGGAAATTCACTGGCAGGAGCATGGACACCTACAGGCAGTGCTGAAGATGGTGGGCACATCTGAAGCCCACCGGGATGCTGAGGGAAACACCTTGGATAACCCACTGGACTCCACATCAGTCAAAAGGATTTGTGTGGGAGGGTAGAGCAGGGTGGAAACGTACTGCAGTGACACATGGAATGGGAGGGCACAGGGAGGAGTGGCAGAGCTGGAACACCTTGGAAATTATCCAGGTGTGATCTGTCAATCTGTTAGAGTTTCCCATTACATTTTACGGCCTCATAAACAGGTAGATAAAACTGCAGTCATTCAATAGAAAAAAATCATAGTGTTACCATCCATCCTAAACATAAATATAATAAAATTCATATTGCCTACTATAAAAATAAAGAAAATAAGTATTGCATGAGGCTTTGAACATTCTTTTTGTTCGTGAAAAAAATCTTTGCATCCAATAGGTGTTTCTTAATGCAGAGGCAGGTAAGGTGAAATATTTGTTGACAGATTCATAGTTAACTTGGCTTTTCCTCTTTATGATGAATGATGACAAAACATGTATGGATTCAGAAAGTGACAGAGTAGTGTTCATCATTTATGAGCTGGCTTATAAACAGATAATGCTGGACTGTTCTCCATTAACCAGCTGTTCTGGCAGATAATAGTGCAGCGCTGAGCACTGTCATATCAAAAATGGAATGGCCTCTGCAGCCTTGCATGTCTTCATGGGCCTGAGAGTGCAAAACACAGAAGGGCTCTCACTGGGTTAAGCACTCAGAAACTCTCCAAGTGCATCTATAATCTGCTTACTGGCTAAGCTGGTTGGGAAGCAAGTGGCTGAGATTCTGCTGACCTTGCCCAAGGGGTCATCTCAGTCCACACAAATTTCGGAGGGTCTCAGACTGCAAAGGCAGCGTTCTGGCCCTGCTCAAAATTATTGTTACTGTATCAGAGTTGTATGGTTGCCTTGTCTGCATGAGCATTTAGAAGAGATATGGGTGTAATAGTGATGATAATCTGCTGTAATTTGGAGAGTTTGACAAAATTGACAAAGGTTAAGTAACGGTTTCAGGAAAAAACAAATGTGCATTTTTCAGCAGAACAAATAACACTAAATTCAGGTAAAGGTCAGGGATTTCTTTTCCATGGTGCTCATTGAATGCCCTGAAGCACAAAGTTTCCTATACATTATATTATATTTAGATTTTAAAAAAATAGAAAAATATATATATATGAGTGTAAGTTCTAAGGGACTGACTGGGTGGAGTAGAATAGAATTATGCCGTATCTTGAAAATTCAGTGTGATATGATGCATTTTCATACCTGTTCAAGTTATCTTTAAAAATATTCATTATACAACCTTTTGTTTCCTCAATTTAAATATTTGTTTTTACTTCAGACGTGGACACTATAGTGACCATTTACTTGGTGTAATATTAGGTCTTTTATAGTTCCTATTCCCTTCGAGAAGGAAGCCACATCCAGTCCCAGGTATTTTTAAGGTCTGGTTTTACTGGAAAAGATCAAGGCAAAGAAGGTATTAAGGACACTGGCTTTTTTCATCACCTTCCCAGAGATGAAGGTGTGTCTGACCAGCCTGTAATTCTCTGAATCCTCCTTCTTACCCTGCTTGAAGACAGGACTTACATTTGTTTTCTTCTAGTCCTCTAGTCCCCAGTTGCCATGACCTTCCAAAGATGGTCAGGATTGACCTTACAGTGGCATTGGTCAATGCCCTCAGTGCTAATGGGTGCATCAGATCAGGTCTCATGGACTTATGTGTGTCCAGTTCCTTGAAATGATACCTAACCTGGTCCTCCTTCACAGAGGGTAAGTCTTCCTTGCTCTAGGCTTTCCCACTGGCCCTGGGAACCTGGGATGCCTGAAGACTGGTTTTACCCTTGAAGACCAAGGAAAGAAGGCATCAAGCTTGGCTTTTCCCATTTCCTCTGTGTGCCGGTTTGGCCAAAATCTAGTAATATAGCCCCTGAGAGAAAACCAGGTTACAACCACCCTTCTCCCCCCACAGGGTTTGGAAAAAAAGGAAATTTTTGCTCGAAGGAAAGTGAAAGAGATAAAAACTATTTATTTTAACAAACACACAGGAAAAGGATAATGATGCTAAATAATGGATTAAAACCCCCGCTATAGAGAGAAACCTGGGAAGATTTCAGAGTCCTTTTGTAGGTGTGATCTCTCTCCTCCTCGGAGCTGGTCGGTGAGGGCGTGGGCCCACCCCCGGGCCTCGGGGAGAAAATTCTCCTGATGTGTTCTGATGTTGTTGAAACAGTTCAGAAGAGAAGAAGGGAAAAAAATCAAAGTCCCAGGAAACAAAATTCAGCTCTCCGACTCATGCCAAGAGGGAAAAAAAAACCCAGCTGGCTGAAGAAAAAGCAAGCAGGGTGCTNAGTGGTGTGCTTTTGTAGTTTAAGCTAAGAATTTAGATGTTACAATAGAAGTATATGGGTATATGTGACTTAGCAGGTAATTGGTAGAAAATTGACGCACTGCAGTAAAAGTGACCAGAGGTGATAGGTTATCAAGTCAAAACAAAATTTCGTGTTAATTGCTTATTGGACCAGAAAGTTATAAATTGCTGTGTAACCCTGAAACTCGTGACTATCTGCCATTATGGTGATTTGTTACTAAGCTCCACGAACTCTGAGACTGATGCCTTGTTTGTTATTTTAAGTAATAAATCGTGTATAATCGTGATAGTCCCATCTCTTCAGTGGAAAGTCCGATCGAAAAGAAGCAGAAACAGAAAACGAGGCAGTAGTGCCCCAGCATTCGTCTTTTTTTTTTTTTTTCAAGCTCAGTTTAAAGGCACAGAAAAGGCACAATATTACTTTTTGGGCATAGAGCGTGATAGGGGATACACATGACAGAGTCACCCCAAGACACTCTGTCACCAGGTGTCCTGTACAATTCCTCAGCAGGCCCATATTTATCCTGCCTTTCTTTTGCTGGTAATACAGCTGAAGAAGCCCATTGTGTTATGTCCCTCACTGGATTCAGCTTTGGAGGGTTTTAACTGTCCACCTCTCTTTCCACCCGTACTGTGACTTTTTTTCCTGGCTTTGAAGTGGTGTTGTCCCTGCAAATAAAGTAAAAAGTAAAATAAAATTAAACATTCTAGCATTTATATTTCTTCTAATTTTCTGCAGGGAACACACATTATTACAGAATAATGAATTTCATACTTGTAGGAGATCAGAGGAATGAGACCATCAGTTATGTCTGTGTTGCAGTGACCAGGCATGGATCACCACCACACTTCTGGAGTTTACTGCCATCTCGTAGAGTTTAAATCAAGATGCATTGCTATTCACTGTGAGGCTAGCTTGACAAATTCTTCCCCCCCAAATGCCTTTGGTAGAGGCTACTTGTTCCGCTCCATGGTTTTTCCATCCCCAGGCACTGCAGTTTGTTGACACTGCAAGAGTGTTGCTGCTCCTCATCTCCCCAGTCCCGTTTGCAGTGTGGGCCTCAGTGAACAATGGCAAAATGGAAATCAGAAAATGAACTGGAGAAAGGCAATAATGGAACAAAGTAGTAGCTCCTGATTTGAGCGGGACTGATTTATCCAGCTTTGCATGAAGCCAGTCTATTATGCAATTATGATTTTGGACATCAACTACTTCTTCAGAGAGTGGAGAAGTTGCCACAAAGTCTAAGATGTTTTGAAGGATTGTTGTTTTAATCCTATTTGGTTTTTCTGATGTCTCTTGGTTTTTCTTAAGAAAAAATAATGCTCTTGTGAAATGAAATAATTTTCTATTTCTCATTTTACACAGAAATGAGAAACCAGCATGTGTAGGTAGTGGAGAACAAGGACAGATTTCCCTATATTGGGACCCAGGAATGCCTGAGTTTGTTTTTAAGCTGAATCTGGTAAAGATTAGTGAAAGACTGATTAACAGTTTTACTGGAATTACAACTCCTTTCCTAATTTAAAAGTGCCACTATGTCTTATCCTGTTCGCCTTTGGAAAGAGACTGAATTTTTGTCCTGGTAGCAAACTTCAACCCTCTCTGCCAACTCACCCTGGTACCACTGCAGAGCACAGCTGCTGAGAGATCCCCCCGGGGAAAACCCATACACACATCCACCAGGGCAGTTCAGCACTTCTCAGTAGGCACAAGAAGCCATCTGATATGAGTTTTGATGCTTAAACAGACCTCCGGCCCTCCCAGTATTGTGTCCACAATGCCATTCCTGCTCCCCTCCAACCTCTTTTCCTCAGGGGTTGCTATTCCTCTCTTTCCAGCACTTCAGCAGTGCACATGATGGACCAGGCGGTGCTAACATGTATTCCTCCCGGTCAGCTGAGGTCCCTGTTGAGAACTTGCACAGATTTCCCCTGAAAACGCACTGAGATGGAAATCACTGATTTTTACTGACCCTGAGTTATTTAACACCGCAAGGTTCACATTTGAACAAAAGCATATGGATTAGTTCTATTTTTTCATTTATTTTGAACTGTCTCCAGAGGTTATCACATGTTCTGGTTTCTAAGTCCTGTCATAATAAATGGGCCTTTGCTTGCAGCCACCTCACAGTTCTGATTTATTTAGTGATATTCTTCTTAAATATCCATTGGAAAGAAAGCTTTATACATTTGTGAGTCTGATTCATTTGAATTCTGATCATAGCTTGATTTCAATAATTTGCTATTTCTAATCCATGATTTAATGACCAAAGCTACACATATATATTTTTTATACTGTATATAATTTCTATTGTTTACATAATGTTATCTATATTATATACAACATTATTTATATGTTTGTGTTTTCACTTCTCTTCTAGATTCCATCAGACTATTTACCAGATTTGTATTTCTGGCATGATTTTAGTATCTTGTATTTCTATGTTTCGCTTTCCTGGCATCAAGAGGAAAAGTAACAGTAAAATAAAAAACAGATAGTTAGAATCATACAATCATTTAGATTGGAAAAGACCTATATGATCATCCAGTCCAACCATTTATGCAGAACTGCCAAATCCAGCATTAATCCATGTCCCCAGCTGCCACAGATACACAGCTTCTGATACCTACTGGGATGGTGACTCCAACACTTCCCTGGGCAGCCTATTCCAGTGCCTGACAACCCTTTCAAATATTTTTTTCCTAATATCCGATGTAAACCTCCACTGGAACAACTTGAGTCCGTTTCCTCTTGTCCTATTCCTTGTTACATGGGGAAGAGATGGACCCCCAGCTGGCTACAGCCTCCTTTCAGGGAGTTGTAAGGTCTCTCCTGAGACATGTCTTCTCCAGGCTAAACAACCCCTCTTCTCTTCCTCCTCTGACAGATGATTCCCTCAAAGTATTTTCCAAGTGCATTCATCGTTTATAATTACAACTTTGGAATATTAAATTCAGTTATCTTTACAGTCCTACCTTCCACTTCTTGCCAAATAGCTCAAAAAGTCACTTCTCAAGTTGGATCTATGTCACTCTATTCTTCTAATCCATTTGGCACAATTTTCAGTTGACTGCCATGTCCAAAGCAGCATGAAAGTAAGCTGTGTGATTGAAAGCTATCTTTCATAAAAGCAGGGGATACAACCTGCTCTCAGCATTTCTGAGAGCACTGCCCCATTAACATGTGTTATCTCTGCTGGAAAACAGTCACATTGCTTCGCTGCATGTTCCTGTGAGGGTTTTTTTCTGCTAAGTCACAAAGAAATGGCAATGCTGGAACCCAATTTTCCTTGAAATGCAACAACTACCTTGTAAAGTATCTTATTTCTGAGACAGTAAGAAAAAGGGAAAGTTTACTCCATAGTACCTATTTCAATACTTATTTTTATTCCAAATACTGTTATTTCAGCTTATTTTCCAGTGGTCAGCTGTAAAGTGAGGCAATTCTGGATTTCATTTCACTGGGAATTTAGATGCACTTTTTGAATTCTCATGTTTTCTTTTGCTTTCCTAGCAAAAGAAGCAAAAAAAAGATTCAAGGCATAGGCCTTCTTTTGCCTGGAAGACTTGTAGCTGAATCTGTCTCTCCTTACCAACCCAACTAAAACAAGTTTTTTCATCTTTAGTTACAATAATACAATACCCTCAGTGCAGAGCCCAGAGTTTTTTCTCTTTCTTTTGGATAAATTTCACAACTCAACTCTAATTTGTCAAATTACAGATAAACGTAATTGATCATAGTGCGTACAGGAGCACCTTTGGAAGGCAGGGCAGTGGCATATACAATTTTGTTTGCATGATAAATATTGGCTTCTTTGCTGTTGATGTGAAGAGTAGGAAATCTGCTAGAGACTGTTACCCATCTAGCTAAGTAGAAGACTGAGGGTATGATGTCTTAGACATGCAGCGGAGGCAATGAGGATGTGTGTGTTTCACCCCTTAAATAACCACTGGAGGTAATATGTGTGCCACGAGGCAATATTGACCCAGGGGAGATAATCTGGGACATGTCCTGGTTCAAGCATTTACCAAAGAGTCAATATATCTGTGGGTTTTCAGGTCCTTTCCGTTCATAAGAGGAACCAAGCGTGGGAAAGGTGGTCTCTGCAACACTTCTGCGGTGGGGTTTTGCAGAGGCTCAAAGCAGCTGGTGTTCTCCAAAATGCTTCTGGGCCAGGCTTAGCAGGTGAAATAGCAAGTGAATTCCCCATCTGCCAAGGCAGTGGGTATCTAGGAGCTTCTCCAGCCTCAGCCAGGAAAACACCTGAAGTGTTGCTAAGAGCTATTAGCAGAGACAAAGGTATAGACATCGGAGTGTCTGTCTCAAATCAGGTGGCAGAGGCATGTGCACAAGTGTCTTAGAAGCAAAAAATTTACAGTAAAGCTGTATCTATTGGAAGCTAGGCAGTGTTTATGAGAGTCCTTGTATAGAACAAACTTAGCCAAACTGAAAGATATATTTTTTTGTACCATACTTATTCATGCTCTCTCGAAAATTGTAACTGTTGTGTCTGTAGCTGCAGGGGTGTAGGGTGATAGGGATCATGGTCTGACTTTCTCCCTCCCTTCTCTCTCTCATTTGTAAAATTAATTCTATCTGTAAGATATTTTCTTACTACTATATAGACTATAGTGATAAGAAAAGCCTCTCCAGGAATATGTTTATCTGGGCCTCCTAATATTCAAACCCTTCTTTTTCCTCCCCCATCCCTGCAGTAGGCATTAGTGGCACAAATACTGTCTGTAAAGTGCGGAGGAATCCCTGGGCAGCAGAGGGTGATCCTTCTAGTGTCTCCGCATCAACAACACAGGAAATTTTTTCTAGGCTAAATAATAGGTTAGAGGAACAATCTGTTTCAGAGAGATTATTGAAGAGTAAGTCTTTGGCTATGCATTCTCATACTCCTGAAAAGTGCTGGCAGTGACAGTTCTGTCCTTTGTAACACTGTAATCTCCTTTTATTGCCTACTGTCAGCAGCTTTGTCAAACATGGTGAGGTAGAGTCCTTTGCATATGGACACTACATATAAAGCTCCTAATTAAGAACATTTTTGGTACAATAAATATAATGTAAACTGAGAATGAAAGCAAAGAAAATCCAGCGAATCGTCTTGTAGAAAATCTGAAGTGTTGGATGACGTGGTTGCAAGAAAAAAACAACTACCCTGAAAAAACATTTTGTTTCCATAATGGTGAGCCACTTGATAAAGAAGATTTTGAAAATCTTTGGGTTGGGAATTGCAGGAGATCCATGACGAACTCCACTTCAGTACCGGCAATGGTTCCCTGGAAGACCTCTGGAGGGCTGATGCAGCAAAGGGAGGCTCAAGTGCCTCCAGGGTCCTGTGCTCTCTTCAGGTATGTGGCGGCCTCACCGAGCACATCTGTGTGCTGTCTGAAGGGGTACTGGGCTCTGCACAGCCCTGTTGGTTCAAGAGGAATGTGACATGCTACATTTTTAAAAAGCAGATATGATAGTGGGTGGTAGTGGGTGATTTTCAGCCTTTTCTGAGAACTGAGCAGGGGAACA
Organism: Rhagologus leucostigma; assembly: GCA_013397725.1. Lineage (NCBI taxonomy): Eukaryota > Metazoa > Chordata > Aves > Passeriformes > Rhagologus > Rhagologus leucostigma. The sequence continues at coordinate 759,724 of VZTD01000742.1, read as the reverse complement.
CGGCTGTGCTCAAAATGGAGAGGAGGCGTCACTCACTGCTATTTTTACTTACATCATTACCAGCTGGCCTTGCTTATCCTGCTGGGTTGTGCTGAGTCCTTTGAATTAGTGGGAGACTCAGTGGCACAGAAAGCAGAATTACATGGCGTGGTAGTTTGTAGAGCAAGTCTCTCTGAGGATGACTGTCTAGAGCAGTATAGAGCAGTACAGCGGAGTTAAGGGCTGTTTTATTCTGACATGAATTTCAGAACAATAGTCCACTGTTCCCGAGCATTATTTGAAATCTAAATAATTCCAAGTGATTTGTGAGAATGATCTGGTTTTGTGTGATACTCATGGTATCTGTCAAACTTTGTTCCCTACTTATGAGAATAATGAGTTAAAATGGGAAAGAAAGAATCTCTGATGGATCTCTCATCCCTCCTGGGACTTCCTGAATGGAGTTATTCGAGTGCAGACTGCAAGGGCACAAGAACAAGTGACGCAAACTGGCCATGAATAAACTTATACTGCTTTCTAACCATGTGTGATATGAATTCTGGCATAACTTCCAGCTGAATGCAGAAAGCCATCTGCTTTCAAAGAGGAATTTAAAAATGCAGGGGCGGGATGAGATAAGGCAAGTAGGTACAGAAGCTGCCCTACTTGTAATGACATAATGTGTTGGAATTGATTTTTCATGCCATAGTCTGAGTCATGATGTAAAGAACACGTCACACGGTTTCCTGGCAGACACGTTCTGTGTCGGCGATCCCTAAGGCAGAGCAGCATGTGCTCTGGTGGGGAGGTTCACCCTCATCAATGACCAGGGAATAAGGTATTTTTTAAGGATAAGTGTTCTAGGTTGAGCTGGGGAAGCCAGGGTTTGAAAACCATGCTTCTGTATGTTAAATGAGCACCTGTGTCTTCTGTTTGGCTCAGCAGAGAGGTTCTGAGGCAGTTTCTTGGGTTAGTAGGATCTTGAAGACAAGGCAGGTGGGGGAATAGCTGGTTTGAAAATCTTTCCATTGATGAGATGCGACATAAGCTCTGAGTAGCTTAGTGGCATCAGTCTCTTTCTAGCTGTGCATGAGGTCCCCAGAGGAAACGCATTCACCATGGGGAGGGTGGAATAGTGGTGACTGGGACACGTGTGCTGGGGACACACACAATAGGTTGGGCACCTGTTCTTTGGGGGTTACATCTGCTGCACAGTCCTACATTCAAACAGCCTTTGGGAAGGAGATATTTTTATTATTTCACATAGTTGCTCCAGAAAAAGTTCTTTCCTTCACCTTCTGGCTGCTCTTCTGCTGACTACATTGGAAGAACATCACCTGAATAATAAACTCATCTGAGTACCCCAAATCAAAACAATGCCAGTATTTGAAGACTGGAGATAGTGGTTAGGCTTTATGCTTGAACTGGTGTAGTTGAAGCCCTCTGAGGTTGTTTGCTGCAAGAGTGTGAAAATGTAAGTGTGTGTATGGCTTTTGTAGTATGTTTCAATCTTAAAGTAAATAAGATAAAGTCATATATCCTTTATGTGCTTTTAAAGGCCCTAATCCCTGCAGGAATAAAAGAAATTATTTGGCTGATTAATGTAAACACTTCTTTATACACTCAGAGTTTTTATGTTTGGGCCAAAATATTTATGTTTTCCATCAGCAGAAAAACCCATAACAGGTATCTGCCCAATATTAATCATCTTTATGTTAAGAACATTGTTCATTTACAGTTACTGAGTACATGTTGTGTGATTAGGCTATTTTAAAATGTGATGAATGGGAATTTTACCTCTGTTGCGCCAATGAGGCAATTTTTATACTCAGATGATATTTACATTATAAATAGCACAAGCTGACTGCGTTAATGCTAATAGAATCATTTGTTATTGCTCTCTCAGCATTCCTCCTGAAAGCTGGCTTCATTGGATTTAAATCCAGCTGGATCTTTTGCCGAGAAGGTACTTATGTGCCTTTAACATCCACTCCATGCTGGCATTGAGGTGCCAGTAGAACGCTGTGTCCCCCTGCATGTGAGATTCACATAGAAGCAAATAAGTGTTCTTTTATGACTTAAATTAGAGTATTTCTCTCTTCCTCCCCTCTCTGATTTAAAATGTGATTTTCACATTAAGCTTCTAAATAAATCTCGGAGGCACCTATATGATACTTCCTTGACCGTTTTAGATATCCATATTTCCACCAGAGTTAAATCAGAACATTTGGCTCACTGCAGTCACAACACTTTTCTTTCCCCTGCTTCTTCATACAGAGAGTATTTCCAAGGGAGAGCTCCAAGTCTAATAAAATGCTGTGGTAGTTAGACAAAGGCTGCCGGGTAATAGTGCAAAGTATGCTGCTGGCATGATTAACTCACCGCGAGCTCTCGTCATCACAGAAATACATTTCTATCCTGGAATTCATTTCCCCAGTCAGCCCCTTCAGCAAACAAAATGCTAGTTACAGGATGAAGGCTGAAATTACCCTCTCTTGTATAAGTTTCCAACAGTGCTTAAGGCTGCATGACAGCCCTGATGTGAATGGGAATAGAGAGAATCCCAGTGCCAGATCTTGCTGTGGACCTCCAGCACCACCTGGCACTGTCCCCTGGCTCATGGGGAGTAGGAGGTTGCAGCTTCGTCTCAGCGTGCTTTGCTTTACTTCTCCTTGGGTAATACCATCACACACACACTCACACAGAGCCACATGCAGGTGGAGCTGCATTAAAAGCACCGCGAGGAGATGCAGTGGCACCTCTGGGGCAGTGCTGCTGCCTGTGCCAGGTCCTCGATGCTCCTGCTTGGTGTTCCCATTGGGCTGCTGCCTGGTTCTGAACTGAGGAAGCACCAGCCCTGCTTTGGGACCAAGCTGCTCAGTATTTTGTTTTTCCTTGCTGCTGAATGTGTGGCTCCAGGCCTTATTTACTGCATGCTAGCCAAGCCCTGTTCTCAAATGCTAATTTCCTAATACTTTTTTCCTGTGGCATTCATTGCACCATAATGTGCCTGCTTCACAAACATTAATTAACTTATCTTCACAGCATGCCCGCAGCAGCAGAGAGGCAGCACTGGCCTTGCTTCCAGCCTTTCTGAGGCACAGAGTGTTCGAGCATCCTATCGAGGGCTGGCCTGAGGCGAGCTTGCTGCAAGGGCACGAGAGAGGAGGAATCTTGCTCAAGCACGTATTTAAGCATGTATTTAAGAGGGCCTCTGAACCCCTCAGGAAGTGACAAAGTGCTGCCCTACCTGAAGTCAGAAGGAGATGTTCTAGCTGGGTATTATTCCCTGTCCTTTCTGACATCCAAGGCACTGGACTGAGACCATGGCTTCTGGTACCTTGGGTTCAGTACCCTAGTGAAACAAAAGGGGCCGTCTCCATCCTCCTTGTGACTCCTGCAGCCTGCTCACAAGCATGAGCACAACGAACTAGATTTTTGGTGGCAGGAGAAGGCATCTCCATCGTCTGGAATGAGACCCCAAACAACAGTGCAAAAGCAGAACTACAGAGAGCTGAAATCCTAACTTTCTGTTGTCAAGTACCCTGCTTTATTAATTAGTAGAGAAATAAACATGAAGCAGCCAGTAGTCAGAAAGGGACCTGTTCAGACCATAGAAGAAGATAGCAATGGGTGATGTAGACTCTCTATTGCCATATTCTACCCTACAGTGGGAGCAGGGCAAGTTGGGTTAGACACCCAGGCAAGAGCTGTGTGACGTGTTCCCTTTGTCCCCGAACTGCAGAGATCAAGGTGTGTTCACCCTGAGTTTTTGCAGGTCTGATCAACTCAGTGCTTTCTGGTGTGGGAGATATGAAAACTTGACGTTTGTGGCATAGCAGATGGCTTGACTATGGCATATTATCAGAGACATGGTGTGAACCACCATTTCTCTGTAAAAGGAATATATGTGAGGAATAATGGGAAGGACACTGCAAATGGAGAACAGCAACCCTGATGCTTTGGATTGGAAGGAATCTTAAAGATCACCTAGCTCTACCTCCCCTGCTGTGGGCAGGGATGCCTTTCACTACACCAGGTTGTTTAAATTTCCATCCAACCTGCCCTTGAACACTTCTAGGAATGGGGCATCCACAGCTTTGTGCAACCTGTTCCAGTGCCCTCACCACCCTCACAGTAAAGAATTTCTTCAGTATATCAAATCTAAATCTACCCTCTTTGAGCCTAAAGCCATTTTATCAAGCAGCATCTCTAACCTCTCTAATGTTATTTTTTTAGCTGTGTTAGAGCAGCAGTAACAAAATACCCTTTAAGATGTTTGTTCTTTATACCCTTTGTTCTTTAAATCATGGTATACAATGGAGCTGAGCTGAGTCTACGTGGGCCATTATTCCATGCAATATTAGGTTGCTCTGGGGGTAGGTTCTGAGCAATGTAATGTTCAAATAAATAAATTGCAGCCCACAAAATCCTCTTATCTTTCTACTGTGTTACTCTCTTCTAAACCTCAGCTGATTTCACAGTCACAACTGCAGTATCAAGATGTCTCCAAAGCAACAATTAAAATGTTTTTTGCAGCTGCAGAACATGGTTTTTGCTTTTGTGCTGCTTTACACTGTCTCACAATTGCCTTTGTCCCCTCTGTGCCCACAGTTCATACAAAATCTCTGGGAATGAATTTTTCTGTAATATGTACAATGTCTCTCACGAATCTGGTGTCTCTAAACACTAAGGTACCTGCACCATCATGAATAAAATACCCATGCATAAGCAGTCAGGCTGTTACAGATTTTTGGAGAGGCTACTGGAGGTTCTAAATATTTCTTTATAACAAATCCTTGGGATTTAAGTAGAAATCTAGTACTGTACTTAAATCCATTAATTTTAACCATATTGCCAACCTCCATAATTTGCCATTAAAGCTGTACATCACAGAGGCTCATCTGTCCAAATATTTCAGCTGTGGTTTTGTTGCCCATTTTATCACTGCCCAGCATGTACAGCAAATTTTAGAAGCTTAAAAATTAAGGTTCTTCAAGACTTTAGAGATAGGTAATACTAGCTCTTGTCATAAGAGCCAGTCAACTGTTTTGAAATAGTGCCATTCCTTGACACTAATTCCGGATTTCTCCTGGAGGAGCTCCTTTCTGCAGCCTGCAGTGAATATGTGAGAGTGTTCAAAAGAACCAGACACGTAAAATCAACACCACAGCATTAAAAAAGGGTCTCCCAGTCTCCCTCCCTTAGCTTTGAAGCTGATGTGGTCTTGCTGTTGTTGTTGTGGAAATACAGGTGTAAGTGAGCAGGTGTGTATATTCCCACACCACCCTTGTGGGAAATTGGGAGTATTTTCCAGGGACTCCCAGATCCAATGGCTCTTCTCTGTCAGCCCATCATATCATTAGCTCTGTGGGATGAAGGCTACAGGGTCCCAGTTGGAACCCATGGCACTCTCCAGTTCATTACTGGAGGGTGTCCTGGTTTTGGTCAGAAGAAGCTGTCCCGAAGCTGCTCCTTTCTATAGACACATCCCAAGGAGCCTCTTTCAAGTGCCTCTAATCAGGCAGGAAATTATAGCTGAGAAAACCTCTAACATGGACTCTTGTGGGTTGTAACCAATGTCCAGTAGCACTCAGGCAACGTGGGGGAGGCTGAAGTGGTGAGGGCCAGCCCAAATCTTACAGCTAGTGAGAAAATCACAGCAGTACTTCTGCATCTGGGGCCGTACAGTGAGCCACACTGAGGAATCGATCTGCCTAAGAGAATCCATTAAAGAAGGTTCACTTAAGATCCATATCAGCATCATTTTATGGTCCCACAAGAACTGTGGAGGCAGCAATGAGGAGGAACATGGGGCTGGGATAGCTGAGAGACAGGGCAGAACAGGAGCCATCAAAGAGAACTTTCGTCAAATGGCAGCCTGGTGGGCAATATAGCTGGTGTTGTCAGTAAGTAAATCAACTGATAAGTTATGGATAATCATTGACCTAATACGTGGTTTCAGTAACCCTACACATCTATCTAGTACAGGCTCAAGCAATTTGACTGTACCCCACATCAGCATCTGACTGGTGCTGCCAAAACTGCCAAGGTGCATTGCACTGGGAAAGGATTTGGGATCACATGTTACCAAGTTAAGAGGCAACATATGAAAGGGAAATTAACATTTATTCAGAGCCATCTTTAATTTGTCCAAAATAGCACAGGTTTTAAGTTCTTAAAGCTCCCGGGTGTTTAATTTATTTAATACATTTTAAATGCTTGATGGTGAATTAAAAATTCAAAGATTTTCCCTTCCTCATAGTGATGAGGGTCTGAGAGGAGATTAAAAGTTGGATTTGAGGCCATTGTTATGTCATTAGACTTGTCTGGCCTTTTGTTAGTCAGTGAAATTGCTCCCTTGCACCTGTCCATGCAGCGTAATTTATAATTCAGCACAGAATACACAGGTTTTCTTGTCTTCACGTAATTGCTCAAATTTTTATTTGTCAAGTGTTGTAGATCACAAGCATTTTCAGTTCTGCATAGGCAGGCAAATGCTGCTTAAAATAACCCACATCCTGCAATTCTTCCCTCAGGAGCTTATCCATGAACATTTTCAGTGTACCGATTAATGAGACCAAGCTTCCCCCTTGCACTCATCTGATTAAAATATTTAAAGGAATACTAGACAAATTCAAACTGTCTAGTAAATACTGGGCATGCTCTTCTCTGTATTAGCTGACTCTTGTTCACCTTGATAAGAGATGGTGAGGAAATCTCAATAAATCAGGAGTCTGCTACTGTCTAAGTCAGGAATGCTCTTCTCCAGTGAAGGGGACAAGCTTTACCGGGTAACAGATAGGTGTCAGGTCAGACCAAATATATGAAACAAGCAATGAAATTGGCAGCAAAGCTATTATACAGTGCAAGCCACAGAAGTATCTGTTGCAACAGGATTGAAAAAAAAAAAAAATTGTGTCTGCCGAAATGGTTTAAAGGTCTGCCATTCAAATGGAAAATGGGAAGACCCAGGATGAGAATTCCAGGATTTGACATGAAACCTGTTAACCCCACCTTGTTTGTGTGTGATAAACATGGCAGACACTTGGTAATGGGATGTCACGGCAGGCATCAAGCGCTCCCTGTTTCAGCTGCTCATATGTGTATCACACAGATTCTTCTTGACAAAGTCAATGGTCGCTCTTCATCTGCTCATCATTTTTGATACCAGCTGCACTCTTAAACACAGGGCTAATCTATTTATGCCTAGGAATGTTATAAAATTCATGAGGGTGCAGAGTGAGCTGCATTCAAATGGGCCACTCTCAGGCTAATAGCTAACAAAGAAAAACATTTCCTCTACAACCATGATTTAGGAACCCTAATATTTATATATATGAATATGAAATCAATAGGCAGATATGTCTGCTATGCTCAGGACGTGTAAGCAGGGAAGGAATGAATATAGTGACTTCTCCTGAACCTACAGCTCCCACAAATACATATTAATATACTGACTTTAAAATAAATGGACTTTAAAATAAATGGATTCATCCTCTACAACCTTTAGCCTCTTGAAACTCTTTGTGAATCACCATCCCTTTGTGAAGTTGTGAAATGCTGCCAGTGACCTTTTGGAAATGGGTAAGAAGAAGGCTGGTTTCTGAGTTCACAGAGGCAAGCTGGAGCTGAAACACAACTGCTGATCATGCCAGAAGCACCCATGTCATGCTGCAGGTTACAGAAACAATCAGGAGCTTCCTGACGCCAGAAGCACCTCCTTGGCAGAAAGTAAACTGCTTGGCAAGCCTTCCTCTGCTGCATTTGCAAGCAGATTGTACAGCTTTGCCCCAGTCCTGGAAACCTCTCTACGAGGATGGGCTAAGTCTGAGGGTGGGTTCCAGCTGCTTTGCACCAGCCAAGCCAAAAGAAGTGAGGCTGGAGAAGCAAGTGGTACAAAGAGCAAGAAGCAGACTTCCTTATTGGAAAGCTCTTCCTTTATTTTAAATATATGTGTATATATTTGGTACCTGTAGTATGAGAAGGTACTGTGAGGTCTCAGAACTTTCAGTCCCACAACTTTCCTCTGATTTTGCTGCTAAGAGAGAAAAGTGGAATGTGGATGGGAGGTGTTTCTGATGGAGTTAGTAGTGATCAGAAGTAGGATGCAGCTGCTCAACCAGAATATAATTACTTAATCTCTCTATCAAGAGAAAACCCTGATAAGACAATACTGACCAAGGAGGGAAAGTTTAGAGCTCTGCTGATGAATGCTGAGTGGGAATGAGACAAGCTGCTTGGAGATCCCTATGGAAGGGGCCACATGAGATGACAGTGACACCCAGGTCTTGCCACACACCTCTGAGGGCTTCTTATCTCCCTGTAGAGATGTCACCTCTGCAGTGGGTCCTGGCATCTGTGGGGCAGGAGGAGGTGGCAGGAGGACCATTGGAAGTGTGGGTTTTGATCACAGAATATGAAAGTGAAGGTATTAATGGTCCTACCAGGTTTGGGATCTTAAGGTGCAAACCTCCACCCTGTTACTGCGGCTAATGGGGCACTGAGCTATTGCCATCTGCTGGCTGTCAGAGCTCCGCTGCAGCACTTCAGGCTGTCCTGGGTGGGCACATGGGCTTTCCACACAGCCCATCCAATCAAAATGGGTGGCAGGAGGAAAAGTAAAGGGAGAAGGAAGATGGGAAGAAAAGACCAGGAAAGACTCCTTGAAGAAGAAGTGCAGGGCAGGCAATGGAGTAATACACGCACAAACGAGGAGGCAACAGAGCCAGATGCATCCAATGTGCTTGGAACAGCTCCTGCCCTTCCAGGTCAGGAGAGGCTGCTCTGATTGATGATTTCACCAGCATGTGGGAGACATGCTAAAGAAGTTTCTCTTTAATCCACAAGCAAGGCACAAATAGTTTCTGACGGAAAACAATATTAAAATTGTTGATTTTTACAGAAAAAAAATAACATCCATTAATCAAACAAATGGCACGCTCAGGAATTGAGCAGTGTGGGGCTGCAGATTAATTCAGGAGTTGTCTGTTCACCTTATATCTCTCAGCATTTCAAAATGGACATAATACCCAGTTTTATTATTTGCCGGCCCTTTAAGTTGGACTTGAAATGCAATTAAAATAGCACTTGGGAGAGCCATACATTTTAATTAATGGCCTGCATTGCTGAGAAGTTGGAAAACAGAGAGAGCATTGCCCACTAGGAATGAGTAAATCAAGACAGATGCGTTCCTGGGTGTCCATACATCAATATGACGACATAATCTAGTAGAGCAAGAAACCCATCTCAGCTGTAATATCACTTATTTTGCTTCAAAAATCTAGTGCAACGGGTGCATATGATGAGTGCCAGCTTAACAGCTTCAGGTTTTAAAATTGGGAAAAAGTACATCTAAAGGAATGCTGTTCTGCTGCAGGGTTCCAAAACCAAGAGGAGTCCCCATGAGATTTAGCCTGCCCAACTCCCCTTCCCACTGTGCTGCTTCTCCTTTTGGTTTCCAGATCCTGGAGCTCTTGCCCTGAACTGCCAAATTGGTGGCTAAGATGTAACAATCCCAGGTGTGGGTGACACCCAAGAGTGGTGTGAAATAGGTGTGAGCACCATGGTGTAAAGTCTGGGGTTTGCTCCCGCTCAACAAGCTTGTTCTCCCCCAAAAGCAAGGACATCCCCAGGAAATATCTTGGCTAATCTCTGCTGCTGCCAATGGCATTGCTCCCACGGAGAGCTTGGATGCAGTGGCTACCTTCGCAGAATACATGAGATATACAAGTGTATATTTACAGTGTGTGTGTGTGTGTGTTTGTGTGTGTGTAAATATATATGTATACATTTATGCCAAAGACTGGTTGCCAGACAGGTTTTAAGCACAGATCTGGAGTTCCTTAAGTATTTTACATGATGATCATCTTGTACATAACATTTACCGAGAAACATATTGAAACACTGAAAAACAAGCAATGCCATTAAATTTTGCTAAATAAAGAGTAAAATGGGAAGTGGTTCACATGATATACGTTACAGAGACTTTCAAGAGTTTGTATATCCACCCACACATCACATACCAGCTGTGATTTTGGCTAAGGATCAGGGCCTACGTAGAAGAGATTTCTTCAGCTTTTTACAGGGGGAAAACAAAACTGAAGCAAACAAAAAAAGGTGAAACACATCTTGGTAAAAGCAGAAACTGAAAGCAGAGACTGGAAAAATGCAAATCTGTCAACCATTTAAAAACACATTTAGAGACCTCAAAATTACAGAGTGCAGAGTTAAAAATTTGCAGAGGATGGCATTTTTTTAGGTAAATCTTGTCCTTCCTGAACTAGGGAAACTCCAGGAAAATCTGGCAAAAGAAAGGCACTTATGAAACAAGATAACAGAGAAAATCGGCTGTTGTCAGTATGAGATAATGAGCCTTCACAGAAATATGTTGCGCTGTCTTGTCCCCTTTTTCATCTCTTTGTGAATCTGCCTTTTTTGGAGAAAATGTGGACAACCTTAGGGACAACCTTACGATCCAACAGCAGGCTCTGATCTAGGCATCTTCAGCAAAACACGGAAAGGGATAGAAAAATGAGAAAATGCCATTTCGTGATTCGGTAGTCCTCCTGTATTCAAATGCTTTAGACAGTTTTGGCCACCTAATCTTTAAACAGGAGGTTGAAACTGATGGTCTTCAGAGAAGGGTAGCAAAAGAATGAACACAGGGAAAAATCTCTTCTTACATCTGCCTTGAGGTAGAAGTAGCTGAAGGCTTTCCATTCATCTTGAAAGAATAGTCCAGCTTTCAACACTGGTTCTATGTCATGGAGACTCTGCAGAGCACAAACTGGCCTTTCATCCACTGTTGCAGAAGTATATCCTTCCTTGAGCAGCCTCCCAAGAGAGACACCAACACAGACCAGCCTGCTGCCACAGCCAGGGACAAAAAGGGGTTTACACACTTGTGCAGCCTGTGGTAAGATTGTGCACTGGTAGAAACCATCTCAGAGAAGAAACTGCAATGCTCTGGATATAAGGAAATATCCAAAAGCTACCAAGAACACCTAAATATTCACAGAATCATGGAATGTGCTGAGCTGGAAGGGACCCACAAGGATCACTGAGTCCAAACCCTGGCCCTGCACCATCCCCAGGAGTCACACCATGTGCCCAAGAGTATTGTCCCAATACTTCTTGGACTCTGTCAGGCTTGGTGCTGTAACCACTTCTCTGGGGAGCCTGTTCCAGTGCCCAGCCATGCTCTGTGGGAAGAACCTTTCTGTAATATGCAACCTAAACCTTCCCTGACACAGCTTCAGGCCATTCCCTTGGGTCCTGTCACTGGTCACTACAAAGAAGAGATGAGCATCTGCGCCAATGCTGTATCCATTATTCGAGATGTATGGATTTTATGGTGGGCAAATTGCTAAGGTTTTGTTAGCAACTGGCAGTAAGATGTGTCCACTTCAGAGTGCCTGATTTATGCCTGAGATCAGAAGAGGGTGGGTGTCCCTTAATCCATACCTGTGTATTCACTGGGGAAGCAGCAAAGATGAAATACTTTGTCTTTTGGGAAGTCTGCTTGAGGGTGCAGATATCCTCCTGGTTGTCACTCAGACTTGTGCAACAAAGCCCAAACAGGCCCCTTACCAGCTCCATTTCATTTTCTGAGGTATCGAAAAGCCGGAAGGAGGGAGATGCATGTGAAAGGCGACTAATGCTGAAGCAAGGGGACCTGATTGGAGTGAAGGCAGGGAATTTGCATGAAACAAAAAGACACTGTGTAATTATTAAAATAACTAATATATTGCTTTATAAAACATGACAAGCCTCTCATTTAGGGTTATTCTGTGTTCTGAACTTTGATTGACTCACATAGTTGTGTCTTTATTGCCTATTTTTATAGCAAGACAAAGCAAATTCAGTCAGTCTGAGCCTCCAAATCTATGTACAATCATTGATGCCAAGGAGAAAATTCTCTTCTCTATTGATCAAAGACTGAAGGTGAACTTGAATTTCCAAGAACTTGAGACGGAGTCTGCATGAGAATTTCCAGTGAAAATGGCATGAGCCTTTAAATCAAGTATCCAAGGTGACATACAGAAAATAAGGATACATTCTTATTAGACAGCTTCTTTTGTCGTCTGTCCATACTGCTGTGGGCATCAAACCTGACGGTGTTCCACCTTAGAGCACCATCCTTCTGTCCACGTTCTGCATGTTCACTGGTTTTCCCCTGCCTGTTCTGCAGGTGAAAATCATCCAGCAGTGTAACTGGTGAAGAAATGGCAAGTACACACAGCCAGTGTGCTAGAGAAATAGGGAAATTTAGTTATCCTGAACTAAAAGTAGATAAAATCTATTCACCTGCAGTTACCCTTAACCATACCTTTGATTTATCCCTGAGTTTTGAATCTGGTCTGAAGGTGTCTTTCAATATAGTATTTGCAATGGGACATAATGGGGAGCAAGCTAAATACGAGGGGGGAAGCGTTTCCTGTTTGCTTAGTGCTAAGAAGGATTTCAGGGGTGCAGGCAAGCCTCCTGCATCCTACCAGGACCTTTGGGCTTGGTCACCTTGACCCATGGCAGTGAACCAGCACTTCTTCAGCATTCTGCAGGCTAATGGTAAAGCAGCCAAGGCTTGGGCTGTCCCCAAGAAATTTGGACATTCGGGAAAAGAAGAAAAAGAACTCCAGGATGATTTAAGCAATGCTCTGGAGGACAGACCCATTGCTAGAGCAGAGGATCCCTTTACAGGAGCATGAACTATGTCAGTAAGACCTGAGGTTTCCATGTGGGAAAGTTCAGGGCCTGAACAGGTTAACTCAGAAAAAACATATTAGATCTTTAGAAATAGCATTGGTGGGCAGCTCTGCTCTGTGAAACAGAAAGAATACCCAGACATGGCTGGATAATCCTGTGATATTTTGAAGAAATCGTGCCCCCTGCTGATTTAATTAGATTTTTTTTAGCCTCAGTTCTAAACCTGGTGAGAACATTCAAACATACTGATTAGCGTTCAAGGTCAATAACTCAGATGTCCTGCTGGATAGTAAAAATCTTCTCTTTCAACACTGAAATAAGATGCTTATTATTGATTTGTTGGAAGCAGAATGCAAAGATGAATGGCATATTCTCGCAGGGCCAGCATTCTGAGGCCATGCCTAGCATTTTACATGTCCTTTGTAGCATTTAATGGGGAAATAAAAGCCTGGAATAAAACAAGCAGAAATTTGTGACCAGGGGATTTGGTGGGTTTATAAAGCCTTTGTTTTTGTCTTACTTGCATGGTAAAATTTTCTCATTTTCTAGCAAAACCCCCAGTCATCAGCTACCCATTTAAACTGATCATGACTGATTAACAACAACAACAACAAAAAATAGATCACTGTTGAATAACAATCACTGCTGTTTTACGAGATGGGTGGTTTTACCACAGTATCCCACATCAACTCTCTCAGTTGCAAGCAGTGTGAAAAAATGCACAATTTTTTCCCCAGGAAACCTCAGGTGTGTCAAACCAGCTTGCACAGAGGTCACCCCAAACGTGGGTCAGACAGCAAAAGAAGGAAAGAAAGGAAGAATCCCAGCAGTGTGCTGTCGCAGGTATGTGAATTGGGCTCCAGCCGGCCCCACATCCAGTCTCACAGTGGGGCTGGATACGGGCTCACGCTTCCCAGGAAAGGGCAACAAACCCCATTTCTCGTTGCCCCATTTCCATCTGGCAGTTTGGGGCCACTGGAGCTGTGGTACAAATATGGTCCTGATGGCCTGAAAATCCTACTTAGTGTGCTTTCCGGTGCTGCACCGCGCTCTGCTATTGTTAAAGCAACGATCAGGGACATCTTTTAGCTTCCCTCTCCCGCTCGCTAGACAGCAAACCTGTCTCCACTAGGAGGTCATTGAGTACCCTCTAGTGGATATTTTGGAAAACAAATCTCAGCTCTCTATTGGCCCCTGGAGCCTTGGCGGCAGGTCTCTGGAAAGCCTTGTGTTTATAGTTAAGGTACACAGGGGATGGATTACAGTAAGCACAGCACATGCAAGCGGTTGCAAACCCTTACAAGAGCTCCTTCGCTTTAGTTAAACCTAACATGAAGGGCAAACAAGATTAAAAATCAATACTTCAGATTAAAAATCAATACTTCAAGACAAACTGCTTGATTTTTTAAAAATCTAGTAGATGTGTACAAGGCCAAAAATACCTGTAAGGAAAATCAATCTGCCAATAGCATTCAATTTCAGTTTTTGGAATAGCCTGAGATGGCAATGGGCCCCCAACCTATGGCATCCAAGGACAGGTTCCTGGGAGAAGCAAGAATATATCCCCATGATCGGCCTCCTTACCCTTTATTTATTAGCTTTATTAATCATTTCGGGTTTTTTCTAAATTAGTTAATGCATTTGCTTTTTGCTTTCCACGATTTGTATGCTGTTGGTTAGCCTTCCCAAAGACCCAAAATCCCTTCCAGTTGCTCACTCACGCACACCCCCCATCCTCAGAAAATGTGTGAGAAAGGTCTTGTGTCACAGGGACAGGGAGCTTGGTAAGTTGCCAGTTAGCATCACAGGCAGACTAGACTTGATGGAGGTGGGGGGAAATATTTTAAGTTGTTGCCAATTAAAATAGATTCAGGTAGTGAGAAACAAAGGTAAACACTAAAATAATACCTTTCTTTTCCCACTTCCTCCCCAACTCTTCTACTTCCTTTTACCCCCAGGTTGCACAGGGAGATGTGGGAATGGAAGCTGGGGTCAGTCCATAACTGCTGCTCTTTCCTTCTCATGCTTTTCCCCTGCTCCAGCATGGGGTCCTCCCTGGCTGCAGTTCTTCAGGATAAACCTGCTCTGGTGTGGATTGTCAGCAGTGGGGTGGATATCTGCTTCAGCTCCTGGAGTAGCTCCTCCCCTGCCCACCTCCTCCTCCTCTGCCCTTGGTGTCCCCTCTGCTGTTTTTCACTTTTTCCCTCCTCCCCTGTCCATCCAGAGTTATCTGCTCTTTCTGATGCAACTTACCAGTAACATCTTCACTGAAGTGTTGAGCAGCATTAGTTTCTGCTCCCATCATCTGTCAGTCCAATCCCTCTGTCATCAGTCTTGTCAGTTTGTCTTGAGCTGATGTCAGACTAAATATTGTACCATTAGCCTGCTCTTCTTTATGCCTTTTATCAGTGGCTTATTGCTAATGCTCTATAAGACTTCAGGAATTTCCCTAGTACACCAGGATTTTCTCAAAATGAAGATGAGTAGGTCAATTATATCTTTGGCAGATTTTCCAGGCCTTCTGAGTATGTAGCAAGACTTAAACCTGTTTATGTCTAACACAGATTTTTAATATCCTCACTTATAACTTAGGAGCTAAAAAAATATCACTTCTCTCATTATGCTTGAAAATACCATCCTGCTTCTTTCTAAATGCATGACAGAAATCTCTGTTTATCTGTCTACCTCTTCTCATCCTCCTCCGTAGTAGGATGTCACTGCTGCCTGCTGTTTTTCAGGGACATCTATCAGGCTTTCCCATTTGTATGTCCCATTTCTCTTTGTGAGTAGAAGTTCTATGCTGGTCTGTCGTATATTTCATTAAAAATACAGACCTCTGTATATACAGCTTAAAATGCTTCTGGGTCTCTCCTGGTGGTATGTTGTAAGTTCACCTCCTTTTTTGGCATCTTTCCTTGTGGAGCTTTTGGCCATGGCTCCTGGAGTTGGGCTTCATATGCCCTGTTCTTATGCCAAATTCTGAATTTTCAATTTCTGAACCATCCTGGTGGGTGAAGTTTTGCTTTCTTTGCTGGAACTCACTATTATTTCCAGCAAGTAGCTGGCTCTCTGTCAGGATTTAAAAGAAAACCAGACTGTCTCTATGTGCAGGTAGGTAAAAGATGGGCCAGTTGAGCCTCAAACCCTCTCCCTAACCTCTTATTTCAGATCCTCCATGGTTCACCCTCTCCACTAACAGCTGAGACACCTCCCTCTGCCCAGTCCCTGGGTTAGTCAAGGTGTCCAAAGAGTGAATGTTTGGTAAGGGACATTTTCCGCAATGGGAAGGGGTTATCTGAGGGTCAGAAGGTTGCCAGAGAGACCTTCTAGGCTAAATTGTTCTATAATTCTATGCGAAAATACGGTATATAATTTAGTAAACTGGCTGAAAGTATTAAAGAGGCAGAGGTAGGGTACAGGATGAGATACATGACAGAATTACATTGCTGGAAAAGCTTTTCTCTTTTAAATTTTATTTCCTGAAGTAAAAAATCTACAAGAAGTGTGTAACCATTTTAAAAATTTTATATTCTCTAATCCAGTGATATTTTCAATTGCTTTGAAGGTTTTCTATTGATGCCAGGCTGCAGTGCTAGTGCCCAGGGATGCACCCAGCACACGATGATGTACATTTCTTTGTGGGCTCCTCTGTTACACGGAACCTGTGCTCTCTGCTAAGTGAGACAGTGATAGCACTGCTGTTTTGAAAGCAGTGAGTCACCTGCATTTGCTAATAATGCCTTCAAAATCTGTGCCATTTCTGGCTGTGTTTTAGCCAGGGCTCTGAGACACCTACCAGACAGCGTGGGGCCGCAGGAGAAAGTCCTCCAGCATCAGCAAACGAGAAAGGTGGTTTTCTAAGGAACTGGACCCAAGGTGCCCATAGCCTTGGCTTGTCAGAGAGCTCTGCAAATACATATCTACCACACAGGAGGCTTGTGCTGCCTCTCCAGAGTTAGCAAGTCCATGGGTTTGGCTTTGAGAGCGTAGCGGTGCGTAAGGGAGGATTTTTTTTCTCGTTCACCTACTCCACTTTCATATGGCATTGGAAAACAGGGTGTATTGCGTTTGCACAGCAAGGTTTTGGTGGCAGGGGTCCACAGGGGTGGCTTCTCTGAGAAGTTGCTAGAAACCTTCCCCATGCCCAACAGAGCCAATGCCAGCCAGCTCCGAGATGGACCTGCCGCTGGCCAAACTGAGACCATTGGTGACGATGGCTCTGCTGGGATAATTGGTAGCTCTGCTGGGATAACAGATTTAAGAAGGGGGAACACTTACTGCCTAGAAGCAAATTTTGGCCAGAGGAGTGAGAATATGGGAGAGGAACAACTCTGAAGACACCAAAGTCAGTGAAGAAGGAGGGGAGGAGGTGCTCCAGCTGCCAGAGCAGAGATTCCCCTGCAGCCTGTGGTGTAGACCCTGGTGAGGCAGCTGTGCCCCTGCTGCTCATGGAGGTCCATGACTGGAGCAAAGATCCACCTGCAGCCCCTGGAAGACCCCACACTGGAGCAGGGGAAGAGTGTAAGGAGTCCCCCTCTTGAGGAGGAAAGAGAGGCAGAAACCATGTGATTAATTGACTGCAGCCCTCATTCCCTGTGCCCCTGTGCCACTGAGAGGGAGGAGGTAGAGAAATCGAGAGTGAAGTTCAGCTTGGGAAGAAGGAGTGGGGAAAGGTGTTTTAAGATTTGTTTTTATTTTGCATTACCCTACTCTGGTGTTAATTGGCAATAAATTAAACTACTTTCCCCAAGCTGAGTCTGTTTCGCCCATGACAGTAATTGGTGAGTGATCTCTCCCTGCCCTTATCCTGACCCACAAGCTGTTCGTTGTATTTGCTCTCCCCTGCCCCAGCTGAGGAGGCGAGTGATAGAGTGGCTTTGGTGGGCACCATGCATCCAGTCAGGGTGAACCCACTGCCTGGGGATGTGCCAGCTCAAGCACTAAGCAGACAGGCTATTTTACAGAGCAAGCAGAAGTGGTTTTTTTCCCTGTGATTTCAAGCGCAAGCAACAAACATGTATAGCAAAAAATAAATTGGCTTAGCCAGCGCTTTGAAGGGTGTGAGCTGCCACCCATGGTAATTTCAGTGTGATACCTGCCGACTTCCCCTTTGCAAAAGGCCTCTTGAATGATTCACGCTCTCATCTACTGATGTTCCTGGCTTCTTAAACTGCACCACTAACCCTTTGCCTTGGACCCAGAATTTCCAAATTGTTTTTAAAGGGTGCTTTTGTGTGTGTGCGCGTGTGTGTGAGCCTTCTTTTGAAAGACAGGCAATCCCAGCCTGTGCCCCAAGACACCCATCTGGCAGTGGAAAATCACCATCCTCCCTGGCCTTACTCATCTCACTCATGCTTGCTTTTCCCCTTGAAGGGATGGAGTGTGCCCGCCCTTCCCAGAGGCACCAGTTGAGACACAGAGCTGCCAGGAACTCTCCATCTCTTCCTGGGAAGAGGTGCCTTGCCCTTTCCTGATTAGACTGCATAGTTAATGATGCTGACCCAAACAGAAAGCCAGGATGAGTGGGCACTTCCTCCCCCTGCTTTACTACTGGGCAGAGGAGGGAAGTTTCCAAACTCTCCTTCTTTTGGATCCCACCATACCAGCTCAGATGCTCCTCATTTAAAGAACTTTCAAAATCTTTTCTAAAATGCATCACCATTTTTTGTTTTAATTAGCACAGATGGCAATGACTACTTTTGAAAAGGCACAAGGAGCTCCCCATCTCTCCAGGCCTGCAAGTGAAGCTGCAAGGCACTGGTATGATGGGTGGCAGTGCTTCCCATGGCAGCAGACCTGTAAGGCCGCGCTTTCCCAATGCCTCCAGTGACAGATCCACTTAGGAAAGCAGCTCTTCTGGTTACGTTTAGCTCTTTAATCCTTTTCTCTCCCTTTCCAGAAGTGACAGCTTTTCTGTTTGCACCTCCATTGCATCACCACTCCCCTCTACATCTGCCCTGCATTTTTTTTTGCCTAACAGCATGTAATTAATCAGCTCAGGTTTGTAATAAAATATGACGCCCATTTAATAGACTGAGTCACCGGCAGAGCCAAGCAGAATGAGCTGATGGGAAGGATGGCAGGGGAGATAACGCAGGGCTGTCAGCAGGCGAGGGGCAGGCCTGCCTTGCACAGCCACTGTTCTTCAGAAGCGGCCTGGGCGACACCAAGACCGAACCTGCTCGTGTTTCCCTGTTGCTTGGTGAGGTTTTGGCATGTTTTCCTGCCTGAGCCAGCGCTTCTGCGGCAGGAGCCAGATTGGTCGATCCTTTCCATAAGAGATGGGCATGAGCTGAGGGTTAGGCTGGGAATGAGGAAACACAGCAAATGGGTGGAGTGGAGAGGTGACTGCCAGCCCTGTGGGGACACTCATCCTCCGGACAAGGTGAAGGGGTTGGACCCCACGTGGTGATGAGCCTTTCGGGGGGGAGCCACCAGTCTCAAACCTGAGCTGTTGCTGGCTTTTCAAAACACTTCTATATGTAGTATTTTTTGTTGCTGGCTGTGGTACAGTCACATCATTAATCTTCATTAGAGAGTGATAAAATACTTATATAAACACCTCATAAAACCAGCTGAACATTGGCACTGTACTACTCCATGTGCTCTGGAGTTTCAGGACAGAGCAGTTCTGTGACGTTATAAAAATCTCTCTCCTGTGGCTCAGAGACAGTCAAAGCCAAGGAAGAGCTGTTGTGCAGCTGACAAAGGCTTTAGGGCTTGCACACAGACAGCTAAACTGGGAATGAATAACACCAGAAAGATGCTGGGGATTTTACAATTTACTTTGCAAGAGCTGTAGAAAAAGTAAAAAGTGCAGCACCACGACTGGGGAGATGGGTATCCATGTGTGTATATCTAGACATACGTAGTAAAAATAAACAATTTCTGATTTTCTGGCTAACACAACTGCTGTTGTGTTAGAAGCTTTTTAAGCAAAATGATTTTAGCTCTATATCCAGCAATTACGAATATTTCCATGTGACTGATTTTCAGCTGTTTGTTAGAAAATGCTTATCTAGATTTTTTTTATGATGTAAGCTAATTACATCCCAAATTAAAAAAGACCTTATTAATGAATAAGATACTGGGATTTGGCATTTGATTTCAGCATTCAGCACAATTCCTTTTTAATGCTGTGCAAACTAATTCAGTCTCTTATCCCAGACCAGAAACTGCAAAAGCTGTGACGGTACAAATCACGCGTTGTGGCATATTCATTGCATGAGAAGATTCAGGGTGCTCTGGGGATGGGCAGGAGAGCAAAAGCTCTGCCAGTTCTCGGTGTTTCTCCACACCACCATGTCCCAGGAGGCAGCAGTGGCTGCGGGACCTCATTTCCAGCCCCTCAGTGTGACAAGTCCTGCACTGAGCTTGCAGATGCAGCACCAGCCCTGTATTAGCCTGCCACGCTGCAGAAAGAACAGGATCAAAGGAGAGAGTCATCCTTACCCAAGTCCTTGCTAGTCTTGTTTCTGGTTGTTTACCAAGTATTCCAACCACTTTGTAAATGTCTTTTTTTTTCTTCTTCCCTTGGAAAAAAAATATTAACAAAGAGCTAGGACTAACACAAATTACCTGCTCTGCTTTTTACTGTTGAATTAATAATCTCCTTACTTTATAGCCTTGCCAGGAGGGATAACGCTATTGTTAAGGCATGACACCACACTGCAGAAAGGGTGTCTGCTCAAAACTTGTTTAGTGCTCTCATCCTTGCCTGTAAACCGCTGGAAAACATACAAAACTCTCACAGTTTGCACAGTAGCCATTCCAGGTAAACGATAAGTCTTCTTTTGGTCAACTTTCCCTCTTAAGGTAAGAAATACCCCAAAACTTAAAGAACTGAGAGTGGTCTTTTACCAGTGTTGAGGAAATCTGGAAAGAGCAGCTTTTGCTTTTGTGGTAGGTAGATGCCAGAAAAGCCATTTTAAGATTGCCCATCAGTTAAAGTTCTAAAGCCATGGAGGTGGAGCTGCAGAAACGCCCTTCCTATTGATGCCAGGTTATTTAGCTCTTCCTTAGGAAACATCAGCAGTTAGGAAGGGCTCCAAGTTTTCCCAAGGAAACACTGTAATGAAATGCATCATCCAGCTGTCTGTGCCTTCACCACCACTCACCTGTATCCATCCCTTCATCCTGCAATCGGGCGACAGCTCACAGGTTGTGCAAACCTGCTAAATTCAAGTGCCACCTAGAAAATGTTTTGCAAGTGGATGCAGTTTCCAGCCATGGGAATTTTCATTTTCCCCACTAAATCACCTGGAACAGATATTCCACATGTGTTATTTTTATTTATTTACATATTTAAATTGTGGCTCAGTCAATCCCATAAGTCCTCAAAGGTAAACCAGTTCCAAGAAATAGGATTGACCAGTAATGAGAATGTTGTAATTTTAAAAGTGGGTCAGGGCCAAGTATTGCTGTGATTTCTTATTCTTTCAAATTTCATGGGGCAGCAGGGCCATCCCGCTGGGCGTGGATGAATTCCTCCTTGCTAACATAAAATGCTCCTTTTGCTCCAGAATTTCCAGTTTCAAGACCTGAAATTCTGGCATAAACATTCACATTGCATTATAACAGCTGAAAAAAAGAAATCAAGAAATATAGTTAATTATCCCACCCCCACCTCTGATTGAATGTATCATCAATCTCTTCTCTAAAGCATTCTTCACAACTGTAATGGCTATTTTATCTAAGTAACAAAGAGAAACAGGCTCCAGCTGGGGATTGAAAACCTGATACTGATTTTCTTAAAATAAATAGCATTAATAAGCAAAAATGTGGGCATTTCTTAATTTGATTGCTTTAGCTACTGAAATAGCAGAGGGCACAAAAAGAACAGTAAGTAATAACCTCAATGAGCACAGTTCAGGGATTTTTCTTTTCTTTACCTTATTCCTCAATGCTGAAGAAAGAGATGACAATGCAATGACTTTTAAAACATATTTAAAACAAGGAAATAGAACACAAACGACCTGTTTGGTTTTTGCTTTTTTTTTTTTTCCTGACTTCCTAGTTCTTAAATATAGCTTTTGCAGCTAATAATCTCTATATCCCCGCCTAGTACTAGTGCTGAAAAAAAAAAGCTGTTGACTATATCGATTTTGTGGCAGATTATGGAATTCCTTTAAATTTGTAATTTAGATCCAGAATGCACTGCTCACCAGGTCACAATGATGTTGAGAACTAATCTTGGTGTCTGGCACTATGCTTATAATGGGAAATTTGCTCAGTGAAGGAGGCACTGCACAGCATTCTGCTGCTGTTTTAAGAAACAAAGAATTACATTGTCTCAAGATGTCACACTGCCAAAATTGCTACACCAAAAATTAAATTGAGAACAGAGTCTCAAATCCTTTGTCTGGCTAAAACATCATGTTATTTTCAGCATCCTTGCAATGCAAAAGCAAGCAAACCACTAATGCTTTGTGCATCTCTTTGTTCCTACAGCACATGTTCCTACTCCCCATGAAAGCATGCATCAAGAGATAATGTGAAGAAAATATCAAGAATATTTTGGTCAGATTAAAATACCGACTTACTCCCCAGTCAGTTAAAATTCCTTACAAAACACATCACAAAGTAAATGGATTCCTTCTTACTTTGTGCATCTCCTACTGAGCTGAACAGCCATCTTCCAATACTTGCCATGAATTGCAGAGAGCCCAGTGCTGCTGGTAGCCAGTGGCTGGACCAGAGGCTGGCAAAGTCAGACTCAAGGTGTTGAAATAATGAGAAATTGTCTCGCTGCCAAAAATGTGCTGAAACATATTTTGAAAGGCACTGTCTTGGGGTGACTGTGGGCACCCTGTGAGTCTGAGTATGAAAAAATCGTATGCTTGCTTAATTTGGAATTTAAACTGTTGTTCTTAAGGTTCAGCTCAAGAATTTTAGTAAATCAATACCTCTGTAGCTTTCAACAGGCTTCAAGACAACACCTTCTGGATCCAAGAGATTTTATAGACCTGTGAGACAGGCAACTTATGCCAACTGCTTATCAAGATGGTACTACAGGTGTATTCCATAGCGCTGTTGCAACCAGAGGCATTAAGGAGAGTTTGAGTTACAAGCACTGCACATACAAGTCTCATATCTCATCCCTTATCAAAAGCAGATTTAATAAAGTTCCATAAAACAAGAAAAAAAATAGCCCATGCACGGGTCTGCAGCACAAAGCACGGTTTTCTCAGTAAGAACTCTGCCACAGCCAACATTATGTAAGTTCAAAATACATTGCCACTTCTAGTATTTTACTAGAGTAATTATACCTTCACTGTGAAGTCTTGAAAAAAACTAAATAGAAAAAAAAATTAAAGTTTTTGGTCCTTATTTTTCTATTATCCTCCAAATTTCTTAGTGTGCAATGTGAGGTCTAGATGGTAAGTAAACTTTTATAAATTCTGTTAGCATCATGGACTGTCCTTAGCGAAAATTCTCACCGAAATAAGTGAAACTTCACCTAGAGAATACCAAAAAGCATCAGAAGTCACAATGAGGGATTTTACCTGTGCAAGAAAACTTACCTGACTTTAAAATAAGAATACCCAAAAGTCAGATTTATATAAAAATCTGTTTTTTATTAAATTGCCATCACAGAAGAGCTCAGTATAAACTCTCTAACAAAGTGATTTTATAGCGCAGTAAACTCTCTGTCTCTCACAGGCAAAAGCTCTGGTTATGAATGTACAGTGTGCCTTCATATCATAGAATACAAAACTGGAGTTTGCCCTTGTAGCCCCGTATTTGTTAAGCAGGAAGACGAAATTTAATAAAAGCTGTTCCTTCTTCTGGTTTATTGTATCCATAACACCCAGTTTTGAGATCATTAAATGAAAAATATTGTTACAACTCAACCTGCTCAGACTGTGCGGCCGCTATTTGGCATTTCAGACTGCAAGAAAAGCCACTCCGCATGCCCCAGTGACAAATCACAGCAGTAAACTATTCCCTGAACACACATCACAATTTTCATCCAAGGAGCCACTCTAGCAGAGCAGAAAGGCATGCACAGTGAAGAGGGCAAAGAGGAAAAAAGAGGAATTTTTCAGTAAAAAACCAGCTACTACCTAAAATATCATTTTCTAAATAAATCCTAACAATGTGGTGGGTTTTTTTCCTATTTAATTGGAGCATTTCCAGCATATTTGGTTTATGTCAAGCAACTAAGAACTGAAAAGCATGCTAGGCTCTCTACAAGTACTGAATCCAGGGACACGTTTTCTTCAAACTCTGTACCTCATGCTGCCAGCAGAAAATGTTCCAACATCCCCTGCCAAGTTTGGTGTTTTGAGAATAGGTAGAACTACAACAAAAATTCCACTCCTCCTTGGCCCAGGGACTACGTCTGTGCCATCTGCCAAATGTGTCGAAACCAGGTCAGACACCAATTTCCAGGTGAGAATCTGTTGTTCAGTAAAAACCTCCTATCAGGCTGGGTAGACCCAGACTGCTGTACCCTGTGCCCAAGAACAGCATTTGAGGTGAAGCCAGTCTACCAAATGATGCCATGGACTTGAAACACTTGACTGTAAAACACCCCAAAGTTCATTTTAACAGTTTCATGACTTGCAGCTACTACAAGACCTTTTTATTACATACATCCCACTCTGGAAAAATTTAGTAATCAACCACCTCACCTGATGATACATGTACAAAAAAGAAACAAAGCAGTAACAGAAGCTCTGCAAACATAGGTTTTTTAGCAGTTATACAGCAATTTTCAGCTTTGGAGGGCTGTGTGTTTCTGCAAGAAGCTACTCAGAAGCTCTGAAGATTATTAATGAGAAAATACAGAGTCAGTCCTGCAAATGCAGGACTATGATGTTTGTCATTACTTTTACTCCAAGCGTTTGTAGTTAAATTGCTCTCTTGATTGTCATTTAAGGCAAAGCAAGTTTTTATGTACTTTAGAATGTACTTATGCACAAGTACACTACTTGTAGACCATTACAGCATCTGTAATGAATATACAGCAATAACAGTTCTAGAATAGTCATTTAACTCCTGCAACATCTAGGGGCAACGGCAAAAACTAGAGGAGCAATTACCTCATGTTCTCTAGCTTCTGGCCAAGTTGTTTCATGTATTTCTCTGGTTTTCTCTCATAAACACACTCCAAAAAATACTAGCATAAAAACGGTTTTCTTGTCAAACAAATCAGGGTTATACCACTGCAAGAACAATAGCTCTCTAAATAAAAATAAGGACAGAAAACACTTAGAATCATTCCAAAAATCAAAGATTTCTTTTTGTTTAGCAGACTAAAACCTACCTGATACTGATTTGACAGATAGAAGTGATGTCGTATCAATTGTATCAATTCCAACCTACTGAATCAAAATCCAAATAGCTTTTTCCCTCAAAGCTGCATTGACCGTGTGGTGCTCTGGCAGCAACTGCCAGCACTGTTTTATAGCGTGCACTAATGAAGGCCTGGATGATCAAGAGACATAAACTTGGCCATCAATAAGTATCTTTGTAATTAAGTCAAATGCGATGTCACTGACATGTCAGGCAGTCAACAGAAAAGCGTGTGTGCATCCATGAGGTAACCTAGAAGTTCCAAGCATAAAAAGACACTGAAAGGCACTAGTCCATAGAAGGTACTGCCTTCAAAGCTGTCTTTGAGTACATGCTTCATGCGTGTGTCTGAGAGTAGCCCACGTTCACCCAGTGCTTTGAGCTGAGCAAGAAAACAGGTAATAAAACCCTTCCCCCACCCAACCCCAATTTCCCAGATGTTAGGAAGCAAGGGATACAAAAAAGAAAATTGAACATCAGAGGATCCAGTCTACTCTATCCAATCATTTGATGCATCTGATTTGATCACGTGTTCTTATTTTTAATTACTGGTGGGGAATAGAGTTATGAGAAAGATATGCAGAGAGAGCCTACCCAGCATATGTTAATAATCTAAGGGACAAGTCCTGCTCCGAGCACTTGGTGTATTTTTTGATTCCAGAGAGGATGTAAGCAGTGGATTGAAGCAACAGCTGAGAATTGTGCAAGACATAATTGACCACACCATATTTTGCTATGATGGCAGACTTGATTCTCTACTACTTGACATTCGGAGTAGCTATTTGCACTTAGGTTCTAAGACTGCAACATGGGTGCAACTTGATATTAAAAGGTTGATTACAGCGATCATACTTGGCAGACAATGAAGGAACTTACTGTACCCAGCAATACGAAATCACGAATTGCACCTAATGCCAAAAGTGCTCCAGATTCTCTGGGATGAGAGATGACATTAACACCACACAGTGTCCAGCAAAAGCTAAACTACATGGCTAATTGTATTCCTAATTGTTAACATTTCCAAGACCAAGTAGGAGGTTTTCTTTTGTTTAAGTGGGCATCCTATTTTCAGTCAGTTCCCTAAGGGTGATTTCAAAGCCACTACATTATTATTTGGGGACAATATTCAAAAGTAGGAAGTCCCTATAACATTAAAATGGGAGGATGTATCACAAAAACAGTTTTCTCAAACTTCTGGGCAACAAAACAGATTACATCACATGATCTGCACAACACTGAAATTAGCAGGCATCCTGAGGCAAGATGGGACACAGAAGAACATACTACAGAGTGTATAAAACCAAACTCAAACAGCATGAAAAAAGTAATGTTTATTTTTAATGTTTACAAAACCATGAACACCTTATGCAAAAGCAGCACCCTGAACCATACATTTCCCTCAATCCTCCTGGGATATTGGCAGAAAGCAAGTATTTTCTCTGCTCTTTAGTGCTCAGCATACTCTGCTGAGGTATATGGGAACCAACCCACTGATTTCCATGGAGCTCCCTCTGCTTATATTAGCAAAGGGTCTGGCGCATCAGACTGCAGTGCAATGAGGTGTCATATGGGTGTCTAGCTTTAGGTATCAAATTAGATAAGTCTGTGTTTCTAACCAAGATAAATACACTATCCAGATAGTTAATTAGCTCCCCATTCTCTTCAATTTTAACTGAAATAGATCTCATTTTAAATATGACTCTCAGCCCACACTAGCTTCATGCAAGGTTTAACTTTATGCACCATGAACAATTTTATTCAAGTTTTTAAGAGATAGCTAGTGCTTGTAAGCTATTTTAGGACTGAGGTCTTGCATCACAAAAGCTATTTATCCTTTTTTACCTCTCAGCACAGGCAGTTCAAGTGTTTACCCCGAAGAAATATGCCCTTAGGTTAAACTGAAAAAAAATGTGCAGCATTTTCATTTTGCCTTCACCTTTTTCTCCTGATCTGGAGCTGGAAGTAATTGATGGTCCTGTGATCAAATAGGCCATGTTTTTGAACCTACAGAGAAACATTTGTTTAATGGTTGGACTCTGTCATCTTAAGGATCTTCTCCAACCTAAATGGTTTTATGACTCTATAATTTATTTTAAAAACTTTTCTGTTAAACAGAGAATATGATTGCAATGATTTCAAAGACTCACTTGGAGCAAGTTACTCATACTAAAATGATCCCTACTATAATACAGCATAATTCCCCAGCTACCCTGAGTTGAGATCTCTCCCCTCAGAATCTACAACCGATGCCTCAAAATATTATTAAACTGGTAGAAATGGCTCTGTCTCGTCTGCCATCCTATGTCTAAAATGACTGACAAATACTATTTATGTTTGCAAGACTGATCTTGGATCCGTGGAACGAAAACTGCTTCATTTTACTGCTGGAGCTGTAGGAATCATTCTATTAGCTCCTGCCAAATTCACATTCAAGAAATATAATTTACTTCACATATTGAAAGAATCTGCTAAGAACCCATACATATATACACACACACACAATGTATGTGTACACATATATACACACATGTATAGATAATTCGTATTTATTTAACACTGACAAAGTGCTAAAATAATCCAACAACTGTCACTGCTAGAGATGAGGCTAAATGAAATGGTATTACTTATATGGCATCAAATATTTATGAGACTCTGGTCCAAGAGCTTCAGAACTCTTAGCAAAAAAATTATCATTCGTTGGCAAAAAAAGAAAAGTTTCAAATGGTTTGAATTTAATTTTTCAATAAATTGAAAGGATTTAGAAGAAAAAAACCCCAATAACCCTGCAAAGTAGATTGTATAATTTACATTTCAGTACTGTGTATAGAAAATACACACATTTATACATACTTTCATGGCAAAATTTTAAGGTTCCTTAGACTTAAAGATGACTCTAATGAATCTGTCAGTATTTCACATGTGCATTATTGCCTCATATTTTGAAAAGCAAAAATCTGTACAAGTTCAGCCCTGTATTCTATGAGTCTGGCTGCATAGTCAGAAACAGAAATATTGCACTCAAGACCATGCCTACAAAAATGCACATTTAATAAGGCCATTATATTCAAGATTGTAATGGGACTTGAATTACATGAACAATCAAATATATCATAAATAGACCTAGGAAAGTCATATTGCAGAAGATGTACTCAAAACATCAGTGTTCCAGTAATTTATAACTGGGTTTTTTTTTCCATGAAATGACAATCTCTCGAACTGGTTTTATGCACAGAGCCAGACAACATGATGTGCATGTACACATGCATTTTCACAATGAGTTTTTTCACTTTTTCTTAGAATTTAACAATTACCCCAGAGTTTGACAGTAGGCTTCTACTCAAGTTCTGTCAATAGGGTTCAAGTTGCCATCAACTTTAATCCACTTCCATGCATGATGAGGGGGAAAAACAATTTAACTTTCAGTTATTTAAATATTTGCCATCATGTGAGACGTAATTCTTAACTCGGAAAGTGTAGCAAAGACGTAATTGAACCCATACTGGAATACTCCCCAGTATGCTGTTTCAGAGCTAGATCACATTGAGAGTATCAGTTTAGCTGATCTGGCTTAC
Organism: Rhagologus leucostigma; assembly: GCA_013397725.1. Taxonomy (NCBI): domain Eukaryota; kingdom Metazoa; phylum Chordata; class Aves; order Passeriformes; genus Rhagologus; species Rhagologus leucostigma. The sequence goes on along the minus strand of VZTD01000742.1, from coordinate 731,165 downwards.
TGAATGAATGACAGAGCAAACAACCAATTTAACACAATTCAAGGAATGATACAGATTTGTAAGTTAGCTGCCCACATCCCATGGCAAATAGAAAGAAGCTATCCTTCAATCAAAGTGGGGTAAACGACCTTGAAATTACAGTAGGGTAAGTGTATTCACACCAGCCACTACCTTGGAGTAGCAGGTGTGCTGTAAATCTGCTTTGTAGTTATTTACTGCTTTAGCCATTCTAGAGTTATTGAGTCAGCCAGCATTTTGGCTTGTTTAAGGGTAGTGGCATTTGCCCAAGAAGGAAGGGTAGATCATGGTCCCTCTTCCCCATGCCACACTACATAAACACACAGTTACGTAAATGCAAAAAGCATTATTACAAAGGCTGGAAGTATCAAAAGACACAGAAGATAAGAAACTTAATGGTCACGTGCATTTGAGTTCAGCAGACACAGTTTTTCACAATTCTCTATATATTCTGCCCAAAAATCCACAGTGGTGGTGATTATGGATGAACCACCTTCCAGCTGAACCAACTCCAGCATTAGGAATTTTTTTTTAATACAACAGACTATATCCAAAAGTCTTTTTCCTAGGACCTGTTTTTTGGGTTTAGATGGTTTTTTTTGTATAGAGATAAGACAAAACTGAGACACAGAAGATGTGACCTGCTTGCATATTATAAACAGATGAATGGATGATTGAGAAGCAAAAATCTATTAAAGGTGTCACTCACTTCACACTAACAGTTCCGTGTACTCTTCCTGCACCAATGGTGCCACTTCCCAGACAGACGTTTGTTGCTACCTCTGGATATGTTTTTGACCAGAGCTGGGGGGGAATGCATTTGGACAGCAACAATGCAGCTCTTGCAGTGATGGCCAAGGAACACAGTAATTCAGGATATAGTTTCTAATTCCACCCATCTTCTAGTCATTGCATGCTAAGCAGCTCAAAATGTATCTCCTAGTAATCACATTATTCAGAAGGAGTATAAATCTTTCTCTACTTTCTTCACAAAAGGAATGGTAAAAAGTCCTTTATGTAACATGTAAATGAAAATCCATCTGAGAGTTTCCACTTATTTCAGCAGTTTTGACTTAAAATGGTGGCCTATCAGCAAGACTTTGTCTGCAAGTGTCTAACAAATAGAGTTTTGACAGGTATCAAGCAATAGCAATATTTTCAACATTTTATGTTTGCTGTATTTAGTACTTTCAAACCGAATTCTCTCTCCCAGTAAAGTGATGGTCTTGTAATTAGCATGACTACGCATGCACACAACATTTCTAAATGGAATTACATGCTGTTTTCTCTCCACCATAAATGTATTAAAAATGTATTCTTGACTTGGCTCTACTAGAAGTACCACTCCAAAATTTCAGTTTACATTAAAAAAAAGGTTATTGATGACTTGATCAAAGGATACCACCAAAAATCCCTTTTACTCCCGCAGGGAAACATGCGTTCTCCTGAGTTAGTATTAACGGATATTTAGATTAGAGGACTCCATATTTCAGAAACCAGTTATTTAATGCTCAATATTCTTTTCAGCAGATGAAGAGGTAGGTATATTTCCACACAAGAAAAAAATAATAAAACAAAAACCAAACTGTAACAGATACTCAATTAAATCAAGTAATGTCTGAAAAGTCAAACACTGTTCTGACAGCACATACTTGTCTGAAGGTACTCTCCAAGGAGGACAAGAAAAGTTGCGCATTCTGATTAGATAATACATCATAATTTGAAATTTAATAATTTTCTGGAAAGAAAGCACAAGTATTCAAATGCTACTTCCTTCCCCTTCCCCGCCCCCCAAGAAATGTGGGTGCCAACAAAACTGACTTTATCAATGGTAGTATTAACTTTTGGACTGCTAAACATGGAATCAACTGCAATTCTTCCTTACATTCACCAACACCAGCAGTCTACAAGTTTACACAGAGACCATATGCATGATAATTACATAATTACAATAGAAATTCAACTTTAGTGTTGTTCTTAAAACAATCTTCATAAATAATGAAAATATCTGTGTTCTAGCTCTTCAGTAACCTAAGGTTAATTGGTACAGATAGTGTTTTTTTCTTCCTTTTATAAACCAAACTGGAGGTTCCTCACTGCCAACAATGGTTAAGGCCTGGATCAAGTTACTCTCCTTTTGCTTTTCCCTTTTTCTGCTTTTTTCCATTTTCCACCACTGCATTATTTTCTGGTTTGCTTACTCCATTTGCAACAGCACCATTTGGTATTTTGCCATTCTTTACAGGTTCCTTGGGCAGCTTGTATGTCCGATAGTAGAAGTTACCAAACAGGAAAATGAAGGTGACAGCATAGAAAATGACACCCCAGTGCATCCATTTAGGGAAAGGACAATCAATATAAATAGACAAGGCTGTGTGGCCAATAGTCACATGGAACTGCACCTGAAAGACAGAAAATATAGAATCAAAAAGGTCTGGATATATTCTGTAGGTCTGAGTGCATAAATTTATACCAACTCATTAAGTAATGAAAACTGCTGAACTGTGAGGTGGTAGGGAAGCTGTATTTGGCTGTCACATTCACGCAGGCACATCTATGTTTGACCAGGAACATCAAATTTATTGTAGTATCTGGTATCAGTTTTCAGAAACAGGAAAATGAGAAGATAATAAGCAATCTGGATTTTCTCTACATTTTGAACATGCTTTTGCAATTCAGTTGAAACAACCAGCAAGGAAGCATCAGACTTTAACTCACACAACTCTTATCTATGCTGCATTTTTTTTTTGAAGTTGAATAAATGCTTCCATCTCCAGGAAGTATTCTAACTTGAGGAGTGTCAGACAGAGAAAACCTTTTGGAAGGAGCAGCATCTGTTCCAAAGCTCTGCAAATTGCAAATCCACTCAGAAGCAACACCTTTTATCTCTAAAGGAGAAATTTTACTTACCAATTGCAATATGGTCAAATATCGTTTCCACCACAGGTATTTCTGAAATTTAGGGCCGCAAGCTGCTAATCCATAATACATGTACATAATGATGTGAATAAATGCATTCATTTGAGCTCCGAAAAAAGCTGTCCAGGAACAGAAGGGAAGATCATAATGTAATTTTTAAAAAAAGAGGATTATTTTCTAGTATTATTAATATCATTATTTTTAATAGTAAAAATTACAAAGCACAGGACATGTTAGGATTCCATCTCCAAAATATTGAATAGTATAGAACAGACCTGGCTATCAACATGTGCTGACACAAACAAATGTTAATGCAAGTAGGATGTCATATCTTCCATGGAACTACTTATGCCAAAGCTTTTTATAAGATTTTTGTTGAACAGACATAAATTACGTGTATTCCACATTAGTTGTTGTAGTGTAACTGCAATTGTTTTTCTAAAGGATTATTAAAAGCTTTATTTGACAATGTAAAGTACAAAGTACCAGGCTCTGAACTTAAATCTTTTAAGCTGTACTTAAATGCAAAAGGTTCACTTCTCAGCAAGAAGTCAAGAAACTCACATGGAAGTCTGATTAAATAGGCCAAAAAATACCCCATACAAAGCAAAACTTGACTTTTGTTTATAAGAACTTCAAGGCATTGCCAGGTGAGTTTGTCAAAATTAATCATCTTTAGTTTCTTTATTTATGATTTAAAATACCCAGCATTCTTAAATATGTCAGTGTATAGTATAACATTTTCCAGAATGATCCACGTTAGATCCATGTTGACAGTTTCATTTGCATTAAGATCTCTTTGCTTTGTCAAGATTAGCAGCCATTTAACAGAATCACGTTATATCTTGTTAAGGTATTCTTACACTGAGAGAGGCTCAAAAATGCTCTAATGTATAAGATTAGGGCAACACAGACAATAGCTGCTGACATCAAACAGCTCAGATGCCCGTGTGGTCTGGACCCAGTTGTTATAATAGGGTCTAGTTTATAATAGACCTGTCTATGTAAGCAATGTGCTATCAACTAGAAAATAGAAGAACACAGATCTATCCACATTTATGCAGTGGTGCTACATAAATGCAGAAAAGCAACTGCTGCTTTTCCTTTTGCAGGCTCTAGAAATTAAGAGGCAGTGCTAGAACACCAAAACTTGAAAGGAATTTGGAAATAGTTGCAACTGTTGTATTAAAAACTGCTGATATTGAGCATGAAAATTCTGAAAAGGCAACAAGGGAGAGGGCCTTTTGAGATACCGAGGGAATTTCTAAGCAAGACTACAAGTACCCATCCAGTCTCCAATGAACTTATTTTATAGGTGCAGTTGCAAATAAAGACCATGAAACGTCTGGTTGAGTACCTGCTTCCTGCATATTATGTGAGAGAAATTAAAAGGTAGTCACAGATACTAAATTTATGTATTTCTTCTTTGCAATGTAAGTGGCCACTCAGTACAAAATATCTATAGTAAACGGGAGCATAAACCCCCCATGCATTAAGTATTAGTGAAGTTCAAGAAAAAAACCAAAACCAAAACACCTGACCCAAAATATTAGTTTGGTGTTCATAATATGGTATTTTGTGTTTACTATATGGTATTTTCAGTGTCATAAGCCTACAAAGTACACATCAAGCAGAACAGGGCATTTTCCCTGTACCCTCAGCTCTGCAGAGCTTTCAATTTGAGAGAAGGCTAAACGACAGGAACAAGAGTACAGTGTAGGCAATGCAGGATGTGGCCAGTGCAATAAATAATAATAAAATTATTTGATGGAGGCTTTAGAAAGGAAGCAAGGAAAAAAAAAGGCTGATAATGAATTTAGACTTGTGTCATTATGAATAGGTTTTAAAAGTGAATTGACAGATTTATTGGCTCACCAAGGGAAGGTTTCAGAATTTTATACATGCCTCTTTATAAAAATAAAAGCAAACCTCAAACTCATATACAATGCCAAAATAACATCTCCATTAACGTCATTAAATTTGCACACAGAATGTGGCCCACAATTAGATTTTGCAGCTCTCTGTATCTGCAAAAATTAAAGTTAGGCAAGACGCATACATCTTTCTGTTTCACACAGATACAGAGATTTTTGAAGGCAGAACTTCAGGCTTGCGATTGATTCCCGTGAGGAAAGGAAAAGAAGTTTTGCAATTCATTAGATTATTGCCCTGCTATCTTTTCCTCCCCCATGTTTCCCACAGAGGGAGACTGTATGTATTAATAAACAGTTTTGTATATTATAAAGTCAACTCTATGAAATTTTCTTCTATTGCTACCAAACAATAATAATTCTCCCTTCTAACCAGTCAAAAGCATATGAAAAGAAGGGAACTCACCTTGTCCACCTGCAACCCACTTAATACCAATCCACCACAAGGTGAACATGGTGAAATGGTGATAGACATGAAGGAAACTAATTTGGTTAAATTTCTTTCTCAGGATGAAGAATACTGTATCCAAATATTCAATTCCTTTAGAGACATAATACCACCATAAAGCAGCAGCTATCTGCAATGAAAAACAGAGAATACTAAGTTTTAGTGATTCCAAGCTGAATGGAATAAAGTTCTCACCATCTATCTGCTGTAAGAGAAGGATACCTCTTCCTTCCCTAAATCCTGGTTAAATGCTGAGGTGGAGTCAAACATCTGATGGTATGAGAACAACAAAAAAATACTCCTTTCTTCTATTCTGGACATGGAAGAAGATTATGGAAGATTATTCTGAGCCTACAGCTCACAAATCACATCTCTAAAAAAGAGCTGATATAGTTAAAAGCTTTGCCATATTTGAACACAAGAGTTTACCAGTTAAACACGGGAAGTTTGTGTCCTCATTCTCTCCTAAGCTTTGTGGAAGAAGACTCCCACAGGTCTTCCCCTTCTAATGAGGCAACACTTTGATGTAGTCAGAACAATGAGGCAGAAACATAATGATAAAATGAAGTTGCAAAGGTTGAAACCTTCAGTACCACAGGCATATTGGTGGAAAGATACCAAAAAAGTTAGGTGCAGTACAGATTTCACATTCCTTATAGCAATATTCCCTCAGCTTCTTCTGGCCTGCTCAGTAACTCCCTCTGAAAAGCAGCATTCCCCCAGTGGCTCTCTGCCATTCAGGGAGTAGAAAAAAGGAGACCAGAGGAGCCATAAAAACTGAACAGATATAATACATCTACCCAATAGGGCAGTACTACACACCTAAAATTCTTTTTCTAATCCACCCATCACAGCAAATCTTGCCCAGGATGCAACACAAACAAGGCTTCCTGCTGAAATTAGGATATTGTTAAAGCAAGTAAAGCTCTGTGTAGCAATATGCTAATGCTATGATATGGGAGTATAGTGGTGGTAGGGACTCCCTCCCAGATCCCAAAACGTAGCAACAAGTCTAGTTTTGGCATTGTAAGTCATCTAGCTTGTTATGCAAGGGTGGGACCAGATGGTGACTCACACAGAGAGTGAAAAAAAAAACAGTGGGAATTGGTACCACCAGCAAGGAGAGCAGGCAATGTCACAACACACTTATTTGTGAGAAGTTCACCTTGTCTTTCAGGACTCAGCTGATGGTAAATGAGACTTTCTTAACTTAACATGGTGTGAAATAACCCCACCGCCCCCTCAGTCCCCAGGGAAGACAGAAGAAAAAAGAGTTAACACAGAGTAGCTTCCCTTCCCAACTACACACATACTCTTAGGTGAGAGAAAGGGGAATCATAACAAGCTGTAGAGAGCAATGCTACAGCCCCACATGGTGTTTTCCTTTACCTCTCCAAACCAGCAGGAAAGGACAACATCTCTCCACAGACTAAGTTTGTCACAGCCATAACTGGTCTGGCGAACAGATTAGCAGAAATTACAGCAGAAGCAAAACTGCAGCAAAGGAGAAGAGTGCTGCATATCTGCATTGCAGGCTCTGCAGTTTCCCAGAGGGACTGCACATCTTACTGCTGCCAAAGTGCAGCCTTCTACGTATCCATTAATGAATACCCTTCTCACTCTCTGGATGGGATTTAGCCCACTCCAGGTCTTGGGAAGAGGAGGCAGATTTCTTCAGTTTTATACAAAGAGATATTAATATCTAAAGCTGGAGAGAGGCTTAATGACAGAAAAGTGACTCCCACAGATCTGGGAGTTCCGGATACACAGGCAAGCTGCAGGAACCATATATATATATATATATATGTATATATTGCTCAATATCCAGTACTGCCGCTGGGACAGGTAGCCAGGTATTTAATAACACCCACATCAAGGTTTGTCTCACACCCAATGGGTTAGCATAATAGTCCAGCATCTTTTACAGGTCTTTGCTAAAGCTGCATCTCTTAAATAAATTAAGATAAGCATCTTTTCATTTCATAAGTTAACAATAAACACTTTGGACTCTATATCCATAAAATGACAATCCAGCACTGCAACACCTTAGCTCTTTGGAGGTCCTCCCTTCCAAGAAACTTTTAGAGGATCAGTAGGTCAGTTACAAGCAAACTGCCATAAAATCTTTTATAAAGTAAAGGGACATTTTTGTTAATGAAATAGGGGAACAATAAGTCAAATAGCCAATAAGCAAATAGTCAATTTACTGTGACACAGAGCAAAATACAAGTGAACAAAAATCCTACAAAAATACTTCTGTCTTATGCCCAAGATGCCACAGGTTCAGTATATGTTCTTGGACAAGTCACATAACACATCTCATTGTTGTTCTTCTGAATTCCACCTAGCACAGAAAGCAGTTACAGTCCATGGGTAAAAATAACCTGAATTTTGATCAAAATGCTTCCCATCACTTAAGAAAAACAACAGGATTCTTTGAAGGATTATACCTGCTGATTTTGTGTTCCTGTAGATTTTTTTGCCTGCCAGCTTCTTTGCTGTCTTACTATCATCAAATTTTCTACCATTTACTCTCAAACCTGATAGGTTTTGTGTACTGATGATCTATTTCAGTACTTCCAGTGACTTCTGCAGATGTTTTCATCATTAGCTTATAGAAAAAAATGAAACAGATGTCAAGTCATTTGCCTGAGGTCATGCATAAAATCGGTGAAAAAAGGCAGAAATAGAGTAGAACAATACACTGATATGTAAGCTATGTCAGGAGTAGGTGGCTACTATTAAACTTCTTTTGCAAAGCATCAGAAATCATGACCTAACCTGTAGCCTTTCTTTAGACACAGCATGCAAGAAAGATTTAGTTTAAAAGAAAAGAAAACATGCATTAAAAAGGCACATTCCTGTAATGAACAATACTAGTCACAACCATATATTTTCTGGTAATTTTCATATGTACCAATCTAAGTCTGTTAAAACACCAGATGGCACAGAAAGATTACATTACCTAGCCTAGGATTAAGAGGGTCAACAAGAGGTCCAATCCCATGCCCTCTGCCTGCTGCAGGGTTTTTGAATGAAGGGCTGTTTTATTACAGGACTCTGTTTCTGCACCATTCTTCCTCATTTTGGGTTGGAGACAGTTATCCATTAAAGGATATGAAGGTCACAGCAACATGAAAAGGTCACAGTAACATGAAAAAATAAAGTGGCTTTTATAGTGAGCTCTTTTCCCTCTTTCAGTTACAGAATTTTGTTTACAGAACTTGCGAAGTCAAGTTCACTTAAGTTTAAAGTATATTATGTCTTTTTCATAAGAGGAAACCACTCAAGCTCTAGACATAAATACGAACAATGCAGATTACAATTACAATACAGAAAACAACCATTGCTCAGCTTCACGATCAAAATCAGCACACTTAAAATAAGAACTAATTCACACAGCCCTGAATTCCCAGTTCTTCAGAAATGCTAATAAAATAGATGAACTTTGGCCTGGGAAACAAGGACACACAAATGTAAGCAGAGGGGGAAATGACTACTCACAGACACTAACATACATTAAGCTAGACAGCGTTACGAAGTCGTTCACTTCAAAGACTGAAGCTCCCAAAGGAGTACTACAAAGCATGCATTTAACACCTCAGCCCTTTGCATTTATCATTTTGACTCTTAAGCTATAAACCAAAAAGTTTTTCCAAGATACATCTGTAGATTCCTCTGAATACTTTCTTAGAGGTTTGTTCCCCTTCTTCTTTCTTGTCTACTATGAACATTTAATTTTTTTTCATAACAAAACCACTCAACTTCCTGTCAGCAGTCAGTAAGGTGGCTACCTACTACATCCATCAGATAAGTCCTTCACAAAGGAGTTTATTTCTGCAAATGTTTCTGCAACTGGAATTTAATTTTCATCCCTGCTTGCTCCAGCTGTCCATTGCTTCTTGTAGAAAAGCCAGGGGAGCCTGAATGAGATTAACAGGTATAGGTAGGTTCAAAACAGCAAGTAGGAGGACCAGCTTCTTCACATTTTGCATAAACTACCTAACACAATGAATCATCAGTGAAAGCCAGAAGACTGATAAAATTGAAGAAATTATACAGACAAATACATGGAAAAATATCCCCTTAAAAAGTAGCAAAAATCAAAGAGGCTATGTCTGTCTTAAGAGGTCTCTGAGCAACAGGTTGCTGGTGTTGCTAAACTACACAGTGCAAGTGCCACCACAAGCCCTTACACTGTTCCCTTAAAATCACTGTCTTACTGTCTTGATACATGATGTGGGTTGGAGAGACAGGGAAAGACATTCTCTGGTATCCAGGAAAGCCAAACTTTTTTGGTTTTTGTTTTTTTTTTTTTGGGAACTGTTTTCTGGGAGCTCTCTATACTCCCTTGAAGGATAAAGGATGGTTTCTTGACCCCTTATTTTGATTAAGAGCTTTAGACAAAAGAGGCCACTCAATGTGATGGCAGTATCACAGTGGCACATTCCCAAAAAGCCAGAAACAGAGGCCCCACCCAGACTCCTATGTTACCATTTAGACCACTATATACAATCAGTTTCACATTTCTCAGTATTTGTTCTAAATTTCAAAGCCCCAAATTAAAGTCATATATGAAGCTCTGCTTTTCACAGCATGTTCCATAATGCCTTCTGGGCTCAATGTTGTTTCCATGTGAGTTAGTCCCAGTCTTCTTTATCTGAGCAACACAGAACTTATTTACTCATTCTCTTGCAAACAGAGTCATCGCATTTGCAATTGATTTTACTGTTGCAGTGCAGCATTTCTCTGCAGAGCAAACCTGGTGCCAATAAATGGTAGACATTTAGTATCTGGATCTATTAAAAGGGTGTGAGACATGTCCTAAAATGCTTATAAATTCTATACTCAAAACTGCAAAAACATTTTAATATTGCCTTTGCAGGCTTATATTATGAAAAACGATGTTGAAAGAGATCTTGAGGAAGTCTGGGTTTTGGGGTTTTTTTTGTCTGACAGTGTCAAAAAGCAACATACCTTCTAAATGCAGAGCATGATATACTGTAAAGCAGGACAGAAATGTATCCCAGAATCCTCAGTTAGACAAAGTACACTTGTGGAAAGTATAATTTTCTCCTTGCAACTTATTTATCTAAACTGAGAATTCATTCAAAAGAACTACTAAAAAAGATCAAGATAAGAATCTTGACTGATAACATACTACACAGTTGCTGCAGCAACTTGAGAGAACTCAATTTTCCCTCCTTCCTTGACTCCCTCAGTTGCAAACTGACCACACTACAACTTAAAACATCAGAGGTAAGTTTCATGCAAATCCACAAATTTAGGGAAAAAAAATTTAAAAATTAAAAAAGCCATGAAAAAGTCAGGAACTCAAAAGAGTATATATTGCTAGAGCAACTCTTTCTTTCTGGACATATTATATAGTATATATACATTCTTCAGGTCACTTTGGCTTTATTTCATTGTATAATAATACTGCTCTGCTTGTCATAACAAACAAAACAGATGATAATTCTTTTGAGCAGGTCTGACCTCTCCACTGCCTCCCACAAACAAGTGCACCTAAAAGTGAGGCTATGAAACAGAATACTGCTCGTATTTAGCTAAGATAAAAATTCTTTTAGTATATGTCATACCAGTCCTCAATGTCATTCAGCTAAGTACAAGGGCATTCTATTTTGCTTATCTATTAAAAACTCCAAAGCTGTCAAGCACTTGCTATACTTTGCTAGATCTTGTTTTTCAACAAAATTTTTAACAGAATCATTCTAGTGACTGAAATAATGAGAGCACCCCATTGGCAAAGGTGAAAGATTGGCAACGACCATAAGGCCAATAAAAATCTACACACAGAGCTGTTCTGCAATATCAGCCATTATAAATAAGGTGTAAGACTCAAACCTTTCATTCTCATTACCACCCCTGCCACATGCACAAGCTTTTGAGTAACACCATCCATGAACAGCCACCTCATAGACATTTTTTAAACTGTGCTATAAACATAATGCATTTAGACTATAGCATACTTTCACTGCATTTTCAGGAACATGTTCTAATCTGTACATGAAACCTGCAAGAACAGCTGAGAGATTCTCAAGCGTCAGCTCTGCTGGATGATAACGTTTAGCACAAGAGCTAATCAACAGCATTATGAAAATGAACAAGTATCTGCACTTTGCTTTTAATTTGGATGTTTTCCAAAGCCCAGATATTTGAAATCTAAGATTATACAATGAAATGCACTGACAATACATTTGCCAAATGCCAGCAAGACCTCACAAAGCCAAACATGGGTAAAGGAGACAAAGAGTTGCCTCACCAGTATGAGTGAAGCGCAACCACAAGATAAGCTGACAAATCTCACTTGCTTTGATCTAGCTAGAACACACCACCTTTAATGTGGTTACCCTGGTATCACAAACTTCAGCAAATCTAGGAACCGAAGTATGTACACAAAGTTTACCCCGGATTGTACAACCGTGGATGAAGCCAAGGATGGCATCTTTAAGACTGCCCTTACTTGTAGCAGTCAGATGAAAGTACAAATATGCTGATGCACTTTGATTAAACCTGCCACGCACAATGTAGTTAAACCTGAAGTGGCCTGTGAGAATGTAACGGGATACAGTCACGGCTGACAGCAGCTATGGAAACACTGTTTTCAGACAAGGCTTAAACCATCATGTAGTGCTATATATTACACACAGTCATACACAAATACAAAAAAGAAATACTCACCCTAACTTCATAAACATTATCTGAATAATCCACAGTCTGGCAGACATAGCTGTACCCTCGAGCTCTTGATGACAAGAACAACTGAAAATATTAAAGCCACACATGAGGGGAAATACAATACATAAAACACATTTATAACAATTATCAGCAAATTTCTTGCTACATCAAACTTACCTGAACAGAAATGCTTAAAATATTCTCATTAGTCCTGAGAATACTATTGAAGAAAGCCAATATTTAGTACTAACAACCTGTTGCTACAGAGCACTTATATATTTCTTACAAATTAAAAAGAAAATACTCATTTTTCCCTACATGTATCTGCCCAAATAATTAGAGCCTCATACAACAAATTCCAGTTTGACCTTAAGTTATTCAGACACGAATATTCTTTCTGATGGCTCTAACTTCAGAAACAGAAAATACCTGTAGTGTACTGCTTTCACTACAGTTGACAGAAATGCTATTCCCAGTATGGATTCAAGAGAACACTATTCAAGAGCAGGGATTAGATAACTTAGATCTACAACTCTTAACACAGCATAACAATCAAAATCCAGAAAAAAACCCCCCCACTTCAAACAGCCAACACTGAACACCCACAAAATACAGTGAGGGAAAACAGACGGAGAAAAGTTCCCCGTTTCGTGCCAACAAAAATGGCCTAAAGCAATTAAAGTGCTCCTTTAGGGCCTCTCCAAACCAAGCACGTTACAAAAACCTGGACAGGAGAAGATAAAATTGACATTTGAGCAAGTTCCCATTGGAAAGAAGTACACTTGTCTAGAGCTGTACAAAGTTCAAGTAATACTTCTAATCTTGACATTCATAAATGTTTTGATCCAAGAATGCTCAAAGCCAAGTAATCCCACTCTGTTAAGGATCAAAGAGAGACAGCAGTGGAGCAGACATAACCTGTTATTTGGGGTGATAGAAAAAGATCTCAAAAAAACCCCTCATGGATAGGCACTGACTATTCTTACCACTAACCTGACTTGCATCTTATTTAGACTGAACTTGAGTATACTTTGGTGTCTCATCTTGCACACTGCACTAGGAGTGCAGTCAGATGCAAAGACAAGTGTTACCCAGGAAAAAAATCAACATACAAAACCCTGTGAACCTCTGGACTTATTTGCTGCACATGTGTGTTAAAGTAGGCAACTGAAAGAACTGGCCACAGAAATTATCCTAGAAAAGAAATTGAACTACTTCTGCATCATTGAAGTCCATTTACAAACTACTGAAACTAACTGGAACTCCAGTGTGGTCCCACACAGGCACAAGCACATCCAGTACTAATAGAGAAGAGCAGGGAAAGTTTAGTTTGCACTGTTACAGAAACCAACCAATCTCTACTGTGACCTACTGGATAGCTCAACCAAGGTTCCCTTGGCAAAAGGCAGCAAATTGACTTCACCAGACTGCCTCGAAGTAGAAGAAATCCATGATTTTGTGGCAAAATAGGGTCTAGTCCTTTGTGACTTCTGCACGTTCTAAGAAAAATTTGCTCCAAATTTGGACCTGAATTTGAATTCAACGTATGAGGGTCTTGCACTAGACTCACAGTGCTTTATGACTTACTATTTAACGTAAGCTATCACAGATGAACAAAAGAGCTTGCCATCAGGATGGTTATTTAAATAACGTTTAAAGGCATTTCCTATTCAAATTCTGTTCTTAGCAGTGTCTGGAAACTTTACAATCACTCACAAAATACAAACAGTATCATTTTACTCATAGCAGTTACATTAAAACTGCTGTGAATTTCAACAGTGGCAGGGTGGTATTGTAAACTTCATGTAGACAGAAGAAGTTGCCTCGTTAAAGGGAACAACTGAAACTTGAACACCTTCCTCCTATCAATCTCTATGATCAAGAAAAGACACTTCCTGGAAATGCTGTATCCATTGCCTTAACATCCACTGAATAACCACCTACCATTAGGAGAGAGCAGGAAACTAGAACCTCTGTGTATAAAGTTATGAGCTTTCAGCATATCAACAACAAATATGTATTTGCAGTCCCATTTATTAACATTTTATGTTAATTCAGTGACTTGGAAAGGCTACAAACACATATCCTATGAGGAACACAGGTTTGAAAATTATTTGACTGCAAGTTTGGTAGAATTCAGCTTACGGATAAAACAAACCAGTTAAAAAGAGTAAGTGAAAACGACAGGTATGGCAGTAACACTGCAGAATTAATTTCAGGAGTTTCAGTTTTAGGCTGACAAGATGATTGGATTTAATCTCTTCCTTCAACTATGCTTGCATGTCAGCATTAAATTTTTTTGTACCTGTCGTACTTTAATACTTAGTTGAATAGGCCAAACAAACAATTTAGACAAAATGATGACTAAGGTGTGATGGCTAAAATTTTACTAAACCATGTCTTAAAGAGAGGCTGAAATCATTTTATGATTAATGATTTTATGCTAGGAGCTCTGGGAAAGGGTCAAAATGCAGATCATCATCAGATATGCCATTTTTTCCTGGCAGAAGTACAGAACAGACCAGACCAGACAGTTCTGCAATGCTGTAATTTTAACTGCTCTGTTCATTTGCTTACTTCTGGAAACGGATTTTGCAAATCTATGATCAGAAGTCTTCCAGGAAGACAACTCCCGATCCACATGAGCAGCCACAGCAGCATAAACTTAGCATCACCATAAACAGCATATTCTGTACAGATATCCTTAAATAATTACCAAACTGTTAAGTGATTCCAGTTAGCTACCGCTACACAGCTGATCTACTGCAGTGTCACTACTCATTTCCTCTGTCCAGAAAATCCAACAAAGAAAAAATGCAGCAACACTGAAATGTATTACAATTAACACACTCAGAACATTGCAAACCAAATATTAAAAGTCTGTATCCTTTTATTTTTATTTAAAGATACAGTTCACTTCATTTTTATTCTTAAAGATAACTTACAGATAATACACTTTTCCTCACTACACACAACAGAAATTGAATTTCTGAATTTCTAGAAGTTATAAATACACTGAAAGCATAAACAGCTCAATTTCTAACAAGATACATTCTGATACCCTTTAGGTTTATTAAGATGTAAAAAAAAGTATCAGTTACAAGTGTTAAATCTACAGATTTTATTCTCTCCAGTATTTAGACTAACACAAATCTAAGAAGAACTTCAAATACCTCAAACACAAATTCTGTCTACAGACTCATTTAGTGCAATTGTTCTCAAACAGAAACTACCTATTTATAGAAATACTCACCTCCAAGGCAAACACATCTTTAAAAGTCCGCCCAAAACATTCACTCTCAAAAGACATCAAGAATATGCAACACCATTTTCATTTTGACATCCTCAAACCTCAGTAAGAATTCCCTCTTGCAAGAGGGCATACACACCTCTTTGAAAATGAAGAAGTTGAGCAGAACCATTCCAAAGTTGTAAACAACCAACAGGAAGCGTAACTGGAAGGGCTCTCGTGTCTTCATCCATTTGGGGCCCAGCCAGACAGTGAGGAGATAAATAGTGCTTATAGTCAGTGTTGGAAATGGAGACTGCATCAAGGGCCAATCATCAACACGTTTGTCTGGGGGAGTGAAGCAAACAGAAGAAGTCAATAAGGTCTGAATAAAATATATTCCATCATCACTTTAAGCACTGAATTTGTTAAGTATTATTTTCTCCTGGAATAGCTGCATCAGACAGTAGAAACACAATGCACTCATTCTTTCTAGGAAGGTTAAAGAAAATAGTTTTAAAAAAACCCCACTATATCACATTACCTCACACAGAGATTCATTATGTCATTCAAGCTCTGTTGTCCAGTTCTACAATCCAAAACAATAAAGCAAACAGAATCACATGAGCCCAAACACAAATCAACCCACTAATCCCCCCAAACAAATTTTGCTTATGATGAATAGTGACTGCAGTGGCAGTATAACCAAATACTCAACACCACTGCAAATGAAAGATACACAAATTTGGCAAAATACTGATAAAACCAGTAGCTTTTATTAGTTTAAAATCAGGCACTAGAAAGTCTCCTATCAATTTTATACAGGTTGTATGATGATAACCTTTGCTATTCGATGTAGGTCAGCCTCATGTTTCAGACAGAATACTAACAATGTTACCAGAAAACAACCAAATAAAAGAGTTCAAAAGGGATGGTTCTAGTCAATCTGTGCTGCCATATGGGAAACAAAGGTTTTATTTACAGTCTCCTTCAGTCACTCACAGGATCCAGTTACATTGCACATATTTCAGAGCTGAGAATATGCTACATTAAGTTCTGGATCAGTTTGAAAAAAGCAGTCTTAGCCTGATGAACCAGTGACATCTAGGATTAGAAAACAGCTCTGCTAGAGGAGGGAAGAGAGACTGCAGTGACACCTCCTTACTTAGTGCCTGTGTTATCCCATGTGTCACGTGTTCCCCCCTGCCCTGAAGGCTAATATCAAGTTGTAACAAGAGATAAAAGGTAACTACTTCATAACTATCAGAACTTCAGATACTGCACAGCTCTGATACTAACTGGATTATTTTCCAGATGCTTAGGCCAGTTACGGTTCACATGGAAATCACATCACAGGGCTCCCTGGGAAGCTCAAACATCTAAAAAACCTGCCTTCAGTCAGCTGGGGGTAAACTCACAGATGCAGCTACCCAAAGATTTACTTAGAGGACAAATTTCTTTTAGAGAACTGTAAGTCAAAGACCATGAAAAATTCCTATACCATAAATTAATTTCTGATCCCAGGCATATAACCAGTAATTTAGAGAACCCTTCTTATCAAGAAAATGAGGAACTGCAATGCAATGAGGAAAGCACAGAACAGTGCTGCCATTACTTCTCCTACACTTTTTTCTTGTTTCCTTTGTTGTTCTTAAGGCCATAAATTAGAACCTAATTTTAGGAACAAATTTCATGAGGCCCTCTATTTCTAATAAACAAGTACTGTGATCTAGGGAAAGAGAGCATGCAGAACACAGATTCTTCTTACTTCCAGATGATTTAACAATAATTGACCTGCACATTCCAAGATGCTAGGAGGCCTAAAAAGAAGTGGAAAAGAAGAAAGAGAAGCCTAGCTGCTTCCATTATGGCTGGAAGCATGAATACCACAAAAGAAAATTCATCCTAACGCATGGAAACCTCAAGAAAGGACACTAATGCTGCCAGAATGATGTCATTCAGCCATGTGGCCACAGCCACCAAAAGAAGCCAAGGGCGAGACAGGGCAAGGACTACAGGGAGGAGTGTCAAAAAAATCAGATAGATTGGCTGTAGAAACACAGGCAGTAAAAGAGGACTGAACAGAGTGAGCGAAGACAGTTACTGCTTAACTTTTCTGCAAGCTCCAGAAACCACACAGAATACCACTTACTGAAGCTGAAATTACTACTGCATTGCAATTATTACACTCTTATACCCTTTACACTTTAGTTCCTTCTTGCTTTTAGCAATTGCTCTACTGATCTGAATTTAAAAATAAAAGACAACACCATTAAAAAAAGAAAAAAAGAAAGGAGAACCTCATCATCTACTTGATACCAACAGGCAAGGATTCATCATGAAACAAGAAGAAAGGTGTCAGTTAAGATACAGCTCTGGGAATAGTCAATAATTGACACACTTTAATCAAATCCATGTCTCCCTTCGCTGTATCGTACAAAGAGTTGATAACAGGTGAGGCAAGAGATGCAGTTGCTTTCCCAGGTTTCTTGCAGTAAGCAATATAAAGAGGATAAAGAGGAAAAGACACGTTAGAGAATCTGTCTTCTGTTTTCTAACACAGTGTTTCATGGTATCTTACACACCGAAGTGGCAATACAAAGAAATGTGAAAGAGGAAGATTTGTATTTTACGCAGGAGGTGAATGTTACCACCCACTGCTGAAAACAGGAAACCGTGACCTATTCCAGATTTCTTTTTGTGGCAGGAGACAAAGATTTCTAGACTTCTAGATGGAAGAATGAGGATTCACTAGAGGGTGAAAGGAAAGACAGAGACAACTTCTATTAGAACCCAGCTGCGAGTAGGCTTTGCCTCACACCTCATCAGCACTGTAAACAATTCTTCCACCTCCTTTCCACAAATACTATAAATTGAAGAACTTCACTGGAGAAAACCAAGAGATATATTTCATTAACTCTGACAACAACATAAGAGCACCTGAGAAGCTGCCATTACTCTTCCATAGCATGGTTTCAGCCTCTTACTTTCTCTCTGCAATGGGTTTTTGGACAGTGAGCCACCACATCTCAGACACAAGTCTTGAAGTATTTATAGGAAAAACATATATTACTGATATAAATCTTGTAACACACTGCCCAGGGAATCTAACATTGCCAATTTGGGGGCTTGACCTCTCCTAGGACAAGTAATTATGCTTCAAACACAAAATGCTTCTATGAGAGGAAATACAGTAGGCAATTCAGTTCTGGAGTACTTCCTGGCCAAAACAGTAGAAGAGTAATTTCTACTGTGCTAACTACGAACGCTGCCTTACGTTTCTTTTAAGGGCATCTAGGAGCCTCTGCATATGATTATTTTCAACTAGTAATGTGGCATCAGAAAACATTATACTATTAATCACAGAACTTTTTCATCACAGGATCTCTCCTGGATAATGCAAAGTAACTTGATGCATTATAAGTCAACTCCATGTACCATTTTTATTGCACAGAAGGTATTAAAAAACCAATTTCCTTTCAGTTTACCTGGCAAGCCTGCTTGTCCATGTTCTACAAAGAAAACTGAGTAAAATGCAGACCTTTGCTCCAAACTTCTTTTCAGATTCTCTCTTTCAAACCAAGATAAATTCACTATCTTAAGTCATCTGCTCAAGTGACAAACATTCCAAGCTACTCCAACACCTTCCTCCCTCCCATCCCCCAACCTGTTTTAGCAAAACCAGCATAATTTTGTGTCCTACTTACTAGCTGGTACTGATGACCACAAAAGATTTCTGCCAATTACACAGAGCTGTGATAGCTTAAGGGGACATAGGAGTGCATTAAATCCTGCAGTATTTCACATGGAATAGGAACAATTTCACCTGAAAGATGAAATAAGCTTGAAATAAAAAGGCCAGGTCCCTGAATTAAAAAAATCCCTCCAACTGCTTTGAAGCAAAAAGACCAATGCCTTTACCTGATTAGAATTGACAGAGATTGACTGAATCTTTCAGGGGATTAATGCGTTTGTCTTTCAAATCCCAAGACCCAGATTCTAATTCGATCACAAATAAAATGTCTGCTGTGATGGCACAGCCTGTAGTACAGTGCTCTTTCGGTAAGGTGGAAAAGTTTTAGAACAACTTAGGGTTGCACTTTATAGCAAAAATGAATCCAGCCTAGCCTAAGGCATCTGCTAACATGTTCCTGATAGAAAATTACTGTTATGTAAGGAAATAGTAGGAAATATGTATATACACAAGGCTTTCCTGTCATTTAGTGTATTTACGTTCTAAAGTTTCACCTTGCAAAGACAAGAAACAGAAAAATGTACATATATGTATATTTTTTTATATATATATATTACTATTTATTTATATATAAATAATTGAAACTGCCCTGAGGTACCTACCTTTGCAGGATGTAACTCTTTTTGCGGGGAAATTAACAGGAAATACACTTATAAACCCCTTTGATTTCTTCCTTCAAAGCAAGAAGAAGAGCAGGACCAGTGAAAAGGACTGAACATCCTGTCTAGCAATGTCCAAAGACGACATAATTAACCAATACTGAAATACAGACGGCAAGTGAGGATGAATTTCAATAAGTAAGGTTGCAGTGACGGTGTTCTAGCATTAAAAATCACAAGAAGATTCTGTGAAACATATTGTAATTGTTTTAATATGCAAACATTTCTGTTAAGTGTGGTTCAGCATTTCCCTTCCAACAGAGAAGATTTTAGATAGTTCCATTTCCTGCCTATTACTTAGCCTATGATCAATTTTTTTCTTTCCCCAAGAAGTACAAACTTTAAAAATAAGCAAACAAATGCACAGCAGTCACTTTGACATTCACCTGGAGAAATCCTGAAATAGTACAATGTGACTATCTCTGCTTTTAAAATTAGTTTTAGAGAAAGTATTACATTACTAAAATACATGGTTTTTGCAATTCCCTGTGTTCATGTTAGGTTCAAAATAAATACTTAGAAAATCTTTAGTTTAACAACATATGTATTCCTTAGCTATAAGGTCACTACTCACTAATTTACCTGGAGAGACTTTCAAAGTTATTAATAGCTATTGATACTATTCTCAGCACAAAGACACTTACAGTGCCAATCCAGCACATCCATCTGTCCGATTACATTTCTAAAGACACTGCAGAAATGATGGCGACTTTTAAAAGTGGTTCTGTGAGAGCTCTCTGCAGATCACGTTTATTTAACGAAAGTACTCTCAAAGCCAGCCTCAAGTTTAAGAAAGATTTCCTTAAACAAGTCAAATTTTAACTGCACAATATAAGGAAGGCAAGCCAGTATTACCTAACTGGAGTACTGTTCCATGAACCACACTGTTTCAGTTATCTAAGAATTTCCCACCTCTTGTTAGTACCACTACCACTATAACAGAATTCATTACAAAATGAAAGCACATATCATATAAAAAAACAGGTGAGAAATGTCACTTCACACACCTTAAAATGTTTACAAACCTTTCACACTAGATCCCTTTACAGTCCTTTAGTGCCCCTCTCCCCCCTTTTTTTCTGGCTACAGATAAATATACAATATACTTATCTTCAAAATTTTAATTAGAAATACTGGTTCAGTCATGTAAATATTTACAAGTGAATATATGATTCACTCTGGCTACACAACCACTGCAGACTGGATCCACTGAAAGTAAACTTGAATAAGCATCTACCTGATCAGACCCTACGTTTTAAACTAAACTGAGTAATGTATCAGAATAATTCAAAAGTAGATTTACTGTTAGCGGTTTGCAGAGATTCTGAGAAAAAAGCTCAGTCTTTGACTAACTAATACCTCAGAGCAACAACAGCTGAAGCTACAAACTCAGCCTTTAAAACAGTACATGACTACACGGGCTGCACAGCTTGAGACTGAAGACTGATAGAGAAGCACCAATGCAGAGTGAAAATTGAGAGGCCATATATTTTTGGATTGAACATCTATAGAATTAAAAAATTTCTATTCACTTACTTACTGTTATTTTAATAGAGCTGTTCATATGGCCCCAAATGAATTTTTCTTTTAGGTCATCACTGCTTGAATTAACTTATCTGCTTTGACATTGATTATTCACTGTGCAAATTGCACTCTAATCCTCAGGTCATGGAAATATAGAATCACTAAAGTTGGAAAAGACCTTTAAGATCATCGAGTCCATCCTATAACTGAACACTACCACATCAATTAAACCATAGCACTAAGAGCAATGTCCAGTCATTTCTTGAATATGTCCAGGGATGGTGACTCCACCACTTCCTGAACAGCCCATTCCAATGTCTAATCACCCTTTCAGTCAAGAAATTTTTCCTGATGTCCAACCTGAACCTCCCCTGGCACAGCTCAAGGCCATTTCCTCTTGTCCTGTTGCTAATAATCTCAGTTTATAAAGTTTTTTTTTGATGAGAAATGCTATAATAGTAGATTGAAGCTACTGCATGAACTCAAATGATATCCCTATAGCCTCATCCGTGTTTCAGGCAAAAGAAAAGTTCATGTGTTCTTAGGAGGGATTGTGCAGACAGATTGTTGCAGGAAAGCAAAAGGATTGGGACAAAAGGAATGGCCAATTTATGCTTCTTTCTTATCTATCATACTTGGCAATGCCTGCAGTCTTCTGGCACTATGGGTATTTCTAAGGAGTCTGACAAGGTCAAAGATACTTGTACTAACTCAGAAAGAATCTAGTATCCACAAAGCAAAGGCCATGAAGCTTCCATTAACACATGTATAAGCTAACGGGTCTTTCTTAGAAGAATTTCCCATTTTAGTACAGGATATGTCTTTTCAGAGGCAGAAAGTCTGGTAGAATACATAGCAGCTTGCTGTAAAATGTTAACTAGACCCACTGCATAAAGTTACTCTCTACATCCAAAGAAATTAGGATTAAACTTTAACTAGTTCATTATAATTTTCTTTGTTAGACCCATCATTTAGTATTTCTCCTTCCTCATTTGGGTAGTTTTGAACAGTTATCAGGTCACTCACTAGCTGCCATTTTTTTTCTTTTTTAAAATTTTCTTTAAAGAAACACTTCATCTCATTCACCTGATGGCATATTTTCCAATCACAGAATCATCTTCATGGCTCATCTCTGGATACTCTACAAACCTTTAAATAAGCCTTGCACTGGCTTCTCAGGAAACAGTCAAGCCCCTGCTGCTTTATCTCACAAAAAATTCTGTATTATCATAATGTCACAGCATCAGTAGTGGTTATGACTGGCAAGAAAACAAAGATGTATCAGAGGAATCACAGAGTGGCTTAGGTTGGAAGGGACATCAAAGATCATCTCATTCCAACCACCCTGCTGCGGGGAGGGACACCTCCCAGAGATGGCTCTGAGCCCCATCCAACCTGGCCTTCAATGCTTCCAGGGATGGGGCATCCACAGCTTCTCTGGGCAGCCTGTTCCAGGGCCTCACCACCCTCACAGTATTTATTCCCATGTATGTTATTGGTAAAGCTAAGGATGCTATGCACAGGATGCTATATGGACAAAGGTTCCCAAAACCTGGCATATAAAAGCATTAACAGCTGACCTGGTTCAAGTAATTTTTTTTCCTTTTTTATTAATTAATAGAACAGTAGAGAGAAAGCAAGTTTATTTTGATCTTTGATAATAAATCTAAACATCTGAGTTAAGTATTTTGTTTATCCTCAAGCTTTAACTAGTCAAGAACAAACAATTTCTTTGGGTCAAGAACAACAGATATCAAAATTTTATGGCAAAGCACTGTCGTTTTAACAAGCCACAAAACACGAAACTAAGGTGCAAGAATAAAAGTATTCAGCCTCACGCACAATGAATAATGAGAGCACATACCCTGAAAATCAAAACGATGAAACCCACATACTCTAAGTTTGCTGACAAAGCTGTATAAAATCCTGTTGTGGTCAGAAATGAGAGATGCCTGCCCCAAAACCAAAAGGACTACAAGGCAAGACTAACAGGTACCACCTATAACCAGTTGTGGCTTTGTTTTGAATTTCAGGGCTTTGCAATTGACTGCTTAGTTTTCTTTAAAGCTGTATACAGTAACACAAAATCAAAATGCCACACAGCTAAGACCAACATCTCCTGCAGCTAATGAACAGCTGTGTAATATGCATGTTTCATAAACTCCCATTAAAGTAACAGGAAGGCCTAATCTCAGTTTGCTGTTAAAAGGGCAGATGTATTTTAACCAGCCTTCCCATTATTCTGACTAGCATTCTAGTCTTCTCAGGACTCCTATCACTCAGTCATTAACACCATATTGTCTTCGTGCCTGTATATAGCAATTACAGGACACACGTGTTTCAAGACAAGGATAATAATGGAATTACTATGAAGTTCAGGAGACATGACAATTTGCCATCAAGTCTCAGGATTTTCAAGTCCAAAGAGATAACCTTGCTCAAATTATATTTGATTTATCTCCTCCATTGATTGTGGGGACAGTACAAATGCTCTGCTTCAAGGAATAATAAAAATATAATCCTAACTGAAGCTTACACAAGATTTGCAAGACAAAAACCCTCGAGGCATGAAGCATTCTTCTGTTTGCCAAATCTTCTTTTCCAAACGTCACAAATGCAAGATGCATTCCCAGCGCATGCAGTGATACCTGCGTGCCTTTTTTTATATATTATAAGTTATGGAGTAAGCAGATGAAAGCAAACAAAACCCCCAACCCCACCACACAACGTAATTTTATAAACTAGTTGCAGACTTTATGATCCAGTCTATGTCTCTGTATTTCTAAAGCAATAAAAGTACTGCACAAAAAACACTTCACGAAGCTTTCCTTCTACTGAAACTTCTATTCAAACTTTTTCGGCTTTTGCCAAAACTATTTCGCAGAGCTCAGACTGGACATGCCATTACTTCACACAAAAGCGCTGGCGTTTGGTACTATGAAAATAGTTGTAGGGGTATCAGTAAGCAGTAATACAAACACAGGATTTACGCACATTCAATGTTGCAATAACAGATTAGTCTACTGGCCCACTCAGAGTTTTATAATGCTGAAGGGGATGATCATAGAGTATGATGATCTTCTCCATAGACAGATATTGTTACTGAATTCGCCAGTTTAAACGTAAATTCCTTGAAAATTGTGAAAGATTATTAACATCACTTCCATAATAACTCTGCAAGGCCTTATCCACTGTAGAGACAAGCGTTACATGCTCAGCATACGCAGGACAGTAAATTCAGCGCTCATACAAGTCTTGCTACTGTGCTAACACAGAGGAAGGATAGTGATGCTTAACTACATAGCAAACACAGCATGGCTGCTCTTGTAACACAGTGACTTGGGGTTGCAGATGAACATTTAGAGACTTTTAAATGCAGTGCTTGAGCATGTATGAAAACCAGCAACGGCAAGTGAAATCCACCTAAGAATAATATCAGAAAGCTCCCGGAGAAAATTCGCAAGAAGCTGCACAGAAAGCTCTCTGATAAACT
Source organism: Rhagologus leucostigma (assembly GCA_013397725.1). Taxonomy (NCBI): domain Eukaryota; kingdom Metazoa; phylum Chordata; class Aves; order Passeriformes; genus Rhagologus; species Rhagologus leucostigma. The sequence continues at coordinate 706,491 of VZTD01000742.1, read as the reverse complement.
ACCTGTTTTTCCTGTTTGCGTTATCACAAGGATGCTTCTCATCACTTTGGTTTTACAGAAGGATGAATGAGATGAGAATTTTGTTTTGATTAAAAACTACAAAAGGAGTTATTGAAATGCATTAGCTCTTCAAAGTTCAGAGGCAGAAGTAAATTTACAGTTGTGAGATACATTAGGTCTTCTGTTAGCTTAACACAAATACGTCAGTCAAAGCCTCCAAGGAAAAACAAAACTCTAGAACACTGAGAACTTAATTCCTCATCATCCCTTTAACATCAGCAAAAAAGACAAATCAAGGGTGAGGAACCAGACACCAAAAAAAGAGACTAATTTTGAAATGCTGATTTTCAAAATATGAACTGAATGACAAAATGTTCTTAACCCAAAAATGATGACAAGAATGATCAGTTTCTGAATCTTTCATTCATTAAGTACACAGTAGCAAAATCATCAGTTTGGAAGCTACATAATGTCCATGTCCAAACGACTGCTACAACTAAGTCTTTTCACTTCTACAGTTGTGTTACCTTCCACAGTAACACGTGGCCTCAAGCTTCTCTAAGGGTTTCTGCAATTAAGTTTCTCACTCTTGGAAAAAAAATTCAAGGGTCACTGAAATGGAGATTGGACAGAGTAGAAAAAACCCCGACCTAAATATCAAAGCATTTTGGAGTACTCTGTATGTGAGTATTTCTACTGGGCACATCTGTTCCTGATAAACCACTAAATATTAAACGGGAACTGTAGAAAATATGATTATGAAGTCTCCTATTTACAGCCCAGCTAGTCAATTTAACTACTAGCTACTTTCTTTTTTTCTTTACGTCATCTCAAACCATTTAAAAAACAAGGTCTTACAGTCATGTTCTAAAAACAGAAAGACATAAAATCATGTCAGAGAGCGATTTACTGGCTCAAAAGAAAAAGTGAAAGACATGGGTTATAAATTTCCTTCTTCCAGCAATATTCTAGGAACATTTAGGAAGCAGTAAAACAATCTTTCTTATTGGTCATAATTGGAAGAAGGAATCAAGGAGGTAATATCTATAAGCAGATAAAAAAAGACAGAAGATCACCATAGTCAAGCATGCAAACTAAGTGTAACATACGCAAGAGCTGGAAGAAGAAATTTTTTAGATATAGCAGAAAGAGATAAGAGGAATACGAAAATATGATGGAAACAAATCAAGCAGTCAAGAGTTCATGATCATGCTGAAACAGAGAGTGAAACTAGGGATGTGGTGGTTTGACCCTGGCTGGAGGCCAGGTACCCACCAAAGCTGTTCTATCACTCCCCTCTCAGCTGGACAGGAATGAGAAAATAAAGAAAAAGGCTCATGAGCTGAGATAAGGACATGGAGAGGTCACAAACCGATTACTGTCATGGACAAAGCAGACGTGACTTGGGGAAATTACTTCAATTTATTAGCAATCAAAATCTGAGTTGTATAATAACATAGAACAAACCTTAAAAGCACCTTTCTCCCAAACCCTCCCTCCTTCCCAGGATTAACTTCACTCCTGATTCTCTACCTTTTCCCTGCCAGTTGCAATGGGAGACAGGGAACAGGGATTACAGTCAGTTTATCATACGTCGTTTCTGATGCTGCTTCTTCCTCAGGAGAAGGAGTCTTTCCCCTGCTCCCGCGTGGGGTTGCTCCCACAGGAGACAGTCCTCCATGAACTTCTCCAGCCCAAGTCCTTCCCACAGGACTTCCCATAGACTGCAGTTCTTCACAAACGGATCCAGTGAGGAAACCTTCCTGACAGGAGCCTGCTCAAGCACAGGCTTCCCACAGCGTCACAGCCTTTTTACAGCATCCACCTGCTCTGGTGTGAGGCTCCTCCAGGGGCTGCAGATGGATCTCTGCTGCCCTATTGGACCTCCACAGGCATCAGGGGCACAGCTGCGTCACCACGGTCTTTCCCATGGGCTGCAGGGGAATCTCTCTCCGGTGCCTGGAGCACCTCCTCGCTTTCCTTCACTGACCTCAGTGTCTGCAGAGTGGTTTGTCTCACATATTCTCACTCCTCTCTTCTCCAGCTGCAATTACTTCCCTGCCATCTTTTTCCTCTCTTCTTAAATATATAATTGTAGAATCATAGAATGGCCTGGGTTGGAGGAGACATTAAAGATCATCCACTTCAAACAACTCTGTCATGAACACGGACACCTGCCACTAGACTGAGTTGCTCAGAGCCCCATCCAACCTGGCTTTAAACATTCCCAGGGATGCGGCATCCACAGCTTCTCCGGACAACATGTTCTAGCATCTCATCATCCTCAGAGTAAAGAATTTTTTCCTAACATCTAACCTGAACCTCCTCTCTTTCAGTTTGAAGCCATTTCCCCCTATCCTGTCACTACATGCCCTTGTAAAAAGTTTCTTTCCATTTTTCTTGTAGGCTCCTTTCAGATACTGGAAGGACACAATTAATTCACCCCAAAACCTTCTCTTTTCCAGGCTGAACAATCCCAATTCTCCTAGCTTTTCCTCATAGGAGAGGTGCTCCATCCCTCTAGTCAACTTGGTGGCCCTGCTCTAGATTTGCTCCAACAGGTCAATGTCCTTTCTGCGCTGGGGATCCCAGCGGTGGAAGCTGTACTCAAGGTGGGGTCTCACCAGAGTAGAGTGAAGGGGCAGAATGTCCTCCCTTGCCTTTGCTGGCCATGCTGCTTTTGATGGTGTGATTGTTGTCACAGAGATTTTACCTCTATCACTGATTGGCTCAGCCTTGGCCAGCAGTGGGCCCATCTTGAAACGGGCTGGCATTGTCTCTGTTGGACATGGGGGAAGCTTCTAGAATAGACCCCCTAGTACCAAAATCTTGTGATCCAAACACAATATAAGGGAAGAATTCCATGGTACAAGCAGACACAATGCCACAGAGAGAGAGAACACTCCGGGGCAGGAGTTAAGGATCAAACCACTGAAATTATTCAAGTACCTAAAGAAAGAAGTTGAGTTGCAGGCACATGAGCAAAACAAAACCAAGAGCAATCGATGCCCACAGGCATGTCACTATCTTGCATCAAATGCAAGCTGAATGGAGGTAGCTTATTCTCCCTCACCTTCCATGAGAGAAAGGTAATCTAGCTCATGCTTATCTTGAGATCCAAGCACACACAAAGGGGAGTTAATACAAACCATGTCACACTCTGTTCATCTCTAGGCTACTTACTGCTATGCCTGCAAGTTAGGTGAAGTTCTCAAAACCTCAACAGGGCTAACACCCGAGTATTGCCAAGCCTAAATTTCAGAGCTGCCTTCATTTACAGCCTTAAAATTCCGAAAGACTTTGAAGTTCATACACTCAGAAGCACTTGAGTTTGACAACACTGAGCATAGTTGTACCCACTTATCACCACACAAGATCCAGTAACTGTATTCAGCATCTACATCCTCCTAAATGAGGTCCCACTCAAAAGAGTTCCTTACAAAGTGCAGTGGTAGCTCCAACTTGGTTTCCAAATACAGCTTGAGAAAGCAAAGCCTTGTCATGCATTTACTAGTCAGAGAAGTCCTACCTTATGGATCAGATTGGTCTTTAAAATCACACTGTCACAATCTCTGTGCTCTGGGAACATTGCACTCATATCAACACTCTTTAAAAGCCAAAGCTGTCATTCTTCTAATGGCCAATTCTGTTTAGATAAATGAACTCTCACTTAGCTCCAGTTTTTCAGGCCATTCAGGCATTCATTCAACCCCACATGCCCTACCTCAACAAACTCTTCAGTACACACAACAGCCTCTTCTCCTCCCTTAGTCTTGCATCCTAGCAAATTCTTCCTCTCAAAGGCCTCTCCATAGCTGTTTGGAGTCTTTTCATTCATTCACCTTTTATCTAAGTGCTCTCCTAATCCATCCAAATCAAGTAACTCCAAAAACCTGTCTGGACTGGCAGAGGAAGAAGTGGAGTCTTGCCTCACCCACTCCTCATGACTCCTGATGTACAAGACCTTAAAAGGAACTACATCCTATGTTCCCTAACCTTCCTCTACTAACTGTCCTTACGCAGCCTTTGACCCTCTTCCCTGGTTGCACAGGACATCATAGCACAGCTGCCTTGAATACAACTTCTCCTGGTCTTCCGTATCTACAGCCAGAGCCCTGCTGCATGCTTCTTCACCCTGAGCACAGCATAAATGCAGGGTGACTACTACAAACACTTCTAGTCAAGGCACTCCAACAAGAGACAGCTACCTACGAACAAGAGTTCAGCCACTATGCTTGATCGATCTACATAAGCAGTGGAGTCTCCAGGATGGCCGCATCTGCTTCATGCCAAGGATATTTCAGCTGCTCAATAATTCTTCACCTCTGGCTGCGGTATGTGACTCCAGGACCACATACTGATTTGCACCTCATGATGCCTCAGTTGAGAAACATGATTTGCTGAGAACTCCACAACACTAATTTACCATGAGCTGAATTTTAAACATCTAGTCATTTGGCTTTCTGCAGTAGGTACTAAGGTCGTGCAATCAGCTTGGTTAAATTCTGTATACAGCCACTTCCTGATCTTTTCCCATGGGTTCTTCTTTAAGAGTATTCATAACACCTCATTTCCTTCAAAGACTTGAAGACATGCTATCTACACAGCTTTAGAATGAATTTTCAAACATTCAGTTATGTTCCTGTCATTTTGTCTACACTTTTCCTTTTCCTTCTGGAATATGCTGATGAGTGTTCAAACAGAAGTTTGTATTACATTCTTGCTGGTGCTCTTTGAAGGTTTTTTTCTGTTTCATTTCTTTGCTGGAGCTGAGATTTAGAGATCATCCCTCCAACTTCTCCTCCTTCATTTTAGGAAAGAGAAGTCTTCCACTCATAACTCAACTACTCATCCATAGAGTTCATTTTGCTTGATGCTACTCCCTCATGATCAAGGTCTTGAAGCTTGGTGACCCAAGGTCTCTAACCCTAACCCTTCACTAATGTACTTTTCTGAATGATGTTTCCATTTCCAAAAACGCTTGGTATCTGTTTTGTTCTGATTATATCTTTTGAGTTCTACAATCTGATAAAACCTCCTGATGATGAAATGGGGGTAGAATTTCCCTCAAACACCCAGCAAATTGCCTTCAATACCAACCATTATTTTTTCTCTTCACTAATAAAGTCCCTCCCTCCACTAACTGGCAATTAAATGTTAAATGAATCAAGTAAAAACTGGGATGCTCCTATTGCTCAGTTTGGTTGACAGCAGACTCATATGATCTAGAGATTTAACATTCTTTACTTCCATAACAATTTCTTCAAGTGCTGCTTCTGCCACAGGTTTTTTTCTTTGTGTTTCTGCCACAAGACAGCCAGCCCAGTTACACAGCTTTTCCACTTCTGGTGTGTTTCTACCTGTCTAATCCTTGTGGTTTACCCAGTTGTGACCACAGACTGAAAAAACTGTTCCCTTGAGAAGAAAATTGTATCTGCAAGACAAGTATTGTGCCAAATCACCAAGTCTGATGCTCAGCCAGCTCTCTGAAAGTTTAGGAACACATTCTGCCTTGTTTCTGTGAAACAGATTTCATGAACCTTAATCTCACCCTTTGTTCTCTTTCCCCATCATCACCCTCTGAAGAATTTTCACTGGGATTCTACTTGCCTCCAGCTTTGGCATAAATCCTCAGCTACAGGGGACTAATTGCACTCAGAGTGTTCTGCTAAACACCCCAGTGAACTTCTCTCAAGCATAAACACTCAGGATCCTTTGGTCATACTTGAGTTCTCCAATGGGGTAGGAACAAGGGAAGAAGAAACATGTTTTGTTCCGGTTCTGTTCCCCGGACTGAAAAAGAAAATGAACCTGAACTTCCTGGGCAATTTTAAATTAGTCCCAAGATCTCCTGGCAGAAGTGTTTATGGCAATCGATGTTCTCAAGGAAGCTGCTCCACTGGTTCACTTTTCAGGCAAGTAGCTCTAAGTTCCCCATCTTCTCCATCCTCACTGCCTTACACATCTGACCCAGCTGATAAAAGCTACAATTGATGTTGCTCCTGAACAAGATGCTATGTAGGACACTACCCTACCACTAAAGTGAAAGTTTGCATCTCTCTCCTTTCCTACTGATGGAAAAAGTCTGTAATCTTATTAACTGCAACAGCTGTAAATAGTTGCTGTTCCAAAGCAGTCCCACGTGGCCTGGGACGGCCCTACCTCCTTTAAAGTCTTGAGCTCCAAGAACAATCATTCTCACCCAAAATGAGTAAAGCCTTCTGTTTTTTTGGCGCAGTACAATCAAATTAACTAGCTCCTCTAAACAAATCTTTTTGTACAGTGTTTCACAAATCTTTTCAAGCCATAGTCTTCTATTCCCCCTTCCCAACTGACAATGGTGTCTTCATACACATTTTGAGGTTCCCACACTCTTCTTTCCTGGATTGTGTCCTGAGTTATTCATCTTAATAGTTCCCCTGGACTGAGACTGGAACCTCCCTTTAAGTCACTTGCTCAGTCATCTAATCATACCCTTAATCCTTCCTGGCAAATCTAACCCCAACCAGCTACTCGATTCGAGAGAAAGAAGGAAGCCCTGCCCGAGCAATTACATGGAAACTGGTCCCATGTCCTTACAGAAATAAGGGCATGGAATTCCTAGATCATATTTCCTGATAGTAACTGTTCTTCCGACCACCTTTTCTCTTTTTTCTCTTGATGACCACTAAGAACATGTTTTTGACCTTTCTATCTCTTCCTGAAGTTTATGGCTTCCTAAATTATGTCCTTCAGCCTTCTAGGTGAATATATGGTTGCAATGGATTTTGGGCTTTCACGAAAGGGGTCTGAAAAGTAGTCAAGGGAGGAGAGAAAAAAAGGAGTTTTTCAACAAATGAACAAGCAAAAGCATTAAGCTAATGCTGAAAATGTATTTGATAACATATACAGGGAAAAAGTCACAGAACACTGCTGTTATTCCCAAATGCAAGACTTAAAAAACCAAAACCACAAACAAATCAGCTTTAGCATGCTTAATGCTCAAAGAAATCGTAACATCAACTCAAAATCCATTTAGGCTCATTATATACTTGGTCTTTTGGGTTTTTTTTTTTGGTCTCAGAAAAGGTCAGTTGCTTTTTAAATAGCACAAAGCAAGGCAGGAAAATGTTCAACTCTTTAATGTGCAAAAATAAAGCAGCAAAAGACTCAGTAGGATGTTCCGGCACAGTTCCACACAAGTCTCATCACAGGAGACGGAGGCAGCAGAAGAAAACACCTGCTGGCAGGACAATCCTGCTGAATACAGAGAACAGGGCTAAAGACACACAGGTGTTCAATAAAAAATGGAAGTGGGAACTGGAGAGAATAAGTGTAGGAGTAGTAGTGAGAATAAAATTTCTTCACATTTTGTTGTGTAATTTTGCTGTGTAGTAGTGTTTCAGTACGATTTATTGTGTAATGCTGTTGCATAGCATCATTTGTTGAGCAACTTTGCTGCGTGGTATAGTTTTTTATTTAATGATATTGAACATTAGGCAATGGTCTTGCATGCCATAATTTGTGTTTTCTGTTGAGCAACATCATTGTCATAGCTCTTAACACAAAGGAGAATTGCATGAACTCATAACAGTGCTGAATTCATGATTTTAACGAATCATAGAATGGTTTGGGTTGGAAGGGACCTTAAAGATCATCTAGTTCCAACCACCCTACCATGGGCAGAGATACCTTCCACTAGAATTTCAGAGCCCCATCCAACCTGGCCTTGAACAATTCCAGGGAGGGGGCATCCACAAGTTCTATGGGAAACCTGTTCCTGTGCCTCATCACACTTGCAGTAGAGAATTTTTTTCCTAATATCGAATCTAAACCCACTCTCAGTCTGAAGCTATTACCTTGTCCTATCACTATATGCCCTTTTAAAATGTCCCTCTCCCACTCTCTTCTCACACCCCCTTTAGGTACTGGAAAGATGCTGTACGTTCACTCAGAGATGGCAAATGGAGACAATAACTTTTGTCTGAACAAAGAAACACGCAGAAAAGCAGAAAATTGAGCAGGTATTTTTGCAGAACTTAGGGCATTAAAAATTATTTCACTGAACAGCCATGCAACATTGCCTCATGAATAACACCTTCGTATCCCAAGCTACCTTGTAACTACAATGTGAGGTATTACATATTTCACCTACCCCTACCTGACTGTAAAAACTACAGGAGAACCCTGTTTCACATACTGCTGGGTATAAATAAAAACTGTAATGTGTTTTTCATGTGACTTAGGATCTATCCAAAACTAGCCTTGCAGGGACCTGCTGTAATCCAGAATCTGAACAAGAAACTCTCCACAAAATAGGACCGATTACTTCATTACAATGAAATCCTGCTTTAACAGCAACACTACCGAACTTAAAGCAAAAATTAAAAATTTTCCATTAGTAAATCAGTAAGACTTACAGATATTTTAGGGGCAATAACAATGTCATCCTACTACTGCTTGACATTCTTGAAAGAAGCAGAAGGAAAGAAGTTTGCTCTATGTGTAGGATCACTGTCAGTTACTCATCGTTACATTCTTTACATTTACTTGTTCTTTCTTCTTTTTTCCCCCCCTCTGATCATTTTTGCTTACAACAGACACGATCTATTGACAGACTTAAATAACACGTTTGAAGTTCAAGAAATATATCAGAACTTGAAGTACTTTTTTCAAAGAAATCAAGTAATCTATACGGTTATCAACTTTGTACCCACATCTATTTTTATATCCATCTGAAAATGCTACCGATTGCCTAGAACAGCATCTCTTTCATGCGTTACCTGGCAGTCTATGAACAACTGTATGTTACAAGAGTCAGAGAAAGAGAGCAAACACTGGTAGATTACAACGCAGTGCTGCTGCAAGCATTTTTATTTGCGCTCATATTCTGGCAGTTTTTAAATACAGAAGAGAAATATATGCATGCAGGCTCAATTTTTAAAATATTGCAAAACACAGAAGTTATGGGAAGGCAAATTGTGAAAAAAAGCGAGCTCCTTCCATCCATAACATAAGATTAATTTATTATCTGACAGATGGCAGAAGGGAGGGGGGCGGAAAAGCAAAGACTGCTGATGCAGTGAGCTTCCCGTCTCTAATGAAGGCCCCACATTCCCACTTATCACAGTGCCACGAAATACATCCACAGTTGCATGCACTCCAGTTTTGCTCTATGTGTTTCAAAACAGCTAAACCTCATCGCTGTGTGGACAACGAAAATATGAAGAAAACATCCAGAGGAGTAAATGATCCTTCTGTCAGCTGCCCGTGGCTACTCACAATAGCAAGCAACTGTGAAAACTGCGACTCCTTTCATTTGACACACGAGACAGAATCATTCACGCTGACCAATGACACTTCCACAGCTACCGGTCACTGCAGCAAGATACCACTTCGTCTGCTGTCCCAGCACTGAAAGCTGCTTTTGCACATTTCTCCATATTCCAAGACACTTACTCTTCCTTCAGCATCTGCCACACTGCAGTCGTGGGGTGCCAGCACAGGAGTGGAGCATATTGAAAAACGAAAACAGCAGAACTGACCCAAACACATTTAATATAAAATGAAAAGCTGCTGCATTGCCGGTAACAACCATTTGCTCATTTCGTTTGCTGAACTCCACGCGATGCCGACACGGGGCTCCCACCTGCCGCAGAAGCCAGAGGCCGCCTGAGCTCCGGCACGACTTACCGGAGGGCCCCGCTTACCTCTGACATGAGATTCCCGTATGACCACCCCAAGGCACACCGCGGCGGCAGAGAACCGGAGGAACCACGGCCCTGGGAAGCAGATTTCGCTACGTCCACCCGCGGGCGCCCGGGGGACGCGCTCACCTTGCCGCGGATCGATGCCCCGCGCACTCCGGGCCGCTACGCGGGATTACGGCGGATAAACAAACGCTGCACCGAGCGCACCCGGAGGGGCGAGGAGGGCAGGCGGGAGAGGGGGAGTCTGGCCCCCGCCGCGGCCCCGTCCCGGGGGCCGGAGCGCGCTCCGCGTCTCCCGGGAGACGGAGCCATTTTGAGCCGCTGCGCATCAGTGGCAGCGGGCGGGGGGCGACGGGCACGGCGATGGCGGGGCCGGGGCCGCCCTGGCGCGTTACCTCGGATGCTCCAGGTCCAGCGGTAGAACTCGAGGGTGTCGTTCACCACGCTGGACACCAGGCCCATGGCGCTGGGGGGCTCGGCGGCGGCGGCACCCATGGTGAGCAGCAGCAGCAGCGGCGGAGCCGGCAGACCTGTCTCGGCGCGTGCGTCCGTGCCTCTGCGCCGGGGCTGCTGCTGCTGCTGCCCCTTCTACAGCCGGGGATGTGATTTAAATCTCTATCTCTCGGTATCTTCCCTCCAGACTCCGCCTCGCTCCCGTCACCGGCTCCCGTGCCCCGCGGGCAGGGTGGAGGGCGCGGAGGCGGGGGGCGGCGCGGCGGCGGCCGCGGCTCCGCAGCTCGCTGCTCCCAGCTCGGTGNGCAGGTGCCGGGTGGCGGGGGGACCCCGCTCCTCCTCCCTCGGAGGTGGCGACGAGGCGCTTGTTATCTTAGTTTGGCTTTTTATTTTCAAATAGGATTTTTTTTTTTTTTTTTTTAACTAGAAAGGGGGGGAAATGAGTATTTCAGCCAACTCCTATTTCCTTTCTTTCTTTTCTCTTTGTAGCAGTTTGGATTTTTCTTCTCTCTTCCCCTCCTGCTAGCCCTTGACAGACACGCCGAGGGTCCGGCGTGAGTGGTGCTGGCGTTACCTCCGTCTGTGCGTACCGAGGTATCAGCTCTCCTGCTGCTTCCAGGAACCTCCGCTAAAATCCTTTCTCCTTCCAGCATGGATAACACCAGCAACCGCAACGGGACCTTCCTACCTCCCTGCCCCACCGCCTGGTGGCACTTCCCTGGCTAGCCTTCTCCAGGCGTCACCCAGCTGCCCTTCGCACCCCTCCTATTATCTCCCGGACCAAGGCCTTTATGGTCTCTTCATTGAGCAGAGAGATTCAGCTGCCCGGAGTGTTGCTGGGTGCTGCAGGAGGAGCATCGATTCTGCACCCTGTGTTTCAACCCCAGCAAACCCTCTGTCTGGTGTGAGGGCACCAGCTGCTCCTCACGCCCTTTGCTCCTTATCTCCTCCTTGCCAGCTTGTCTGTCCCGTGGTCTTGCATAGTGCAGATGGCTGCATGACACCCTCGGGAGTGAGGGGCAGGAGGGGACCTGCTCCACCCAAGCTGCAAGCTTTCCTCCTAGCAGGCAGCAGATCAGATGGTATCTGCCTCTCTCTCCTCCAGTGCAGCAGCACCTCTGTCACTTGTTGTCACTTGGTCTGGGTGAGCACAGCTCGTACTCCTCTTGGGAGAGTCACCCCTGGCTTAGCTCCTGCACTGCTCTGGCTTCCGGGGTCCCAGCCCTATGGACAGGAAAGGCACACTGGCCATCACTAGTTACTCTACTTTTGGAAGCACAGTCACTGCACCAAAACCAGGTGGTTGGGAGTAGGGATCACCTACGCTGGGAAAAGGAAGAGGAGCTATGTCAACACCTGCAGGCCTCGATGGACAAGGAAGTCCAGCTTATCCCAATGCTGCCTGAAAGTTGGAGCGAAGCAAGGTTATCGCATGCGGATGTATGGACAGCTGCTACTTCTCTCACCTGAGAAGAGTAAATCAAAATTCTGCATGCATTACACTGACTTGAATTATGTCTTATTTTGATGGCGCTGATCATGGTAGAAGGTCTGGTGAGAGCTCTGAAATGGATCTGTCACTGGGTAGGGCAAGGTGAACACCAACCTGCTTCTCGAGTTGCAGGCAGTGTAGTGTTAGCTGTGGTTCCTGTGTCTCTAATAGGTGAAACCACTGGAGTGTATTGTTGGACATTTAGAATCTTGATATGTGGTTAGCATTGTCTAAAGCACAGCTTCAGAACTTTTTGTAACATTATCATTTAAATCAAAAGGAAACCAGGAGGTTGAGTCATAATCCTCAAATTGGTATGTGGCCATCTGTGTTGGCCACATGCTTGGAACAGAATGGGCTACTGAGTTGAATCAGCATGACAAAGGTTCACACTTCTCTGCCCTGTTGGGCAAGATGTGGACTTAAGAGAGTGCCACCAACACAAGGAGTGAAGATCCACAGTCTACCAAAGAACAAAAGACGAACAAGTCATATTAGCAACATGAATACATATTTGTGTTAATAATTATTTATATTATAGCCTAGATATGCTTACTTCTTTATTAGAATGACTGTTTATTCTGTGGAAGTCTTTTTTGCACAACTGACACCAGTAATTATTGTTTATAAAATGTTTATATAATCCAATTTACTGTTTCATCTATTTCCGATTAGATAACTTTTCTTGATGTCAATTAAATCCTTTATATTAGCAATATGATTGTACATAGATAATATTACAGAGCAATTAAGGCTTGAGAGGAGCCGCAGCTGAGTTGCAGAGCTTGGACAATAGGGAGAAAATGAACTATCTAACCAGAGTAACTTCCTCTGTGCTTTGAGATTGCTTTTAAAAATTGTGCTGAAATGTATGACTAACTATTTTCATTAGTTTAACTTGCAGCCTGCAAATATGTGGATGTGCTTTTAAGATTAGGTCTTTGTCTGGGGCTTCCAAAAACATCCCAGCTAGTTTCCTACATTTGTGCACCCAGCAGGATGTGCTGGCTTGAGAATACTGAGACCATGTCTTCTACTTAAAAAGAGCAGAGGGACAAAGACATCCAAAGGCATAGTATCAAAGCATCCTCCAAGGAAGTCTGCAGCATGGTAGTCAGAAAGAGATGATTTTTCAATAACATTAGTTAGCCAGTGTTGTCATATTCTGCTTGGTAATCTACATGTTCCTAAAACCTGGACATCTCAGGCAAATTTCCGCCAGGAGAAGGCAGATCTGTCGCCGCTGATCCCAGAGGAAGACACATAGGAATTCCCAGCTGTGCTCTGGCCGTTTGGCCAGTGCTCCTGGGTGCTTGTGCTGGCAGCAGGCAACTGTGTGCTTTCGGAAGGGTGCAGAAGGTAACAGGAAGTTGTGGGACAGGTGGCTCTAGGAAGGTCTCCTCCCAGTTCCCATTCCAAATACAAACCATTTGTATTTCTTGCAGATATTTTTGTAAAAAAACCCCAGTGATATCTCATTTCAGAACTGTTTCAAGCCATTTTCTGCTTCTTCATGAAAAAAATAAATAGTGATAGAAATGTTACAAATTCCCAATGACCAGTGCCTTTAGTAATGCTCATAAAAACACATTTATTCATTAATTTCAGTGAAGTATATGCTATCATAATGACTGATGAATCAGCAGATGCTTCTGCACTAGTTGAAAGTATTCCCACTCAGGTTTTGCTTCAGGTTAGCAATGAAATTGCTGTAAGGGAAAAATGTAATGCCGATATGTTTGGTAATATTTATGAAGCGTAGTGGGAAGAAAGCAGTCAGAGCTTTGTATGTTGCTGCCAGTGATCCCTCCAGGCAGCTCAACAAAAGACAAAATCAGGAGTAAAAGAACTCTGCCTTGCTACAAAGAGAATCACCACAACCAGGAACTTACCTGGTGGGAAAGCAAAAAATTGCTTGAATCAATGCATTTGACAGATCTAAATGTTACATGATGTGGTAAGGTACAACCTATTCACTTATCAGTAAAGAAGGCATATAAAGTATTATATGTGTTGAGCATGACCAAATTTAAATGTTGAAAATACCTTTAACTTTAGAAATGTGTTTTTATTACTTTAACTATTGAATTCTCGTATTTTTCCATTTGATTCCATCCATGTCTTAGGAGGAAAAATGATTACATAAATTAGCACATTAATTTGCAGCGCATGGGACTTTCTTGCACAGCCTGTCCAATTGATATGCTCCTTGAATTAAAGCTTTCGAGCTGATATGCCTTGTAAAGACTGCCAGCTGAGCCAAAAAGAGCTCATTTGATCTTTGAATCAACAAGTACAGGCTTAAGTGTATTCATATGCAATAATACAACTGCTATTTGCTTGAATACAGAGGCTGATTTAAGGCAGCTTTCTACTATACAAGCTTAAAAGAAGCTGTTTTCATACAACCATAATTTTAAAAAATAATAACATTAAAACCAACAATGTGTCTTTCAGCACTAATTAATTTTTTTGTTTATTACGTAATGTACTGTTAACTCCATAGTTTGAGGTGGGGTAACTCTGCACATGGGGATTACACAGCTTTTGCACAAAGAGTCTTCCATAGGATCTGAAACAGATCCTGCTCTTTGTCTTCTAAACCATCTGCTAGATGCCATCTGTCCTTTATACATTCAACTGCATCAAAATAATTTTTTTCCAAACCAGATATATTGGTCTGATGCATCAGAAAGTATCCAGAGATGTTAATTCTCAGTGCAGGCTTTGGCCAAAACTTACCTTTGATGTAAGTTCCCACAAGGTTCCACCTCGCTGTTGTCACCAGCACTGAATTGGATTTCTCATATGTGTCAACTTCATGTTTTGAACATCAGCCATTTTTGCTGTGGCTCTATCTGAAATATGAGAATTAAAGTATGTTTAACATCCTGATTTAAATGGTCAAGGGCCAGATAGAACATTCCCAGTGAAGTAAATGCAAGTTGTGTTTCCACAGGACTCTCAGTACATATTGAGATTTCTTCTTCATCTTTCTGCATAAAAATTTGTTGCCAAGAAGAAGATGAGGGAAGTGGTGGACAGCTTTCTCCCAAGCCATGTCACACTTTACTCTCAAGTAAATATAACTGTGGTTTGACTCAGGATCATTGTATTTACAGGGTTTTTTCTAAACTGTAGAACTAACCCCATTTACTGCAGTCTGGGCAGAGACTGGAAGTGTTGGCCTGCAGTGCTGGGCTGCATTTAGCTTAAACTGCTGCTGTTTAGTCCTGGTTCAGAAGAGGAGCCATTAGCCCAGTGTTTCCCAGCACTCTCAGTTAATTCTGAGAGATTAATTTATAATTGATTCCTGTGTGGGAGATGTCACTAACCATGAAACTAATGTGTATATCCAGTATATGAGTATATGAGATGTGTTGTATACCCAGCAGGTACACATATGTTCATAGCTTTACCTGTGTTTCAGCTTCCTTTTAAAAATGAGTGTTCAACAGACACGAGGATGATAAAAACCTGTATATATACTATCTTGCTCTGCCTTAATGATACTTTTCTTACATGGTTTCTCATACTTTTACACAGCTAAGATTTTTATCTCCAGCGATATCTGTCACAGCATCTATCATTTGTGAGGTGTGGCAAGCACGCTTTTGCAATGAGGGCTTCATATGTGTACATGCTGGAGAAGGACAATGCTAAACTATGGGCTGATGTTTTGAGGGCACTATGTTGAAATGACAGCAACATGTATAGTCAGATCTGCAGCAAGTTGCTAACTACCAAATCCAGCCTTTTCCATAGGTGTGTGTCACTGCTACTGCACCCACTTCACTGGGTGTGTCAGGCTTCCGAAGGCGTGTAGCTGTTTGTAGGGATGATCTTGCACCTTTGCTTCTGCGCTGGTAATGGCCTGAAATGTAGGGCATAGTCCCCTGCAGAAGCCGCTTATAGCAATGCAGACAGGTGGAAGGGCGTTGGTTATGCAAACTGGGTGCCATTGTGCTGTCTCTGGCTGTAGCTGTGTGAGATGGGTGGTAACGATGGTGCTGCCCATACCCTTTATCTGTATGGTGCGTGGAGGACAAAACTGTGGCGAAGGAGTTACATAAAGGCCGTGTCAGCCCTTGGGCCCCTGAACTGGTGTGACCTGGCGCCTGACTCCACCTTTCACTCTGCCAGGGGGATACGCTGTGGATCTGCACACTCTGCAGGACAGCCTGAGTGCCAGTTCTCATTATAGGCGTGTTGTCTTATCCTCAGAAAATCATGTGAAAGTATTTGCCACAAGCTTATACATTTTATAAGCAGTAGGTTAGGCATATAGCCCTACTGAGATAATCTGGCATTATTAACTTCATCTTATATATGGTGAAACCAAGCCTAGAGAAAAGTGATGCCAGTTCCAGCCCTTTGGAATGGAATAGAGCAGAAATTTTTGGGATCTCCCTTAAGCTAGCTATGTCTTTGCCACTCACTGGTATAAACCCATGGTTCACTGGTCTTTCCAGTGCCATATTCAGGCATGGGCATGAGCCTCAGGTCACTACTTGGAAAGAACCTGAAGATCCACCAGATAGTTGTAGGCAAGACAGACGCATATAAAACGTAACACTTCCTATGCTGTATAATGAAATTCCAAATTTCTTATTAAACATATGAGAGCTTTTGCTCCAAGTTTTCATGCAGTGACTACTGTAAATCTTTAAGTTGTCAGGGTTCGCAGTAGAAAATTTTGTAGTAGTTGTGTGTATGCGTGTGTATAACACAATGTTTTAAGAGAAAAAACAAGAGCAGAAAAACATAATAGAACATATGAATATTTAGTTGTTGAAATCAGAAATACAGTCATTACCTTTTAAAGGGCCTTGAAATCATCTTCTACCACATCCTGTTCACACTCAGCCCAAATTATCATGCATCCATCTCTCCTGCCTGGGGATAGGCAGGGAAATCCCCAGGGAGGGCTGCTGTGCAGGCATACTGTGCTTCCTGCTGGGATTTGCACTGCCCATTACAGGGTGCTGTGGCACTGGGCTTGGTGTTAGCCTCTGAGCCATCCATTCTTAGCGCAAGAGGCAATTAATACTCAGGAAGATTTTACCAGGATTACAAAGCTCTGGTGGGAATGAAGTCACCTGTCCCCAAGGTAAGAGTCACAGCTCTACGTGGCAGATAAATGGACTCCCAAAAGGGAAGCTGACACCTTAAACTGTCATGTTTTTTAAAAGACAATTATTGCATATGAGTTGGTGCAAAAAATAAGCACATTTTATCTGTGTGCACATTTTATGAACTCTGCATCTACCCACAAATCTTTATTTTGCCTCAGGTCTTGTCTCAAAATGTTAGGTCTTATCTATGTAATGGAGCAGGATGCTTAAAACCAAAACCTGGGAAGCCTGACATTGGAAGAGAATCCATCTGTTAGAGGCAATATTAAAGTATGTCCAAATGACAAAGGCCAATACTGAAATACTTGCCAAAAAATCACAAGTAATGAGAGGCTCATGGACACAATAGGATAGCTCTGTATCTGAATTATTTCAAGAATTCATGAATCAGTACTTGGAACAGATCTTGTGTAAATGAACGAACTCTGTTGAATTCAGTAGAGTCTTTACGGACACCTATTTTATGTTGTTTACAGCAGAAACACCAGCAGAAATATACTACTTGCCTTTTCATTGAGAAAGTAGCCAATGTGAGGAAGGCCAAGGATGCTGCATTATAAGAGTACAATAAAATATTTATAGTAATATATTCTGAGGATCAATTTATTGATACATATCAAGATGCAAAAAGATTTTCTTCTTTTTAAATAAGCTTGTTGAGTAATAAAATTTGTTTTTGTTCCTGCCTAGCTGATTCTAATAACAAAAGAACCAGAATTGTTTGGTCTAGACTTAGTAAGCCGTAAGAGTTGAAGATGGAAAGCAAAAGAGGCAAGTAGTGATATGAGTTCTGAACTTAAAAAAGAGGACTTCAGGGAGATTATTGTTGTGCAAGTTCCCAGGAGCTGCTCCTTTGAAAGACAAAGGAGCTCAAGAGAGTGAGTCTCAAACCATGAGAAGCAGCAACTTCTGTCTGCAGGACATGATGCAGGTGTGAGGAGGCCAGACTGTCTGAATGGGGAACTCCTGACAGGGCTTAGATGGGAAAAAGGAATCCTGTGGGAGACAGAAGAAAGCATGGGCTGCTCAGGATAAATACAGAAGGAATGCCCAAGCCTGAAATGATTGAATTAAGAAAACCAAAGACTAGCCAGAGTAAAAATTGGTGGAGTACATGAAGCAAGCAGCAAGAGGAAGAATAAGGCCAAGTGAACAGGTAGCCTAGTAATGAAAGAGACAGAAAGGTTGAGGTTTTTGCATCCCAGTTTTTACTGGCAAAATTTGTTCTCAGACTTGCCGTGTGTTTGGTAGAATACAACCAGTGTTAGAGGAAGACTGAGTTAGGGATTACTCAAGCAACTTGAACACAGAGCCAAGTAGGATGTGTGACTGATATCACTGCAAGGCTGTTCTCTATCTCTTCAAGAGGTTACAGTGATCAGAAGTTCCCAATTACTGCAGAAGCAAATGTCACACTCATCTTCCAGGATGACAAGGAGGAAGAGCTGGAGAAATAGAGACCACCTGGCTTTACATTATCCTTGTGGAGGTTAAAGAGCAAATCCTTGCGTAAACCATGTACAGGCACACGAAAGAGAAGAAAGTGATGGGGAAAAAAAGTATGTATTTACCAATTGCAAATTGTTCTTGACCAACCTAATTGCATGATCCATTTGCAGTTACCTTTACTGTCACTTAGCTACTTGTTAGTCCATATAAATTAAATTAACTAATTTTTGCATCTCTATTTTTTTCCTAAACTCATGTAATTCAGATGCTTACAGAAGCTTTATCTTAGATATTAGTACCATTGCATTTATTGGTCAGACTTCTGATCTTCAAATAGTAAGCCTATCTAAAAAATCCTGTATTTCATAATACCCAGTTGATGGCCATTAATTGCTTACACATTTTATTTTTGTTTTAATGAAATCCAATTTCTGCCTTTTTAATTGAGTCCTGAACCCAAGCCATGTTAATGAGTTACAAGTTTGGGAAATCAACCAATTTAATATTTGAACATGTTTTCTCTAATGCACATTAAATTAATGAGTGTTTCAACATTAGAGAAAAATCAACTTTAATATTTAAGGGAGTCATTTGGCCAAGTATTTGAATGTTTTAATACTCTTGGACTCTGAGTTTTCCATTTCTGCGCTGTTTGGGGTTTTTTTAATATTCCCAATATAATTGAAGATCTGCATCCATTAAATTACAACATTACCTCAAGTGTTTCAAATGGGATAGCTTTACTTGGTGACTTGTGAAGTGGCTAGGTGGGATGCAAATTGTATTCTGTTCCATGTGTACTGCATTTTATTTGTCAGAACCAGCAGGAAAGTTTTTGCATGACAAGTAAAAATGAAATCTATTCCTAGATGTAATGGGCTTTTTGGGGTTTTTTTGTTTGTTTGTTTTTTGAGGGTTTTTTTTTTTGGTTTTTTGTTGGTTTGGTTTTTTCTGATATGTGCAAAAGTATCCTAGGACACAGGTTACAACATGACATGTCCTGACCTATACTTTCAGTATATGCTATCTCACAGTACATCAGACAGGATTTATGATCAGGAAGTGTTTATAATCCCAAATTTACTGAAATTCACGAATGATACAGATTAAGTGATACTGTAAAGGAATATTTGTGAATGGACAGGTGTAATGATAACCTCAAATATGCTACTGTATAGGAATGGCAATACTGTGATTAATAATAATAACAACAGCATTTACATTACAGCCAGAATATCCAACATGGTCATCACAGGAGTTTTTGCAAGACCATTTTACCTAGAAAATCAAACACTAAACCATATATAGAATTCATAGCAACTTTTATTGCCACTTGGACTCAAATTCCACATGAATGTATAGAGATTTTTATTGCATAATGATATCCAACATGTTAGAATATCTTGCAGTGTATTCTAAAATGGGAGTATTCTGTATGTCTAACACATGTATAAATGGAATTTTATCTATGAGTGGAATACATCCACTGTATGACAACTACGGATTATAGGAGTTTGAGAAAATATTCTATGAATTGCAAATAGTAATAGTCTATCTGTAATGCCATAGTGACTAGAACTGGAACCTTTATGCTAGAAATCACACCTACAGCAGGAAGACAGCCCTTACCCTAAAGGCCTTGCAAAATAAGCTTAGATAAAAATATCTTGCAGGCAAGTCGGATATTGGCAGTTTCAAAACACTCTGACGTGGCTGCATGAAAAATGCTTTGGCCATAGGAGGAAAGGCTAGGGAAAATGGCATCTGGTCCATGTTATGGCTAGAGGCTGCCAAGATAATATTCCTATATAGGTACAGTGACCTATAACAACGACTCACTGATGTTACTGATGTTTAAATGGGTACCTGAAGTGATTCCACCTCCTTCACCTCTTCCTACTCCTCCTTTCTTTTTTCCAAATGTGAGCGCAGCTCTGGATTCTTGCCGTGTATTCAATTTCTGGGGCTAGGGCTTGCCATGCATTCAGTGAAGAAACCTGAGCTCATGCCTGCAGGACTTGGAGTTTCCAGAGTTTCCAGGTGATTCTCCAGTGTCATGTCTCTACCCTTAGAAACACAGTGTAATAAGAACCCACGTGTACAATAATAAACTTGGATACACACTTGTATAATTTTTGTTATGTGGCTGTCCAATTGACTTTAAAGGATATGGTGGGTACAATATGGGTGATATTTTACCCCTATCATTCTTATGAATAAGTAATAAATAGTAGCAGTTGATTGATCAAAATGGTAAGTTTGTGCTTAGTTTCACTTTCCTGTGTGCACCTGCATATCTTCTATGAGCTGCTCCCGGTTCCATAACCACTCTGGAGAAATAGATACTTGCAGAGGAAGATGTTTTCTATCACCATAGATAAGGATGATGTATTCTACCACCCTTAGATAAAAAAAAGTCCTTGCCTGAGGTTTTCTGTCTCTATCAATAATATAAAAAGCCTAGCCTAGAACAGTGACTAGTAGGTGTTAGGTGACTAAAGAAAATTAATTCCACTCTTATGTATAGTTCACGTAAACTTCACCCATTCTGAGCCGGTGTATATATTCCCTGTGTACATACAAGCAGAATGTGCTGTCATAGTATGAATAATAAGAATACTTTCATGTATCTATCTCATTCACCCCAGGATATCCTCTGTTTATCAACGTTAATTAATGTGTCTTCATAACAATCTCATGAAGAAAGAATTGCCCCCAATTTAGAGATGAAGAAATGGAGCCATAGCACGTTTAAATAAGTTGTCCCCGGTTGCACAGAAAACCAGTGGCATAAATGTAAATACTAGAGGATGCCTCACAATCATAGCCCAAAGATAAGGTAATCATAAGGTGTGGTTCCCAAATCAATACAAACAGTGTAATGTGGTCCTTGCTTCCGGCCTATTCAAAGTAAATAGGTTGAGGTGTGGTGTGCACAAGGTAACTCCTGATGAGTTCACATCAGTCATACACTAAACTTGGTACAGATATAGCCAGACAGAGGGCAGAGCAACAGGGTAGGGGTCAAATACCTGTTCCACATACTTCACATATTTGTGTATCTGCATGATTCATTTATTTTGATTCAGCAGAATCCAATCTTTCAGCAAAGAAACAATTTGACAGCAGCCCTGATGAAAAGGACTAGGCGTACTGGTGGATGAGAGGCTGGACGTGAGCTGGAAATGTGCACTTGCAGCCCAAAAACTCAACCATATCCTTGGCTGTATGAAAAAAGCATGACCAGATGGTCAAGGGAGGTGATTTTGTCCCTCTAATCTGCTCTGATGAGACCTTACCTGTGTCTAGCTCTGGAGTCCTTAGCTGTTGTTCTACACATACTTTTGCTTCTGTATGTACTGGCTGGATAACCTAAAAATGGTATTATGTACTTGGAAATTGAAGGGGAAACATGGAGCAGGTCCAGAGGAAGGCCATAAAAGTGATCAAAGGGGTGGAGCACCTCACCTACGAAGACAGGCTGAGAGTGTTTGGGTCCTACTCCCTGAAAAAATCTTCAGAACAGCTGAGAAGAAGCCCAGCTGGTTTAGGCTGAAAGTAAGACAGGGAGTGTTTTAGGAGTTTGCTAGTGCAGCTGATTTCATTTCAGGATCATGAACATTCCTTGCTGCCAATTTATTTTTGGGGACATAGGTATCTATTGATGCCATGTTTTGTTCACACCTTCAGTGGGCTTCATGTCCCTACTTATAAGCTTGTCTTCAACACAGATTTGCTGTATATTTTCCCCCACAGCACTCCTCTCCCCTCCTGGCTTCATTTCCCTGCTGGCATTCTTGTCCAGCATGCCCTATTTGCATTTGTATAAACCTGTCATCAGTGTGAGAAATGGCACAAGCCAAAGACTGTAACTGTATTGAGTTACAGTTCAACTCATCAGTGTGTATCACCAGAGCTGCAGGAGAAATCCTGTGCAGTTTACTTCCTGCTTTGCCATATGGAAGCAGCAAACACACATTGCTAAACTAGTTTCAAAGTATTATTCATACAATTCTCTTCACGTTTTTATTTTCCCTGCTTTTTTCCCTTGTCACTCTTCCATGTAGTGGACAACTTCCTAATGAGTTGACATTTGCACAATGTTTCACTTTCCATTTCCATATGTTTCTCTCCATTTGCCACACTGTTCATCACAGTTATGCCATCCAACACAATGCCAAGTCACCTTTCCTGCTGCTATGTGGGTCATGGTACGGTTTGGGTTAGCTGCTCCTGTGAGCAACCAAGAGCCACCTCCTTCAGCCACCATCATCTGCTGTGACATAACTTCGAACGAAGGCTCTCTCAACCTTTCCCCGTAGGACACAGGTGAAAGTAACTGAGAGGCTGCATGTTAATGGTAGAGAGGTAGGAGAAGAGACCACAATGACCATGGACCTCAAGAGCAGCCTCCAGCAGTGGGTGAACTAGAAGATGTTCTGCTGAATGCCACAAGCACCAAACTAAGTAAAAGATGTGTCTCAGAGAATCTATGACAGGAAAAAGGTCCACTGATCCTTTTTACTGTTGTCATGAGTGAGTTAGAACTGAACAGGAAGAGACTCCTGAATTTTGCTGCAGTATCCAGCTTTATGCACTGACTTTATTACTGGTTTACAGCTATGGGTTGTATTTGTCTTTGTGTAAAGATGGGAAAAGAGCATTTCCCTTGCACCACTTCATTTTTTTTCCTGTACCTGGTAAACTATGGAGGAGGAAGGAAAGTGATCTAAACATACAACTAAGGCCTCTTTTAATTCATCTTTGCAATTTGCAGAAATATAAGAGATATAGGTATAGTAAGGAAGAGTACTCATCTCTTCCCAATAGTTTTGTAGCTCTAACATAGCCGTAGACTAAGATGAATTAACTAACACTGAAAAATTATCCCAAATGGATGGACTGTGGAACTTGCTACATTTACAGTCTTTGGCTTGTGCCATTTCTCAGCAAGCTTTTTTTGACTGAGGGGGATGTGGAAAGGCTTGTGAAACATTTGCTTTTTTGGAACTCCTCTCATAGTTCAGCTTCTTTTCATGCTTGTCTAAATTTTCCTTGTAGCTGGCAAGCAACACCTCAGACCACTTCATACCAGGGGAATTGCAGTGGTCAGTGAGATGCTAGTGAGTGCTTGTTTTCAATGGCAATTTCCATAACTAACACATGTTGCAGTCCATAATACACTGTTGAGTCACCAGGTAATGAAGAAATCTCCTTTGCATTAAGAGATGGAATTATGCTTATCTTTCCATAGTTTGCCTGTTTTCAGTCTCCGTTACTAATGTGTTCCAGGACCTACCAAGTATGAAGCAATAGTGAAACCATTTCTGGTAACACAATCATGATGCCATACATGTTATATTATTATTTTCCCTAGCAAATCCTCCTTATGTTTTCCCAGTTATTAGAAGTTTTTACTAGTTAATAAAGAAAAATAAATTCTTAACAGAGCCCTCTTTATTTTGTCCCAGACTGCTTCAGAGCAGGCTTCCTAATGCACATTATTTCAAATGGGAATAGATGCATGTCACGTTGATAACAATTCCTAACAAGGCTTTATTTGCTTAGATAAGAGGAGAATATTTTCCATCTCTTCTATTAAAAAATATTTGCTGTTGTTCTACACATACTTTGCTTCTGTATGTACTGGCTGGATAACCTAAAAATGGTATTATGTACTTGGAAATTGAAGGGGAAACATGTTGCACCCAAAACATTTATTGTAGGTAGAGTCTATAAACCCAAAAGTCTTTGATGCACAACATAAATCAGTCCATAACAGCAGAGTGGATATGCATACCACACTAGTGCACAACACATGATATGACACAGGGTTGCCTGGCATTCCTTCATTCCTAAGCCAAGTCACTGTGCAATAAGGGATGTGGGAGCAGGAGGCATCCCTCATTTTCCCTGATTGCTTCCCCTTAGACTTAGAGGGAGGGGATTGAATTTCTGTCTGTGTGTGCCAGATTTACAAACTGAGTGTGTATGGGGATAATGTATACAACCAGAGCCTACCATTATCTGCTCAGGTAATGAAAAGATAACGTGTATAGTGTGCAAGTGCTCGCTCTGTAAGATCAGCATTCTGCAAAGACATGGCCAGGACTGCATCCAGGTGTTTCCCTACACACTGATGTTTTCACTGCAGCCTCCGCATTCTTTCATCATCCTGCAATTGGCACCATGGTAAGACCAGGTCAGTGGGATTCCTTGCGGCTACTGTGAAATCATGTGCTCTATAAAGACCTTATCAGTAAGAGACTAAAATCTCTCTTGTCCCAAAACGCAAACATCATAACTCTTTAACAATGTCACCATACATACCTTTGCTAATACTTCCTATATCCCTGGAGGTGTTCAAGGCCAGCTTGTATGGGGCTGTGAGCAACCTGGTTAGTGGAAGGTGTCCCTGCCCATGGCAGGGCGGGATGGAACTAGACAATCTTCAAGGTCCCCTTCCAATCCAAACCATTCTGTGACTCTACGATTCTGTGACTCTGTGATACATACACGTACTCATGCTGAGTACCACTTGAGAATGATGGAATAGCAGCCTCAGCAATTCCGTTTCCGTGTGTTTATTTAATGGATAAATAACATGTGTTTGAGTACCACTGATGATCTTACTGACACTTGGAAAGTCCCCTTCCAGACAGCTGTTATTTCAAGACATTTACAGAATTTTCCTATAACCTAGAGTTATCATTTCAAAGCCTGATTTTGTCTGTGTGGTGTCCCACTCCTAGGGAAAGGGAGCACCCAACAGTCATAGATGCTTGTGGTTGGAAAAGAACAACAGAGTTTAGAGGGTCCTCAAAAACTTACAAAGTTTTATTAGTAAATTATACACTTGGCATGGAAATCAGTATGAGTTAGTCTCTTATCTTCTACTATAAACACTCACTGGTGGATTTTGAATAAGGAATAGGGTGAAAGAGAAGAGAGAAGGAAAGACTAAAGAGAGGGAGGGAGGGAGGGAGGGAGGAAGGGAAGGAAGGAAGGGCGGGCCAACCAGTCTTGGCTGCAGCATCAATCCAGCTATTAGGGTGTCCAGGGACCTGGGGCTACCTCCTGGAACAGGAGTGAAACATGCAGCAGTAGAGCAGCATCTGGATGCAAATAAGACAGAAGCAGGTGAGGAAAGAGATAGGCCTTTCTGCTTAGGAAAAATGATGTGAAGACAGAGAGAATAAGAGTATACTTTTACAGTGTAGAGTTGAGAAGGAATTCTCTCAAAGAGGATGGGATTGTTGGGGAAGACATGAATATAGTACAACCAAAATCATTCTGTCAGGGAGGTAGTGCACATGTAAATCTAATTGTAGCTTCTCTTCTGAGTACAATACAACCACCTTTCTTAGAAGTATATTAAAAAGGGATTGTAGCTGAATACTCATTTATTCTTTTGGAACTGTTCCCGAGTTCTTCAATTCTCTAAAGGAGCTTATTTTCTTCTTTCTTTTTGCTTCTTATGATACAAGATTTTGATAAATATGTAATTTCACAAAAAGCTGTGTAAGTCTTGCAATAATTATGCATTCCCTGTTAAACATAAAGGTCACATCTGAGAGAACCATCTCTCAGAAGTCTCATTTTAAAACTATCTTTAATAAATTCACCATTTCAACAGATGGAGTAGAGATAAGACTATGAAGCATAATGGTGGAAACCCTGATGCAAAAAAGTGTTCCACAAAATACTCATGTCATATGAATTACATCTCCTATACAGCTATGCAATCCAGTCACTCAGCATATGGTAAGTCTTTAGGAAGCAAAAAGTAACTAATAAATATAAAACAACCATGTCAATGCATTTGATAGTTCTGGCATG
Source organism: Rhagologus leucostigma (assembly GCA_013397725.1). Taxonomy (NCBI): domain Eukaryota; kingdom Metazoa; phylum Chordata; class Aves; order Passeriformes; genus Rhagologus; species Rhagologus leucostigma. Next base: position 680,434 of record VZTD01000742.1, on the reverse strand, counting down.
GTTATCTAGGACAAAATCAACACCATAGTCAATGCTGCATTGCTAGGAATGCAGAGTAATGTACACACTCAAATGATTAGTCCATAATGACAAAAAATGGACATAATTCCATGGAAATTTAATTAGTACAAAAATTATATTGAAACAGTGTTGAGTAGGAGTTTCAAAATGTTCACTGTTCAGTGAGATCTCTTCTCCTTCTGACGAAATGATCTCATGTTTTACTAAGTTTTTTTTATCTTTCATGCACTGCATGTTTTTAATTCCCATCTAATTTTGGTGTTCATGCCTCAACAGTGACCAGAGATACCTCAGCCTGACTGGTATTCTTTAGATGTACAGCATCAACCATACCCATCAGCACAGGCTGTAGTTTTTGAAGTCTGACGTTGGTTTTGGCCTCAAACTCACTGTCAGGACCTCTGGAATGAATTATGTAATAGTTTTAAGTCAGACAGAACTGTGAAATTAACATCTGTGTTGATATATCAGACTCACTGCATTTCATTGTATTATATTTGTATTGAGATGAAGAAACTTTTGACAAAAAACATTCTTTCAGAGTAAATTTGATTCAAAGATTATTATTCACAAATCCTCTTGAAAGCTTTATTTCAGTGCTTATGCTCAGTGCTGTGTTTTGTCTCAAGTTCCATCTTCCAGACACCGGTTCCTTGGAACTTTTTCCCACTAAATTAGAGGCCACTGTAATACCTACTTTTTTCTCCCAGCAAAGATTAACAGCAATCAAGTTATGTCTTAAACACCTTTTTTCCTTTCCTTCTTAAACAATAAGGCATTTTGTTCAAGTCTGAGATATTTTTGTCACTTTTTTGTGTATTCTAATGACTTGTTTTTTGAAATGAGTCATTTGCTGTTGACTAATTTGAGACTCCCCAGCACCACATGTAAAAATAAGATCGTGTTTAAGTCCTACTCACTAACCATCTGATTTTTATACATGAGAACGGAGTAATTTGTTTTTGCGATACCATCATAGTCTTAAGTTTTCTGTCCTTAAAATCCTCTGATATAAATCTCAGTTTCCCAAGATACATCAACGTTCTGGAGCAAGAAAGACTTTTTCTTGGTGGATAAGGATGTTAGGAACTATTTAAATAAACTGGACATACACACTGGACCTGATGGGATGCAGCCACAAGTACTGGCCAGTGTAATTGAAAAGACACTCAATTATCTTTGGAAGGTCATGGCAACTGGGGCAGAGAACTGAAGACCGTAAAAAAGCAAATTTCAGAGAAAATGGTTCCCTCTTCAAACATCCGAAGCAGTCTTAGAAAATGTCTTTACTGGCCTTTACAGGGTATTCTGCAACACATTTTCTCAGAAAAGGTGTATTTTATATAAAAAATCAGCCTGAAAATCATTCCACAGATAGTATGAAAAAGTATTTAATTTAAAGCAATCAGATCCTACTATCTTTAATATGTAGCAGCATTCACAAAATTATGGTTTAATATCCCATCTCTGTCAATAAACAGGGAAATATTTTGCTTCATAGAGACATCTTCAAATATACCTTCCTATTTCAAGCTAGATGCTGCAGGTTTCCTGAATGGAAATAATTATTCTTCTCAATTGCAGTTACTGTCCCTGAACCACAAGCAATCAGACTTAGGACAACAGCAAGGGGGAAAATGGCAAGCAGTAATCTAGGGATCTGAAGCCCCCACATATCAACTACTCATCAGTATCTCCCTACGTGTCTACTCTAACCTTGTGGTAAAAGTGAGCTCACTGCTAGGTGACCTATTTACCACATTCTTTGGAGGTTAAACCAGACAGTAGTGCATGGTAACACGGGCAATTAGGCTAAATTCACACCCTACCTTAGCCCACAGTAACCGGCTGATCCGTTCCTCTCTTCAATGCACCTTCACGGTATTAATATGCGACCATGTGTGGTTTCCTATCGGAAGACATGTAAGATAAAGATGGAGGCAAAACCAGATCTGATGTTATTGGCTGCTCTGCCGGTCTTCTGGCCAGCTAGTATAAAGCACCGTGGTACTTTTAGACATAGGAATTCAGATTCCAATGAAAAAATCAACATGAAGAGTAATGGTTTCATATGTCAAAAAATTTTGCTATATCTGCCTAATGTTGGGTGAGAACTAGGCAGATTTTTTACTAAGATGCTGTGTGGGTCTATTTGGTGAAGAAATGCAATAAATCAGGGACTCAGACGTTGTGACTTCAGAGAGACAGCAAGCATTTTTTTGGACAAAATGGGACTTGGGATTTTGTAGAGCGCTCACAGACTAGTATAGGCTATAAGGAATTGCATTTGTTCAACCATGAATGCTTGATTCTTTCAGTTTAACATGGAGAACAAAAATCTTCCTTCTTATCCATTTAGATTATGTTGAATTTCCACACTACAGTGAATAATCCACTACTCCTGCTCTAATAAGATGCTAAATTTTAAACTTCTATTATCTTAAGTTTTAATTTATTTTTGGAAGTAATAACTTTAGTGAATAAAAAACCTCTTATTTGTAATATGCTTTTCTAAGGCGTCTTAAAAGTATTAGATTACATTTTTGTATGAAAGAGTTGGTACTGAGGCATGGGATATGCCTGTATTGATTAGTGGCTGGGCAAGCAAGAGTACCTGTAAACACTCAGGATCTAGGCTTTTCAGAAATGATAGAAATCACCTGCTGAAACCACTTTCAACAGCTTTACAGTAATTTTCCTTTACATCACTCATTGAGAGGTCATATTACTTGCTAATTCAAACATATTCCAGCCATCTCCTCTGCACACTTTTCCTCTAGGCTAGCTCAGTCCTTTGCTGCTATCTTGTTCAAAACTCAGGCCATCTTCAATGGGCTCAGTACTTTCTAAACATCCATTGGATTCAAGACATTAATAGCTTAAAGTTTCCAACATAATTCTTCAAACAGTGTTAAGCTTGAAGGGCTCCTGACAGGTTTCTCTATTTGGAAGACAGCCCTCACATTGTGTCTTGGTGTTACGGGATCTTCCTTTTTGACAATCAAGATATTTAATCTGGTCATAATTAAATTCCCTTCTCTCCAGTGCAAACGGGCACAGGATTTTCAAACTAGTTTCCATGCTTGTACACTGGAGCACCACATGGCTACAGCAGCATAAGGAACCTCCTCACTGAGAATGAGGCTAATTGCCAATGTCCTACCAAGTAATTATGGTAGCCAATAATCGAGTTTTCCTAGTATGTATGGAATACATACTAGGTAGGGTCAAAATGTCAGCAACCTTGCCTACCCGTGACTGTTACTCCAGTTTTGAAGGATTTTATATCAGCAATGTTAATAATATTTGCTTGCTTAAGACAATGGTCTTAAGGTTCTCTAAAGTGTCATAATCTTGACTTTCAACTTTCCCAGGGCATAAGGTAATAAACTGGACAACTGATGGAGTTTCTCTGCTAGACAGCATAAGAAATGTGCACTGCCATGGTGGTTCCCCTTGAATTACTCTTGTATTTTTTCCCTGGGGACAAATCCTCTCGCTACGCACTCTAAGTATAGAATAACTGTTTATTTATGTCCTTGCTTTTAAAAAGAAGTTTTGTTTTGTCTTGTCTTACCTCTGGGTATCTATTCCATGCACAATGTAAACAAGTGATGCTGCAAGACTACCGCATGTAGGTCAGCCCTTCCAATGAGCCTGGAGTTATCTTGGCAGGTAACCAAGGGTAACCTCTGGGTAGCATAAGCCACTGCCTCCACTGGCCTCTCCACATGCTCACCCACAAATGGGATGGACAGCAGCAGCACTGGCAAGAACCACCATGTAGGCTGTCCTCTGGGTACCTCAAATAACTACAGTGCTGATAATCGTACCATCAGCAGCTGACAGGGCTATCCAGTGAATACTGAATGCATTCCTTACTGGCCCACACTGTACTGCCACATCTTGACTGCTGTGTTACCTCTGCTTACTGGATTAACCTAATTTGTGCATGTCTATTCATGCTGCTCACACACCCAGTGGAAACAGGGTGGACAAAGGCTTCTAATCTTTTTTTTTTTTAATCAGTATCGTGTGTCTGGACATTCGCTAATAGCTAATTTCAACTCTCATACCTCGGATTCAATCACTTTCGGTGGTCGGTTCCTTTGTGCCATTTATCTACGGGTTACTTTTTGAGCAACATCCTTCCTTGAGAAACTTTGGGAGGAGGTGTTGCTGCAGTGAGTTAAAACAAGCACAGTTTGCTACTAAAACTATGGTTCCTTTCCCAATTTTCTCTGCTTTCATAACCCATCAATTAGGGAAGTGTGCAGTCAGCCTGCAACATCTGATTCTCAGGGAAATCACTTGATTTTTCACTATCACCTTTGTTTCAAACCTGTCAGGACAGATTAGGGGAGCTGGCTCTGTCCAAAATCATCATCATCTTTTAAATTAGTCATATTCTTACGGAGAAAGCAACACTTTCTATCAGGCAGTAGTCTCTACTGTGCTATATATTATAAGTATTCCCTAAAAAATGCTATTTGGGTACCAGAAGCAACAGTGACAGCACGGAGAACTGCGCAGGATAGTGCATGGCTTCTCAGCTCAACAGTTCTCAGCAGAGCATGGCAGCCCATGTTGCTCTCTGTTACTGCCCTTGGACTGCTTTCAATAACCAGGTTAGCTCATTTAAGATGAGCTAAAATTAAGAGCTCTAATGAGGATGTCCTAAGGTGGATCTTTTGGCACTCATGCTGGTATTTACAGCTGTGATAAAAATCAGTTACATATTTATTTCTAGTAATAAATAAATCTTAAAATGTACTTCATGTTTGTCAGGCTTAGATCCAATTTTTTTCTTTTAAATATCTCCTGAGGCTCCATTCTGGGCAATCTGCCTGCTAAAAACTTTCATTCACTTTGCTTTGCTATGTAATCTTCAATCATATTTTCAGCTAAAAAAAGCCCATTCAAACAAGCCCGCTCTTTTTGTGGGAAAACATCACCCAGTATCACAATTTTAGCCCTTTTAATAACTCAGTTTTGAGGACTAGACTGTCAGTACTGGTACGTCCTTTCGACAACTGTTTTAGAAAGACATCTGGATATCTGTATTCAGCAGTACATCCTGAGAACTGGATGTCAGATCACAGTCACTTTTTTTCTGAAAGAGATAACATAAGCAATCAGTGACCGACTAATACACTGTAGTAAAAATGCTCATAGCAGCAAGCTGCATTGCAAAGAGCATAAATTGTTGCTTTTAATAATAGCAATTATAAGTAAATCTTATCAGTTTCATCACTTCAAAGAAGGGACAGATTGAAGAAAGGGACTGAAATGGGCATTTCCTGGAGCATCACAGAGAAGAGCACCCATATCCCCCACAAGAGAGGGGGATACCCTCCGGTTCCTTCTCTTACTTAGCATTCAGTCTCTTCCCACAATCAAGAAGTGATTGGACAATGAGAAACACTATCAAGTTGTGCGTGGAGAGGTTTATATTGCATATTAGGGAAAATTTCTTCACCAAAAGGGTGGTCAGGCATTGGAACTGGGGAAGTGGTTGAGTCACCATCACTGGAGGTATTTCAAAGATAGATAGATGTGGCATTTAGGGACATGATTTAGTGGGGGGCTTGGCAATGCTAGATTAATGGTTGGCTTCTGTGATCCTAAAGGTCTTTTCTTACCTAAACAATCTATGATTCTATGTCTTTTCCTTCAGCTTCAATTTTTTCCTTTATATGCTTTATAAAAACAACATTTAAATCCATTTTGAGTCTATTCTAAAATTTCAGTTTGTTTCTCTTTTGCTGATGTTTAAAAACTTTTTTTAAATTCCAGCAATGGAAACAATCCCTGATGTTTCAAATCTTACCATTCTTCACTGTTTACATATTATGAAACAAAAAAGGTCTTTGTTTAGTGGAACGTATCCCAAAAATAGCCAAAGAATCATTCAGTTGTCTTGAAAGCTTATCTTCAGTTAACCAAAATTTTATTTTTTCATTAAACAGAAAATAAGCCTTAATTTAAAACCTACCACACTTAAAAATTTGCAGAGAAAATATTATTATTTTCTTGAAACATTAAAAATCAAACCACAAAATTCAACTCAAGGGAACTACTGACTCTTTTGAAGGAAATAAACTGAGGAAAATAATCTCCCAGCAGAGCTAATGAAAGAAAACAGTTTCTACACTGTGCATTTTGTGGAGAGCGTTGATGAGATTATTTGGATGTACTGGTAATTAAAAAACTATCTATGTAACTTCAGCTTAATGTTCCACAAGCAGGTATTTTTCTGAGACACTTTGCATCTCAAGTTCTATCTTCCTCCCTGGCAAAATCTGATTAATCCCTATTTCCTATATGATTGGAAATAACAGGTTCCTCTTTCTCAACAATACTGAGGGATAGTAATTACAATGTACATCCAAAGAGTGCTCAAGACAATTAACACCAACATGATGCAACACAAAGCTGATCCATCTGTATGGTACTAGAATCTGCTGTCATTTTAAATATCAGTCCAACAATGTTATGGTATACTTTCCTACTTCTTGTCTGGCTTCATAAATAAACTAATTAGATTTTGTCCCTATGTAATTTTTTACCAAATGCCTGCATTTTAAAATGTTTTTCTAAACTCTTTCAAAATTGTAAATATCTTTGTAATAACAATAACTTTGTGATGAAGTGGTAATCAGGAGTCACCATGATGCTTTTGATGCAGTCTGTCCAGGGCTGCTAAAAAAAAGATAAGAAAACCTGAATCTGATCTCTCTCCTAATTCTGGCAGCAAAAGTTTTGTCAAGCTTCTTTGGTAGCAGATCATTAATTTGTTGTACAGTTGTGGTTTGTGCATGCTCATGGTTCATCTAACACAGGAAAATCTCTTGTTGAAATGAGCAGAGGAGTGCTTTGTGTCACTGGAGTCTTCCACTAAAGCTAAGTGTGAGACAAATGTCAAATGCTGCATGTTTGTTAACATCAGAGTTGTTTTCTCATTATTATCAGCAAAAACAGTGAGAACTTTCAAGGCAGAAAATAATTTATCTGTTTCCAGGGGTAGGAGATGATTTTGAGAGTAATCGGCCTTGAATGTTTTGATCATGCTGCTTAGGAAAGAGGTGAGCCAGTCTGAGATACTCCTTTCATCCCACGGCCTCAGGTTACTTTCCCTGTAGCAGAGTGCATCAAAAGGAAAGTGTATTTGAGCTGCACTGCTTCAGTGGAGCATCCCACTTTCACTGGGATTAAAGAAGTACTCTGCATTCTTTATCTGTATTAAGAAAGCAGGGACCTCCAAGAGAAAAGGGAAAAATCAAGTAAGGGGTGAAAAGCAAGATTCATGAGAACTTCATCAGAGTTCAATTGCTTAAAATGTCCATCGCTTTGGGGGGCAGTTACGACATACTTAAGTCCTTGTGTAACATCACCTTTACTTCCCTTGCAGCATTACTGCTTAGTTGCTCTTTTTGAATGTTTACAGGGGTTTTTTTTATAATTTTGTTTTCTGATCTGGTTTCATTTTGTATTCTTCTAAGGTTGTTATATGTTACTTCTGTTCCAACTCCTCCCATTCACTCATCAATTTCACTAATATTTTATTTACTTCCGTCTTAAGGTCACTAATAAAGGTTTAATTATTAGGTCAGAAGTGCAATCTCTGTGGCTTAATGATACATTGCTTGGATGCATTGATAATTCAGAGGGTGGAGTATTAATGATTGAGCATTTAAATAAATTTTGAACCCTACTTCTTCTAGTTATGAGAGGACACTTTGTTCCAGTACAAATATATTTTATACATGCAATAATAACAGTAACTCAATTTACATACTTATAATAGTATCTTCCTCATGAAGAACTGAGATGATTACAAATCCATTATTATCATCATCATTTTTCATAGATAAGGAAGAAGAAAAAAAGCCACACTCTAAGCCTTAGCTATATGTTAGTAAGACAGCAGAAGACTTGTAAAGAAAACACAGGCCTTTTCCTTACTAGCTTTTTTTCAGCTCAGTTTTTATAAAATTTTTGAAAAGGGATGCTGGGAAAAGAAGTAGCTGGCAAGTAAGAGGTAGCATAGAAACAGGGTCATAATTACACCTGAGGGCAGGGCAAATGTTACTATATGCTGGATTTATTCTCTGAAGACCTTGTCTAAGCTTGTTGGACATTGATTGGGCCTTCTTGGATGTAGTTATCCTCAAACACATGCCATCTCTCTAATTCTACTCTTTTCCCAGCAGAAGATTTCTGGAAAATTAACCCTTCTGTTGTTGTTGTTGTCATTTCTTAAAATTTTTTTTCTGTTACTAAATATCACAGGCACACTGGCTAATAAAAACTGCATATAAAACCAGTCTGATAAGAAATAGCTTTTTGATTAAGTACTTAGAAGTCACCTCATGTCCTTCTGGTTAAGAGTATCATTTAGGTTACCCAAATCTAGATCTTAACATCACTTTTGGAGGACCAAATTCACAATCATATGCAGTACCTTTTCTTGCTTTCACTGTTTGTGGTAAAGGAGACTTTTTAACAATTGCAATGGTATCAGCAGTTAACAGTCTGTGGAGCACCATGGCCAACATGTTAGAGCTCTCCTAACCTCCTAAAGACCTCACATGGTCACATGGACTCATGAATTAGCAGAAACAAATATGTATCCTATTTTCTCTGCAGGATCCTATGATCTGGCAATAAACAATGTGGTTTGCTATTAATCTTTTTTTTTTTTAAGACACTGAAACAAGAAGTGTCTGATACCATACCTGTATGTCCTATTACAGCTATAATGGTGATTGCTGCTCAGATGTCTGTTACACCTCTTTGGAAAGGTACATGTTAAAGAGACTGATACACATTATTGCATTATGGCCACCTCCTCTCCGAAATACTCTAATAATGCAGTGAACAATGGCGACATGTTGTAATAACTTTAAGCCCTGATCTGGTATTGCACACAAATGTATCTTTGACCCATGCACATCCTTAAATTTACTACTTTGAGCTGCCCAAGTAAAACTACTTTTACTTGGTTCTTTCTGATAGTCTAAGTATTTTCTCCAAAACCTAACAACAGCTAAGTCGCAAGTCAGGAATTTATGAGGAAAGATGTCATGAATAGATGTTGAACAACAGGTCTCAGATTTCTTAAACTGGGTGCCATTCACCGATTATATCCCTCTGCCCACACCCCTTGTTTTCATTAAAAAGTAAACAGGAGTCTCTCAGGGCTTCCTCACTCATTAGGGAGCGGCAAAAATAGATTCAAGTTTCCCTGGCCACACTTAAGTAGTCACATAGGAACCACAAGCAGTCTAAGGGCTATGCAGAGGAACTCTGCACAAATTAGCATATGCTGATTTCCAGGCAGGTGTCAGAGGACTGTCACAGTCCAATTGTGTCTTTTCTGAACTGGACTTCTTTCACATCGAGCCGGACCAGAATGTAGGCAGAAAAGATTATAACTGACTAATTAGCCTAAACTGACCACTTTTGCCAAACCTTTAATTACAGAAGTGGTAGTCAGCATTATTTACAGTTTTATAGATCAAACCTCAGATTTAAAATTTCACTAGGGAATTGAGTAGCATCCAGTGTAACAATTTTAATAGGTCTTATTGCAGTTAATATATATTCTCAGACGTTTTTAGAAATATTCAAGAATGCACTAATATAAAGGGTGCTGCAGTAAACATGGGAACTGTACCATGCTTAGCTTCTATAAAATAAACACTTGAAAGGAAATTTCTGACAGATATATATATATAAATAAAAATATATTTTCTTCTGTCCTTTTTACATGGCCATTCAACAGAACTTCTGGATCTAGCATGACCCAAAGCTATGAACCTGCACAAGCAACATTTTACGATTTCTCAACTCTGTTCTTTTCTAGTTATTTCCAGCCCACATAAATCTGTAACTCAGTTTGGTCATAAATGAAATAAGCTGCTGAACAGCACCAGCTGGATCTGATGAAATCAGTGCGTACAGCTGGGTATTATACTCCTACTGGAGGTACCACAACTCTCATATCATCACGGATTTCCTGTGTGGCCTCATACATGCATTATACTGGCCAGATAACAGAACAAAACACGGAAGAACTCCAGCTGAAAAGTCGTCCATGGCAGATTACTAATTATCTAGCATGCAAGTGAGCAATCATCTTGTTTGTTGTACTCAGTGTCAACTTGCTTTACAGAGTCCCCTGGGAGAAGTCCTGAGGGCAAAGGAGTCCATGAAGTTTGGACATTCTTCAAGGAGGAACTCTTACAGGTGCAGCAGCAGGCCACCCCCATTTGCCAAAAGGTGAGCCAGCAGGGAAATCCAGCCTGGCAGAACAGAGAGCTTTGGCTGGAACACAGGGTAAAAAAGAGAGTGGATCACCTTTGAAAGAAGGAGCAGGCAGCTTGGAAGGACTACAGGGATGTCAATAGGGTTATGCAGGAAGAAAATTAGAAAGCCAAAGCCCAATTAGAACTTAATCTGGCTACTGACATAAAAGACAATAAAAAATGTTTCTATAAATATATCAACAAAAAGAGTGCTGAGGAGAATCTCATAAAATCGCACAGAATGGGTAAAGTTGGAAGGAACCACACTGGATCATCTGGTCCTACCTCTCCGCTCAAGAACGGTCATCCTAGAGCATTTTGTACAGGATTGCATCCAGATGGTTCCTGAACATCTCCGGTGAAGGAGGCTCCACAACCTCTCTGAGCAATCTGTTCCAGTAGTGGTCACCCACAGAGTAAAGAAGCTCTTCCTCATGGTTTCCATCCTTTACTGGATGCAAGGGGAACATAGTGACAAGGAATAAGGAAAAGCTTGAGGTACTAAATTACTCCTTTGTCTCAGTCTGCAATAGTAAAACCAGTTGTTCTCTTGGTACCCAGCCTTCTGAGCTGGAACACAGGGACCGGGAGCAGAACGAAGCCCCATAATCCAAGGGGAAAGAGCCACCTGCTACACCAAATAGACACACGCAAGTCTACAGGGCCAGATGGGATCTACACAAGGATACCGAGGGAGCTAGCAGAGGTGCTCACCAAGCCACTTGCAATAATTGCAACTATTTATCATCCATGTATTACAGGTGTTCTGGAGTTCCAGTGCAGTCTGGATCACTCCATGGCAGATGGTAGGGCTATGTTTCCACTCCCAGGACAGTCAATCCCAGGTGTACTGGATGCCCCTTGAGCAGTGTCCTGCACTCTACTGCCAAAGGACGGGTAAAAACACATTAGCAATGTAAATTGTGATACGCTTCTTGGCTGCCTTTGACTCCAGCTTGTGTTGAAGTTGCAGCATGTCCAGTATGGCAGCACTGAGTGGTGGCATGACTTCATTCAGGCCACGGTAGTCTCTTGTTTGTCTCCTTTCTCTGTTAGACTTTCACACTGTCCATATGGGACTATTAAAGGGTGAGTCCTGCTGATCCCTCCTTGGCTCTCCAGCTGATGAATCAGCTCATGGATGGGAATCAGGGAGTCTTGGTGAGATAATGCTGCCAATACACTGTAGTGGTAGGAATCAGCACCTGCTGTTCTTCAGCCTTCAGCAATGCCACAACAGACGGGTCCCTTGAGAGACCTGACACAGTAGACAGCTGCTTAATTTCCTCCTTCCCCAAGGCAGCTATACTGAAAGCCCACCAATACTCTTTTAGGTCTTTGAAATACCCTCTCCTGAGATGTCTACATGGTGGATGAATGCAGCCTCTGGGCCAGTCACAGAGGGGTGTTTTTGCCACTCCTTCCCAGTTAGACTTAATTCAACCTTCAACACAGACAGGTTCTGGGATCTCCTATTACTCCAGAAATACACGTGGACTCTGCCTCTTTGTAATCTGATGGTATTAGTATACACTGTGCCCTGATATTTACTAGAGCCTTAAAGTCCTGTGGATCTGTACCAGGCCACTGGGATCCACGTAGTCCAGTAAACCTGGTTGTTCCCCTCTTTCACCTGCCTGCAGGCAGGGCCCCTCTAGTACTGGTCACAGACTTCTGCATTCACTCGTAAAACCAGAATTAATTTCCATAGGATCAGAAGTAAGATCAAACCTTCCACTGACTGGGGAACTGCCCACTGAAGACTGGAGCAGCAATTTTTTCTAGAAGAACGCCCATTTGTGATTGCTTTTTTTTGCAACCCATGTACCCATGCCTCTAGAGTCATGGTAGATTTTCCATCCCATTCCCTCATGTCCTCTTTGTGGTCCTGCAGGTAAAACCACAGGGTATCCTGTGGTGTACACTCTCTATATCCTCCCTCTTGAGCAAAAGAATGCTCACCGTTAATAGCTGAGGTACTGGTCTGTACAGGTGAGGAGTAGGACCTATTCTCCTTTTGTTGATGGAACTCCTGGAACAGCTTTTCCCACTTCTGGACAGGTTTTCTATGGCCAAGATACAAGTTTATACGGAGGAAGAGAGATTTTCTTCATATTGCCATAGTTGGTGAGCCACTTAATCCCTCACTGGTGCCTCTTTGTCTTTACAGGTAATTAGTGCCAATGAGGTGGCATACGCAGAAAGTGCATTCTGTGAAAATTTCTGCCACATGGGTCATGTACTTTAGACTTCATCTTGATCTGTGGGTGACTGCATACTGTTTGGGTCAGAATAAATCATCTCTAGCATGGCTAATTCCTGAAGGTACTGGATACTTGTCTTCATGGTGGTCCACCTGCCTGACGCATACTGTCTTTCTTGAAGGGATAATGTCTTTCTTCTTCACGCCTGACAGGAATCACCTTCACCACAGGCTGAGGACTTGTGTTCCTTTTCTGTTTGCCTTATCAATACTCCCTTACCTAGGAAGTGATTCCAGGGGCTTGGCTTCCTTACCCTCTAACTCCAGGCTACTAGATCCATCATCCCAGCATTGGAGCAGCCAAGTGACAACGTGCTCATCTGGATGATGGCTGAAATCTTTTCACACATCCTGCACATCATCACAGATAGAGATCAAGGGGTTATCTCTCGTTCTGCTTCTTCCTCTTGTTCTTTTGGTAACCCTGCTTTGTCCTTTACTAAGAGAGCTGTCATGTCCATTTCTTCTTGGGTAGTGGAGCAACTGACACCGGCACAGGCTGGTTCTCAAGTTCAGCTGCAGTGCCTGTCAAGGGGGTTGGATTAACTGTGGTGTCTGTCCTCAGGGGTGGGATAACCACAGTGCCTGTTGTTTTGTTCTCTGATCCAGAGACTTTCTCTTCCCCTGCAGAGTACTGAATAGTGATGAACAGCGCTTGGTAGGTAAAAAATTATCATTATTAACAGTTTCCAATAGATGGCTCACAAAGTATAGTGGTGACAGCGATGCTGAATACAAATATTAGATTAGTTTCATGACCAGCAATTCTATCATACCATAAGCCAGTGTTACAAAGTACAGCAATGTGATAACTTTAGCCCAGTTCCCACAGGTGAGATACTGCAAGTAAGATATGACATAACACAACTAAAAGAACAAGCACATCAACTTTGAGAGCAAATAAATCAACATTGTGACCAGTGATTAAACTAATTATTATTAACTATTATTAAACTAATAGAACAAATGCTTGTAATAAAATTGTTCTAACACATTCTAGTCAGATTTGTCATTATCTCAAGACATCATGCCCCATGCTGGGAGCCAGAAAGAACTGTTAAGGACTGTTATGGTTTAACCCCAGCCTCTCACAGCTGCTGCTCATCACACTCCCCACCCCACCACTGGTGGTATGAGGAGGAGAATCAGGGAAAAAACAGGTAAAACCTGTGGGCTGAGACACATACAGTTTAATAATTTAAGTAACATAAAATATGATAAAAATAACAATATAATTGTAATGCAAAAAGGGAGACAAAAATAAAACAGAGAGAAATAAAACCTAAGAGAACAAAGTGATGCACAATACAATTGCTCACCACCTGCTGACCCCGAGCAGAGATCAAGCCCTTCCAGCCCACTCCTCTCAGTTTATATACTGGGCATGAAGTTCTCAGATAGGGGATATCCCTTTGGCCAGTTCAGCTCAGCTGTCCTGCTCATGCTCCCTCCCAGCTTTTTGTGCTGCTCCTCACTGGCAGAGTATGAGAAACTGAAAAGTCCTTTAAGTAGGGTAAGCACTACTGAGCAACAAACAAAACATCAGGGTGCTATCAACATGATTCTCCTACTAAATCCAAAACATAGCACTTTACCAGTTACAAGGAAAAGAATTAATTCTACCCCAGCCAAAACCGGGACAATGTGGCACTTAGGGACATGACTGAGTATTGCACCTGCTTTTCTCTGTCTGTCTCCTCCATACAGAACCCGCCTCTAATTCCTTTTTCTCCATTGGTCCCAGTTTTGATAAATCTACGTTCACATCCAGTATGGCTGGCACCATCACCCAAGTGATCTTTTACTTCTGTGGTGATAGCATTCTTGACATAGTTATATAGGTGCTCTTTGTGGTGTATGATCCTGCTACACAAAAGACGACCTTTTCAAAATATTCTACTTCAAATACCTGTGAAGTCTGGCTGTCCCTCAACTCCTCCATAACAACATGTGAGATCCAGCCAAATTCCAGTTTGATCTGTAGCTTTCATCAGCTGCTTACAATGTTATGTTCAGCAATTTCTCATTACATTCTCTAGATTTCCATCTCCCCTCAGTCAGCCTAACCTCCATCCAGGCCCTAGTCAAGAGCCCAATCATTTGCCTACAGCCTTAACACCATCTTTGTATCAAGTTAATCAGCAAACACTTTAAATCAGCAATATAATACTCACACCACTGTTAGAGACAATCCCTGAGGTATCCTTCCTGACATGAACAGCTTGAACACTTTTTATTGACGCTTCCGTTTTGAAATTTGTTGATTAGCCAGTTTCTGCATCAGTATTTTGTGTGTTTGAAAACTGTGCATTTTATAGACGTCCAACAGAAACTGGAACCAAACAAGACAAAGAAGCCCGAAAGAACAATGATTCTCATTATTTTATTGATTGAATATGCCCATCAATATAGAAAAAAAGTTTTACTTTCCAAGTCCAGTCACAAGCATGCATCCAATCTGTAACTGAAGAAATGCCACCAGATAAGATCCACTGACAGACAAAAGCAACCCCAAAAAATTACACATAAACCTCAAAGTAGCCAGTAGCGACAAATAGGTGGTATGCCACGGAAACATAACACGTAGGAGGATTGGGAATACTAGACATCTGGTGATTATTTTTGCTGCTCAAAATCTTAGTAGTTGTTACTTACTGCTTTCAGAACACCTTCTCAGTCGCTGAGGTGACTCTGCCGTCTAGAATGTTTGTTTCTTCTCAGGGACATCCACAGGTTGCAGCAATGTATCAAGAGTCAGGAATAGTCCAGATACTCTCAGTAAATGGTGTTCATGAAATACTCAGCAAAGCTTTCTCCAAATGCACTTTCCACCAAACCAGCTACACTGAATGTCTGTCAACAGCTGCAACCAAAGACCCACCATTTTTTTTTAAGATAAGCCCTTCATAGGCTTCAGACACTAAACACGAAGTACCAAATTGAGAGGACGGGCTAGTGGCTGACAAATTTTCAACCAGAGGAGGAAAGCCTCTCTCTTATATCATAGAAAACACCGTAGTGTGGTATAAAGATTTTACCAACATTTGAAAACTCCTTTGTGACTCACCTGTACCTTTGCTACACTTGGATTTGCAATACCATCATCCAAACTTACACAAAATCCTGCCATGTGATGAGGTATTTAAAATAATGAAACAAGATTCCCCTGATAGTAACTCATTACAAAAGACTGACCTCTCTCTCCTTTTGTTTGTCATCCAATCTGATTTTGCAATTCACAATTGACTTCTATCATTCAAAGTGGAATTACCTTTAGGTGGAGACTTCAGTTTGTATACTTCTTAAATTCCCTATATATCTACAACTTTGTATTAAATAAAATCAGAAGCATAAGCATTTATAAGCAAATAAAGAATGGTTCTACCGACAATCTAAAAACCACACATATTTTATATTTTGTTGAAGAATACTATATGGAGGTTCCTTTATTTTTTTCTATGAGTATTACAGCCTTTCTTTCTCTGACTCTTTCTCTTGTTGTTTTTTCTTTTTCCCCCCCAAGATCTATCTCATTTTCTTTCTCCGATTTATTTTGGTTCTGCCAGGAATCTATATGGTATAAAGATTTCTTGTCCCAGCTACAGAAATTAAATGATAGCTCCTTACGGCATTATTCACTTACTAGAACAATAGAACTTTCCTCTCCTTCGATCCCTTCAAAACTCCTGCTAATAAAATAACACATCTTTATGTCCCTCAAGTGAAGCCAGATGCAGAGCAGATTCATGCAACTTGTGCTGTTTCTTTACATTTTCACTAGATTTGGATTCTGGTGGAACATAAGAGCACCAACACAACAAAGCCACCAAAAATGTGTATATGCAAGGAGGAGGAAGGCAATGCTGAAGAACTATCATCTCACTTAGCCTTAGCTAAGAGAGTCAGAATTGCTCTTAGTAGAGAAACACAGGGACCTCCATAGGATCATTCATTACATTCTAAAATAGGTGTTTGGACTAAATTTCCTTGTTGAAATCTTTCTGTTGAGTATAGAGTGAGCCTGTATCACTAGATTAGCCAAGATACTTAAAATGTAGATGAATAAAAAGGAATAAGATAAATTTCAATGAAAGGCCAGTGTAGGTATTTTAATATCAATACATCATGTGATGTCTATGGCAAGCAACTTATTAGCAACTTATCAAATTTATCAACTTACCAAATTAGTAAATTATCAAGCAAATGTTTTTATGTGCTAAAAATCTTGAAAATATAATATTGCATAATATTGCAATAAGCATATTGCATATAAGCTTAATATTGAATATACTATAAGCATCAGAACAACCCTACGACTGCAAAGAACACACAAATTATTGTGTGAATGCCAGAATGCAAACCGAGAGGCCGAACTGTTACACTTAGTGCGTTTGCATTACTGTAATCCACGAAGAACGGGACAGGTCAGAGAAGGAGCTGCTTTTAGCAGCCTTAGGCACACTGCAGATATGGGATCGGCTTATGAAGGATCCCTCGGAGGAAAAGGCAGAGGGGAGACGTAACCTTGAAGAGCTGGTCAGGACACACAACCCGGCTACTCCGTTACAGCTAAAGGAAACTTCAAATTATAACCGGCTATGGCCAAAGGAGGAAAGCATTTTCAGGTACATAATTTAAGTGAGTCGCTACCCCATTCCCGTGCCCTCCATCTATGACCAGCAGCCTGCCCCGGGCTCCCCAGCGCGCCTGCGCACTCGCACCTCCCGCTCGGGCCCCACAAGGCGCTGGGACCCGCGGCCGCCGCGCACGGCGCAGCCACCGGCCAATGGGCGGGCGGGCCGCCTCCGTCTCCCTCCTGCGACCAATCAGCGCTCGTTTCCTCCTGCCTCCCGACCAATGGGAAGGGCGCTCTTGGGGCGTCGGTCACATTCAAACCGGGGGCAGCGCGCGAGCGCGCTCGGTCGGAACCGCGTCCCGGCCCCGCAGCGGCGGCGGCGGCCTCGGTGAGGGCGGCAAGGTGGACGGGCTGGGCCGGGAAAGGCGGCGGGGGGTGAAGGAACCGGGCCGGGGAGCAGCGGGGTGAGGGAGGAAAGGTGGATGAGGGAGCGGGGGGGCAGTGGGGGTGCTGGTCTGCGCTGAGGCCGCAGAGAAACTGGGCCGGGCTCCTCGGCAGCCCCGGGGCTGCGGCTTCGGTGGGCTTCCGCCCCTGAGGGCGAAGAAACCTGGTTGCATCTCCTCGTCTCCCTCGCCGCCTCACGCTCTTTGTTTATGCCACATTGCCTCACCTGTTCCACTGCTGTTCGGTCTCTCTCTTACTTAGCCCTATTTGGATCTTCGAGTCTTATCCTTTCTGTGTCTTACGTTAGATTTTAATATTTTTCTGTTTCTTTTCCTCGCTAGTGTTTTTAAAATCGACAGCGGTTTTTCTTAGTGTTTTCTTAGTGTTGGGAGTTTTTGTTTTGCTTTTAAGTAAATCCTGATTCAGGTAAACAAAACCAAAGAAAGATTATGTACTTGTATAGATTGTATTTTTAAAATACAATCTATATTGTATTTAAACCTGGGTAGATGCTTCAGAAAGAGGTATCATTTTACCTCTCCGAAGAGGACTTAAAAGTTCTTCATCGTTAGTATCTTGACATTAGTAGATGCTTTAATCCGGCGTAGGAACAGAACTAAACAACTGTTCAAGATAACAGTGTACCTACAATGGTGTTGACATATAAGGAAAATACAGGTAATAGGATAATGTTAATTTCTTTTACTAGACTGATCAGTTCACTCGGCAGATAAAAGCCAGGTGAACTCTTGGGCACTTCGCTAAAACTCTTACTCTACTCCACAGCTCTTTGCGTAGACAAAAGCAAAATATCAGTAGATTCCAGGGGTAGGAACAGTGCATCTTTTTGTTCAATAGTTAAACAATATTTTCATACTTTCTTAAAACTTGCATTTGAGGAAAAACTGCATCTGGCTTCATTTGGAAACAGAACAAGTAGTGTAATACAGCAAATACAGCATTTCAAGACTGGATACTGGTATTTCTTTTTATTATCAATGAGTATTTTTGAGTGTGTTAGACATGGAATCTTATCACCAACCTGTACTGCCACTTTATCCGTCTGTTGCTCACAAGTCTCTGTCCTTTGGCTCCTTATTTAGTGGGTCTGTGTGAGAGGTTGTAGTTACTTTAACTTCTACACTTTATTTAGAGGTAGTTCTTTATCTTCCTGATCTTGGCATTATGTGTTCTCCCTATTCCCTGGTTTCCTGTCCCTAACCTTCTCTCCTGTAGGCATTTCTAGATCTCAGGTGTGCTGCAGTGTAGCTGTTCAGTTACAACCTCAGTTCCTATTCAGTGCCTGTGTAACAGCACGTGGCTGGTTTAAGTCTGTACTGTTGTCAGATTTTGAATATATATATACTCCAGGGAAATTCATGTCAAATGATTTAAGAGTAATTATGCAGCAGATTAAGAAAACATGAACCTCTGAATACTATACTCTGAATATTGGCATGAGCAGAAAGATTACTGCCAAATCATGACAATACGTAGATGAATATGCACTTAGTATACTTGTTAGTTTCTGAATGTCACAGCAAGCTGATACATTTGGAAGTGCTTGTTGTCATTAAAAAAGTTTTCTTTAAGCTTTTTTTGTTCTGTTTTTATTACTAACTAGGAATAGTTTTACTGATTTTAATGAAAACTATTTCTGGGATATCATGAAGATTAGGCAAGCTTACAGGGTAAGCTTTCAATGTTTAAGCCATCAATCTTTGATTCACAGGAACTTCTTCAGGATGGAGAACTATATTTCTTGCCTTTGGGTTCTTGGGATCATCTGAGGTAGTCTGACCGTCATCCATCTTACCTTTTTGACAAGGCATATCCATTCTTCAGGAGAGTTTTTCTCTGTAACACGTTGAACCCCGAGCAGTTAAGCAGAACATCAGAAATGTAAGTTTAATGTATATTGTTGAGACTTAAAATCTAATTTATACAGAAATTTATTTTTCTTGTTTACTGCATTTGGGAAGCTATCACTGCAGGAAGAATAATGAACCTTTGACATTGGTGAGGAAAGTATAAAGACTGTGTTTAAGAAATCCAAAATCCACCTGGGAATTGTTAGCAGTTACAGTTGTAATGAGATATTGTGGTATTACTTAACATTTCTTTAAAGAAGTAAATTTCTTTTTGTTGTCTTGGTGCTTCAGGTTCTGGAGAAGCTGACTTCATCCATGGTTTGAGGGAATGGGTACAGTTTAGAAACAGATCGCTATGGATAGTCTCACCCATAAAAAGGAGATTTGGAGTATCTGATTTCCTGTAGCCCCTTCTACTGTATTTTTAAAAGGCAAAACTGCAATGTGTACCAAAATTTTCCTTATGGAGTAGATAAGTATCATCTGTAGAATGGCATGTGAGCAGTATTTGCTACAGTAATCACCTATGTAATTTTTAGCAGTGTGATCCCCAAAAGATGGGACAGTTTACAGACGTGCTCTCAGAACAGCCTAAATTGACTCTTAGGGAGAAATAAATATTAAAGCAAGTTACAAACAAGCATTGAAATTAAAATTTATTCAGCATACATTTTTGAATATAAATGAGAGAAGGGTTCCTTCTTTTGTGTCTGTTCAGTGAAACAAAAATTGTATTTCAGATACTACTGATTTAGCATTCAGTCTTTAGCTTTCATAGCGTTTTGGGCTTTTTTCATTATAGGTCTTGCTTGAGGCTATTTGAGTGTCTCTCCAGACCCTTAAGGTGCTGAGGACTCTTCATAGTGGTAATGTAGACGGTGCTTTTGCTGGATTAAGTCTTGTAATTTACACAGTGAAACTGTGTTTTGAACCTACAAAACAACACTTCTATATAGACAAGAGCAGGTTTGATACTCTTGGTGGGCTGTATCTAGTTCAGGATGAACATGGAATATGGCTACTTTTGCCTTATAAGCAAGCTCTTGTAAGCATTGATAATCTTTCTGATTTGTGGTCTCTACTTGGGGAAAGCTGGAAGTCTGGTGCTTTTAAAGACATGCCAGCTTCTGGTGAATAACGCTCTAAAAATTATTTGTGAGACTTCCTAAGAGTGGTGCCTGATGTATTTTTTAGAAAGTGGGGTTAAAGGTAGATGAACTTTATTCCATTCAATACCTTCTTTATCAATAATTCACCTAAAAATAGATCTAAAGTTTCTGAGCCCCTCCAGCAACTTTTTGTTGATTTGTTACACACAAGTACAAAAGGAGCAAAGACCAACATTTCACTGTAAAACTAAACTTAGTCTTTCTTTGAACCTATTTAATCTGTCTGAAGTGCTTTTCTTTCCCTGTTTCTGGGCCCAACTTCACACTAATTAGGAAGTCAAATCCCCTGAATATGCACTAAATTCACCACAGTTTTTAGTAAAATTCACATGTTCATTAGATGCATGGAATATTGATGTGGGAAAAGGTGTTTATTGTAGGCAAAAAAGGAGGAAAGCATTAGGGTTTTTTTAGTTTATTTTAGCAGTCTTGCTCTGCTCAGATTGTCTAGATTCTTATCTCTCAGCTGTATACATTTATTATCTCAGCTGATGATAAACTATTAGAACATTGAGGATTTGGCATAACTTTCTTATAAGAAGTCTTTGAATCTCTAAATCTCTTAGAAGCTTAAAAATAGGTGTCACTTGTCCTTGTCCTTTGAACAGAGGAGAATGTGAATTCTTTCCTGCTTAGCCCACTGTGAAAACTGAAACCTGTGGCAAGGAGCTTGGATTAACATTGTGTGCTAAACTAAAGCCAGCCTAATTATGAATTCAGAATGTGATTTAATGCAATAGACTGGAAGCTATTTCAGACAATGCATCCTACTCCCCGTTTTATTCAAATGCTGAATATACCTTATGGGAAGGGGCTACTGTGATGCATGGATTAGGATTTGGGTGGATCAGTTAAGTACCAATTCTTTTTATTTGTCCAAGTTGTGTTCTGCAAAGAAGCTTACTTGTATAACTACATTGACAAAGGCTTCATAGAATATTTGTTACATAGAATATTTGTTACATAATGTGGTTGAGTCTCAAACTGCGAATACACGAGAGGCTTTCCCAGGGTAATTCCAATCAAAGTGAGTTACAACAGGGTTCTTCAGTAACTTCGCTATTTTTTAACCTTGTGCCTGCAGATGGAGGAGACAGACCTGAGTGAAAGAGGATTGCCACAGATTACATCAATCATGAATAGAGTTAGAAACTTGAAAAACAAATACAGAAATGAAGAGAATATCACAGATGAGTTTAACTATACTAAATAGCCAGCTGATACAACAGGTATGTGTTTGATTTTGTTTTTGTTTTGGTATTTGGTTTTGGTTTTGTTATTCTACTGTCACTTATGCAAAAGATCTTGACTTAGACTGAGTGTAAGAACCATTAACTGAAAGGATTTCAAGTTTAATGTTTCTTCTGTATTAATGACCACAAAGTAAATTTAATCTCTCCTTATTTCTTAGCTGTGTTGCTTTAAAAAAGCAACAAGCTGTCTTGTTTAAAAAATAGTCTGTAACTGTCTTGCCTGAAAGCTTATAAAAAGTATTTTCTTCTGTACGCGTTTGCTGCTATTTTAATCAATCTCCTTTTTTGTTTTTCTGTCAGATAACTCTGGAACTGTTAATCAAATAATGATGACAAGAAATAATCCAGAAGATTGGCTATGTTTTTTGCATAAACTAGAGAAAAAGGGTGTTCCTCAGATGGATGTTAGCCTACTCAATAGACTCATTGGTCGTTACAGTCAAGCAGTGACTGCATTACCTGCAGAAAAGTATAGTCAAGATGAGAGCTATGCTCGCATCCTTGTGAGATTTGCTGAGTTGAAAGCGTAAGTATAAGTTTTCAATATAAGAACTCATCATTCTGTGTTGGAATTAAATAAGAATACCTTGTTTTGTTAGTGTTTTCTGCAACAAATTATTATTTTGAGCGTGGATGTTTTTATTCTGGTTCCTTGAAGGTAAGTAGCTTTTGTTAGTCAGCTTATCTGTTGTCTCCACAGTACTTACATATTTTGTATATGCTAATAAACATGATTGTTTAGAGCTATTTGATTTAGAGATGTTAACACACTTCTCTTTCTTTCTTGGTTCTCAATGTAAGGTACAAGGGGGAATAGCATGAGATCCTTTTTTGAGCTTTATTTTAGTATGCTTTCTCTCTTACTAGAAAAGACTCATCACAGTTTCATTAAATTAGCTGCCTTAGGACAGGAAGAATGTCTCAGAACATCATTCTCTAGTTCCATACTTTGAAAATTAGTTTTGGTTGTGGTCATTTATTAGTTTATTCAGTCCAGATTTGAACAATGTGGTTGTTCAGATGTGTTCAGACATAATTTGGGACAAGGGTTATAATTAGAATCTTTTTCATAAGGGGTTCTTTTGTCACTTGGAATATCATTACAGCAAATATTTTGATGAAGAGCTGTATTTAAACAATGCTGCGATCTAACAATTAGAGCTGAGCAGGTGATCTGCCAGTGAACATAGCTAATCATTTTCTTGTATATTCTTCCCATATTTGACTTTTTGGTTTATGGTTTTTTCTTGCAGGATGATAAATGTCTAGTTCTCTGTACTGTCGTTTGCATAGATCTTGCTGCATCACTGTTACTAAAAGCATACAGTGGAAGTAATCTGTTGAATCTCCTGCTGAGAAACAGGAGTGAATAATGACCTTGTGAACCTTTAGCATCTTGAAGAGGGAAAGTGTTTTTGTGTAAGTGGAGTAAAGAATCTCTTCCAGAAAGGTTTAAAGAAACATTGCAAGATGGCATTCTTATTCAAAAGTTAATTGCTTTTCCTCAGAGCAGAAACTGTGACATAGGCTTCTGGATCGTAGTTTGTGGAAATTCTTTTCCAGAATAGTGATCAAGTCACATCTGTTATCTCATTGTAGGAGAGTTTAAGTTCAGAAAGATTATTTCCTACCTCCCTAATCACTTGAACCTATTTTCACTTGATCGTTAGAACATGGTTTGAAAGGTGGATACTTTTAAGATGTGTACAAGAGCTATGTTCAGTATTCTGTGTGATGTATTGCATAAAGGAAAACCAAAGGTGCTGTCAGTAGCTTGTTAATGCATTAATAGTATCAACAGTTCTGCTTGTGGTGTCTCACTGAAGTGTCTTTAGTTGTTTCACTGCTACAGCCTCTAGGGACCTTCTTGGGAGAGTAGTCTGTCTTGTTTCACTATTGAAATGCACTCTACAGCTGTACTAAAATAACTTCTACTGTAGTAGCCAGCATTATTGTAGAATCTCCCTATCTCACTAGGTAGCTCAGATCTGCTCTTTTTGCTTTCTGCTGCATATTTTTTAATTGGAAAATACCATCAGTCATATGTTTGACTTGCCCAATGAAAATTTGTTTTAAAAAGATGAACAATGCACTCCAAACCCCTTTTAAAAAAATGTACCCACGAAAATCTGACGCAGCATCAATCCCAATGGAACTTCACTATAAACATCTCCCTAAATTGTGATTCCTCTGCAAATTAGTTTCAGATACTAGCTTGTTCTTAATCATTTATTATAAAGCTAATACTTCCTTGTCCACAGTGGCATGTAATATCAATTATTTATATGAAACTACATTTATGAACTATATCTGTAATCACACAGCAATGAAATTGCTTTTGGCTGATTGGACCTAAAAACCAACAGTGTTTATTGTCTGTAGTTTTTGGAGATTAATCTTAAATTAATCAATGACTACTTATTTGGATCTTTCGTGTTTGACATATTTACTTATTGCTCATAACTTTTTCTCATTGCTCATATTTTTTTTTCAAAATTTCCCTGGTGTTCTACACTTACTTTTTCTGTTCCTGGCTGTCAGTTTGTCTAGTACTATATATTTTGTCTTTGCTTGTTTTTAGCTTCTGTTAAAGAAAATCCTGTTATCTCATGACTTTGTAGAGTGCTTCTGGTTTATATTTTTAGCTATTGTAAGTAAAGCAATACTGATACTGGAAGTTAAGTTACATTGATAGGTGCTCTGATGATACTGGCTTTGGTGGGAGAGGAAATGTGCTTTTCAGTAGAACTGTTTGCTGTTCTCCCAAATGTTCCACCTAAACAAGGTGGAAAAGCAAGTCAGCATCACAAACTTCAGAAGCAGTGGCAATGGCTTGAGATTTAAGTATCTACTGCCATCAACACTGTTTTGTTCTGATTGTAGAATTGTAGAATGTTAAGTGGTTGGAATGGATCTTCAAGATCGTCTAGTCCCAATGCCTCCTGCTGTAGGGAGGGACACCTCCCACTAGACCAGGTTGCTCAAGGCCTTTTCCAGCCTGGCCTTGAATGCTTCCAGGGTTGGAGCATCCACAACCTCCTTGGGCAATCTGTTCTAGGGTCTCACCACCCTCACAGTAAAGAATTTCTACCTAATATCTAGCCTAAATTTCCCCTTTCATTTTGTACCCATTTTTCCTAGTTCTACCGCTAGAATTCCTGACAATAAGTCCCTTTCCGGCTTCCCTGCAGGCCCCCTTCAGATACTGGAAGTTTACTATGAGGTTCCCATGCAACCTTTTCTTCTCCAGGTGAACACCCCCAGCTTTTGCAGCCCATCCTCACAGGAGAGGTGCTCCAGCTGCCTGATCATCTTTGTGGCCCTTGTCTGGACTTGTGTCAACAGGTCCCTTTATGCTGGGGGTCCCAGAGCTGAATGCAGTGTCTCAGGTGGGATCTCCCAAGAGCAGAGGGGAAGAATCACCTCCTCTGACCTGCTGGCCAAGCTTCTTTTGATGCAGCCCAGAATTCCGTTTGGCTTTTGGGGCTGTGAGCACACACTGCTGGCTTGTATTGACTTTTTCATCAGCCATCACCCCCAAGTCTTTCTCCCCAAGCCTGCTCTCAATCACTTCTCTGCCCAACCTGTAGGTGAGGAAACTGGATTATTCCATTCTTGGCAGTGTACCTTTTTTGTCCTGGTATTGTCTTTAGCTGTACTCTGGCTGTGCCAGTTGTACCTTTTGACCTATTATGATACCAAGGTTGTCTGAAGAACCCTTGAGTGTGCTCTGAAATAGCTGAAGACAAACAATGCTTCTCTCTCTGATTATCTGTACTGTACATTAGCAATGCCAGGCCTGCTCTCATGGAATGCTTCTGGCTGCAGCACAGTGCCACCAAGCGTGTGGCACTTGGTGCCTACTGCTAGTGTTAGGTCTTGTTCTGTGTGTTGCTATCCAAGCTGTTGCTGCTTTCTATAGGAACTTAAATTTTAGCAAACTCTTTGAAAGTGAATGTAATACATTACAGCTTAATTTCTCTTGCTCAGACTTTGCTTGCGGATGGGTTATTCTGTGCCTGTCCTATTGCTTTGGATGATCAGAGCTGAGTTCAGTAAACCTACATGACTCTGGTAACATGCCTAAACTATGAGAAACTTCTCTCATTCAAAATTTCACAGAATTCTACTGAAAATGTGTTCTTTACCTTTCCATGTAGTATTTTTCTGTACTTTTATTTTGAACCATGGTCATAATCTTTCGCTCTTCCCACTTCTAAGTGGTACCTTTGCTTACTTGTTGAGCTGAGGGGGAACTTTGGAAAGAATTCCTTTATGTCTTGATTAGGGATGTTGCTGGTAAAGGTTTTAGGCTCCCTTTTCTTTACATCTGTTGAAATGTAGCATTAATGTATTTCATAGTGATATAGATTTAGGCCTTTTGTATCTTGACTGTTATTTACTTTGGCTATAGTTCCTCTCGAATATTTAAGTGTTGGTGTGCTATGTGCAAGCATTAACCTACTCAGCAATCTATGGCTGAATGTAATACTAGGATTAAAATTTGCCAAAAGTAAATGAAGTGTGAAATAGCTTAAGGATGGAGTCTTTTGAGTTTTGTCGATACAAAACCTTGATATCTTTCAGTTAGAATTTTAAGATTCTTTGCTTGTTTGTAGTTCACCGATTGCTCTGAGAAAGAGGAAAATCTTTAGCCTATAGGTGGATTGCTTTTTCAAAGTTATTTAAAGGCTTCATCCAGCACATGGAACTTCATCCTTCTCAGGCTCTTCACCTTGTGTAACTATGAATATGCTGTCTTTACAGTCTTCAAGATCCAGAGGAGGCACGGGACCAATTTCATCTAGCCAGACTGAACTGCAAGAAATTTGCTTTTGTGCACGTGGCTTTTGCACAGTTTGAGCTGTCACAAGGTGTGTAAAACAACTTGTTTGGTGTTGCTGTTCTGTGTTGTTCTCAGTTTTGTTGTTTTATACTTATGCTCCCTTATGTAATTTGTAAGGAAACCAATAAGTATTAAATCAGAAAGAAAAAAACCTGGATTTTTTTTGATTGAAATTTACTGAGTACATGTGTTCACTTTTAAAATGAAAATATGCACACAGTTAATTGCTTTTTTTCCTTTTTAGAAACAACTTTCAAACCACGTCAGAATTGTTAGTAGGTTCTACTTTTCTAATTTAGGTCTTGCAGTGGAAGGCTTTTGAGTAAGGCTCTTCCTGCACTGAAAAGTGAGGCTCAAATACTTTGCTTGCTTGTGGAGGAAATTCTGTCTTCTTCCAAACAGCATGTGTAGATTCTAAGTATGTCTTTTACTAAACCAAAATACACTGTCAATATGCAATTTGGTTGCCCTGGTACTTGATAGCAAGGCTGTGTTGGCTGCCCATAGGCTTGTATTTTTGGGTGTCTCTCTTGTTTCCATGGGTGATTTGAACAGTGATCTATGTCACCCTGTTTATTTCTTCCTTTGACAGTTTTCTCTGTACAGAAAGGCAAGCACATTCCATGAAAGCTGTTTTCTTATTTGAATGGAAAAGACTTGATGGATATATTTTTGAGTTTTGTGGTTTGTTTTCCTTCATGTTTTTTTCAGTATCGTGCAAGTTTTTGTATACTGCCTAGTGTGAGAAATTCTCCCCAAACTTAACTACACTAAAGAAATTAATCTGTCTATTCTACACTCCAGATTCCAAATACATTTTATTAGTTATTCCTTTCTTTACTTCTGTTTATTTTCCACTGGTAGTGGTTTTGTCTGTACGTTTTTGCTCCAGTACTACCACTTAACTGTAATTTAAGATACAGTTTAGATGGTCAAGGTGTGGGGCGTGAGGCAGAGCCATTTTGTTAAAATCAATAAGTAGATACTCATTTGTCTCCTCAGGTTTTCCAGTTTTTCTTAAACTGGTAAGTTGATTGGTAATGGAGCAGGAAAGGCTGTGAACCACCCCCAGCTCAGAAGTACATGCTATGTGAAATAGTTGACGGGGAAAGTTTTATGAATAACTCCTGTACAGGGTGGGGAAAAGAAGACATAAATCTGTGTGTTTGTGTCTTGAAATTACGCAGTTTCTGTGTTATGCATAAGTCAAGTTATCTGACCAGCCTTGTTTTAATATGAACTTTTGGTATTGAACTTCTAAACAGTAGTAAAATGAAGCTAATAATTTATCTAGTGAGCACTGGATGTTTATTTAAACAGATAATTAAACACTAATACTGCAATAACAAAGATATTGTTAAATAAGTGTAATAAAACCTATTGTGTAATTTAATAGAGTGTAGAAATGTTGCTACAGGTTACCAATGACTAAATTCATCCTGTAGCTATGGGATGTGTTCATGCAATAGTTTATCTTGCTTTGACAGCAAGTAATCAACCTAAAATGAAGTCCTAATCCCAAAGGAAATAAGCCAGTTATGATCGGCTTTGTTCTATCTGCAGTGTGCTCTCTGATTTGTATCTGTTACCCTTGAGCTGATCTAGGTGTCCTTTGGTAATGTGTATGGAGCTACAGTGTCCCTGCTGGGTGCTTCAAAGAGGATTAGTGGAACATGTGAGTTGTATATTGTTACTTAAGAATGCTGTTCCTTTTTCACTGTGTCCACTTAGGCCAGAGAGAAAGGAGGAGGGTAGTGCTTTGTTACTTCTTCATCCCAGTGATTCCAGCAGTGCTTGGCACACCTGTCAATATTTCCTTTCGCATTAAGAAGAAAAAGTTAATTGTACGTTCTCTTCCTTAGCTCACAGTTTTGCTCAAGATAAAAGCTCAAGTTGAAATTGTGAAATTAGACTTGGCAAATTGATGTTGATTTCTTAATAATTGAATATTGATGACCTGGAAATGGAGTGACACAATAAAGGTGCCATTCTGTTTTTGTGGCTTCTTTTTACTTAAATACTGACTACAATTTCATTTAAATACCTCAGATGAGGAGCTGTCTTTTTTTGGGTGCCTTGGGTGGTGTACTTGAAGATGATTTGCTGTGAATTGCTCAGAACTCATGACGGTTGATAAAACTCTACTCTTGGCTATTTCGAATCTTATGCCAAGGTGGTTGATTCAGGCTTTTGGTATGTGATGAAGTGGATTCATTGAAACTTAGAAATACTTCTGGCTTTACTTTTTTGCCTTGGATCCTCGTCTGTTAAGGGGGATGAAGCAGTTACTTTTTCACATATGTATTTTGGTGTCATGCTCTTTCTTACTTAACGAGGCACGTAATACTAGGAGGAATTACTTTCGAGTACCAGGTCTTGTTGAAGTAATGTGTGGTTACTAAATATAGCCAAAGGTAGAATCACAGAATGCTGGTTAAGGATTCTTAAAGCCTATCCACTTGCTAATGATTTGGGAGAAAAAACAGTATTTGACTATATGGTTAAAAACCAGATTCTAGCAAATTAGCATAAAATTGATTTAGATGAAATTATAGCTCATCTAATTTTGGTGTTTCCTTGCTTCAGTGTGTGACATCATCCATTTAATATTCTTAACGTAGGTTACTTAAAGCGTAAGTTCCTGATACCTACACTACACTTCACCAGCCTGAACTACAGGCAACACTGATGTCTAACTTAATTTACAAGTGGAGTTTTGAGTGCTGCGGACATGTTGCTCTTAATATACTTTTGTAAGGAATATACTGAAGCATATATATATGTGGCATGTATGTGAGAACAAAGTGGTTTATGTTTCGCTGCTTTGGAATGGAGGAAGAAGGGCATTTGGGGTTTCAGGGGCATTGACATCTGTGGCAAAACATTGCATCATTTTGCCCAGATGTTCTTTAAACCAAGGAAAGTATCATGGTTACAGTACACTTTTTTCTTTATTTGACTTTTTCTAATAAATGCCCGTGTATGTGTCTATATATGTAAATTGACTGCTTCAATATGTTTTGTTAAAACACTCCCATTTCTATCCCAGGTCTCTTCAAACTTATCTGTTTGTGGCATTTAATAGTGTCTAAAACTGCAATGAAAAAATATCCTTGCTTTTATCTCCTTTTTTCTTAGCTGTAATGCCGTCCAGAGTAGTGATGTTTTACTTAACAACATCTGGTTTTAAATTTGGTTTCTATTCAGTGCATTACAGAAGTTTTATAATATATACCTAATACAATTTTTATCTGGTCAGATCTGAATGGAAGTCCATAAAGGTCATATTTCCTTGCTGATGGTACAGAAAAAACGGATTTTAGAATGTGTGTTGTATTTTCTTACTGTTCCTATAACACTAAAAAAAATGAGAATGCATATTTTATGACTTGGTATTCAACTTAATGTGAAAAATTTACTTGTGTGATTCACTTGTAACTATTTCCGGGCAGTTTCCTTAAAATGGCAATGTAAGGGGAGAAGTCCCTAATGAACAATGGCTTCATAGAACGATGCAAAGAGGATATAAGACAACACGAATGTAACCATCTCCTTAAAAAAATACTGTCCCAGTGTAATTGTTTTTTTACTTCTGTGATTTCTAACTCAGTTTCTTACCACTTAGAAAATGAGAAGAAGTGTAAGCAGATCCTTCAGAAAGCTGTGGAGTGCTCTGCTGTTCCCCTGGAATTGTTGGAAACTGCTCTGCAAAACTTTCATTTGAAAAAAAAGCAGTTACTTTCAGATGAGGAGAAGGAGAACTTTGCAGGTAATTGCAGTTTCTTAAAATATTGGTTGAGTTTATGCACTATGTGATTCTAGATCAGAAAAAAGTCACTAGTGTTTGTCCCTTCCAGGTATAAACTCAGAATCTGTATTGTCCAATAAACAGATGTATTTATCTATTTTATGAATCTTATTCCTTCAATGCTTGTTTTCATCTTCAGTGCAGTGACTGTAGTTTGCAGGAGCCATGGGATGGTAGATTCTGTAATTCTGCAGAGGGTGTTCCTCTGACTGTCATCAAACATTTGTAGTTTGTAATAGAGACTTTAAGTGTGAGGTAAGAGCTACTGTTGGTAGAGAAGAATTGGAACTGAAACATACAGACTAAACTACACATATATAGGTTTCTTGGAGGCATATCTTGTGACAGACTGGGGAAGCTTTGGCAGTCATTTCAGTCAAATAAAGGAAAAATAATCCATTTCAACTTTTTTTTACAGATGAACAAAACCCATATGTTTATCAGTACAAAACTAAGCGCTTGGCTGTATCATAAATCCTAAATGATCCTTACTGCTGGGTATAAAACTTCAAAAAGGGAGCAGTTATTTCTTGAAGTTTTCAACAGATAAATTTGTTTGGAGTGGAATTGAGCAAAAAAAATGGTTGACTTCAGCACTGAAGTGTGTGTAGCTAACTGTTTCAAGAGTGATATCTAGCATGTTCATATTTTTGCATTTTATAAGGACAGAATTAGTGTAAAATAGGTCTGATTTAATTTCCTTAGGGATATATCTTCAGGAGTGGTGTTTGAGATTTGCCTGGCACCTATTGAATCAACCTTTGGCTGAAACACTAGATGGGGGTGAACACTTCTATTAGTATTCAGCTATGGCATTAATTTTTAATAAACTTTATTTTCTGTCCTATTCTGTTTATCATTAATCGGATGTAGACATCATAAGTGCCACTGCTGATGTGCTGTGCCATAGGAGAATACCTTGTCGAACATCAATATCCTTCATGGATTGGACAATTTCTTGCTGATGTTATTGACTTGCTGCTGCAGAGCTAAGGGAATACCTGTGACAATGCATGGCAAAACCCTGCCTGCCCATTAGTAGTGAACTTTGGGGCAAGAGTAGGCTTATTTATTTTTTCATATATATGAGTTTGTAATTAGGTATTTGAAAAATGCTGACTATTAATTTAGTTATTTAAAGATTAAAGTTTAGAAGGTAAATAACACCAGACTTGAAATATTTCGAACTCTGGGACATACATGGCCTAAATCACTGTATTTGGCTTTAAGTGAATTTGTATGGTCCTCTGGAACAACAGAGACTATTTTAGTGTATTGGCATTTAGGTCTTTTCTGTTTTGTATTTCTGCTTGAAGAGCTGCTTTTGAAAGATTTTATTGGAAGATGTTAATGCTGTATATGTAAATGCGTTTGTTCACAGCTTCAAAAGATTGTACAGAAGGCTTTTGACAGTTGTATGTAGTTAGTGTTGTGATGCAAATATAAACCATGCATCAAGTCTAGAAACCTTTGGTTTAATTCCTTTTTCTTTTTCATTCGTGCACAGCAATCTGAAGTATTTGACATACCAGGTGCAGTCAAACATGTTTAGTTGGGAAAAGGTAATTTAGTATTTAAGAAATGTAGATCACAGAATCATTTTAGAATCATTTTGGTTGGAAAAGACCCTTAGGTCATGGGGTCCAGCTGTGGTCAGGAGTATCATGAGAAGCATATAGGCTGTCTCAGACTGTGAAGGAATGAAAGTATTGTAGATCACCAGCTGGATGTGAGAGTCCAGTGGCAAGCTTGGTGGTTAAAAAAAACAAACCTTTGTTTAGGAAAAAAGAAAGTGTGAGATGCGTTTGTGAGATGATGATGGTCCTGGGTTGATAATAAAACTACATTGTACATTGAGGCACATGTTTTATTTAAATGAGTAGTTCAGTCTACTGGCATAAGTAGTTTATAAAACACTAAGTACTAGAAATAGCCAATACTGCACTGTTCATCTGCCAGAAGTCTGACTTCTGGCTGAAAATAGAAGGGGAATATGGGAGAATTCAAAAGATAAGTAAAATTCATTTTGATAAACTGATACAAATTTTAAAATGTTAAGATAAATACTATATTAAAAAGTCCTTAAATTGTGATTTCTTGGAAGGCTATGGATGGCCATGAATCTTGTTGGTCAAACAGATAATTTCCTATACTGGTGGAACACAAGGCCTATGTGATGTAGAAGATCATATTTATATAATATCTTAGTTAGAATTGTTGAATGGTTTGGGTTGGAAGGGACATTGAAGATCATCTAGTTCCAAGCCCCTGCTATGGGGCATGAACACCTTCCACTAGATCAGGTTGCTCAAAGCACCATTCAACCTGGCTTTGAACACTTCCTGTTGCCTTTGATTTTTTTTAAATATGTTCTTTGGGGTCTGTCTTTTTTTAAAAAAAATCTTGTAGCATTGAAGAGATCTTAATCAAAATAACCAGATATTAATTTGAATTTTTAAAAAAGGGTTTGTCACGAAAATAGCTGAGTTCAAGAGATTATTGTTTATCTGAAGGTGCTTAAAATAGCTTGTATTCCACATTGTTCCCTAAATGAAGAATTAAACTGTTGTAACATGTGAATGTGTGTTCATTAAGGTGCTGATATATTTTCGTTAGTGTATTCTGACTTCTTGTGGTTCCTTCATCTCTGAGAAATGCCCTTCTCTTTGCCTGTAGGGAAAAATAATGTGGAAGACAGTGTTCTGAACTGTTTATTTGTGGATTTGAGGTTCTAGAATGACTTTTCAAATAATTTGATTTCTGGTTCTCCTTACCATAAAGTATATCTGAAATATATACTTTAACAAAGTTTATTAAGTTGACTTGACATTTCATTTTAAGATTAATGTACAACTTCATAAAACCTTTGCCAAATCTTCAGTAATCAAGCAAGATTCTCTACTGGATTAAGATGGGGCTGGTGAATGAGTTATTTGCTATTGCCTGCCTTGATATTCCCTGACCTCGCACAGCTTATATGACCACTCTCAAATTGGCTCTAAGTGAAATCAGCTGGTTTAATTTAACCCAATTAATTGCTTAGAATGATTCAGTTGAATTTATCTGATATGATCTGAATGATTCTAACTATTTTCCCTACAGTATCAAGTACACAGGAGTCTGGACTTCAGAATATAGGTGGAAATCACAGAAGCATAAAAAGGAATGATTCTAGTGAAAATTCTTCTACTGTTACCAGATTTTTACTTAGGTAATGTCTTAATTTCTTATTTAATGTCTTAAAACATCATTTAAACCAAAACCAAACACATACACTGCAGCGTTGCATGTTTTGTTTTGTGGGGTTTTTTGTTTGAGTTTGTTTTTTCCTTCAGGGAAGAGAAGTCACAAGAAGTGGGTGCCCTAGTTAATTACCATAATCCATTGAGACCACTGAACAAATCTAACCAGGTAAAACAAGTAACATTTTCTTAAAAATCTTAAACTCTTTATTCTGCTTTACACACCTGATAACTTTGACTTTGCTCTTAGATTTGCCAGTTTGGGAGGGTTCCTGTTGCCCTGCTGTCTGATGATGGTGATGACATGGAGGATTCAGATGTCCCACTCATGGCTAGTGTTACGAAGAGGTATGGTTGTTGGGTTTACCTGCAGCACAACAGATTTAATATTCCTTTTCAGTGGTGCTTTTATTGGATAGTGGGAATGTCAGATGTCAATGTTCAATTTGACCTGAAGGGTAGAGACAAATAGTCATTATAGGTGCAACAGGTACTGCAGTAACCTAATTCTGATCTTACTACTCAGATTCTTTGTATGAAAGCATGTAAAGATAAATTTCTTGTTCTGGCTAATCAGTGAACTCAAAAGAAATGGAAATTAAGGCCAAAATAAATTTTGTTCAATGCATCTTTATGTTTATGTAGTCCAGTTTATAAAATTAGACATAAAGTACCAGTTTATAAAATTAGACATAAAGTAGTCTTGTAACTTCCAAAGTATTTTTAAATCCTCATTTTGTAGGACTTCTTTGTATTTCTCACTTTGCTGTCTGAGTGGACCTGCTTTTCTGTATATTTGAAGCTTGTAGCAAAAAGTCTTCACACAACTACTTTTCTCATCTCATTTACAAAAAAGGCCATTGCCACACTGTGTTGGCATATGGTGTAATTAACAATGTTACTTCAATAGGCAAACGTCCAGCTCCAAACGAACAGCCTTCGTTGCACCTTTTCCACCATCAGAACCAAAATCTAGCGGGCGTGATTCATACAGCCTGGGAGATTTGCAGGTAACTTGGATATTTTTGAAATACATGAAAGGAACTCTAGCTATCTTATGGTATTAGTAAGAAAGATAATAACACCTTTTTCAATTCAAGAAAGAATGAATGCAGGGGTTTCACTTTAAGTAATCATTTGTGGATAGAAACATTCATTGTGGCTTTTAAACTTGAAAATTGTTATGCATAATTGGGCATTAAAAAAAGAGCTTTCCCTGAGCACTACATCTGAGCAATGGGAGTGGTGTTAGAAAAATGATGAATGAAGAGGGGATAAACAGATTTCAACTTGACTACAGGACCTCTTTCAGCTGTAGTCATGAATTTTACCATGGGAAGTACCGTATTTAATGAAGTCTATTCAACTAAGTTAAAGTGCTCTATGGAGCCATAAATTACAGCATTTGATAGAGATTGGTTTTCAGCTATGTTTTACATTTTCATGTCCTCATCCTCTAAAAGAAAATTCCAGAATAGAAAGCATTTAGGTGTCTTTATTATAGAAACTGGATTATGGAAATTCAGAGTGTTGATGTATTTGAAAATAGCATCAGTAATACTTGTCTGTGTAACCTGCAGTGTTCCCTGAAGCATGTTTGCTTTGCGGTGCATCTGCCATGTAGTTACTGTAAGGAAATGTCTTTTGGATACTACTCTTGAGTTTTCCTTTGATTCTTTTTTAAGATGCTTTTTGTGTTCTCTAGTCCTTACAAGAAAAAATTACTTTACAGTTGCAGATGTTGGATGAGGGCAGCTCAGAAACAGCTACCAATTCTACTGTAACTCTCAAAACCAAAGTGGATACAAGTCTTGTGAAGAAAAGAGAAGGTAACTAGTAATGTCATGTCTGAGTAGTTTGAAACAGAATAAGCATTGAAAATGAGCTGTTCCGTATTTTTTTAAAAAATGCGTTGCTAAGTAAAATGTTTTTCAAAAAGCAGAAGTTGGTCTGATTGGATTTGGGGAGTGGTTAAATAAAATTTGGCTTTTGTGTGGTATCTCTGATAGTTGTGGAAAAAACCAGCCCCAAAACCCACAAAAATATCAACTGTGACAATGTCCAAAACTATGAAGTGCTGGGATAGAAGCAAAATGTCAAGTGTAGTGCTAATTCATTATGTTCTTGCCTCTTGCAATATGTGAAACAAACAGGCATTGAAATAGCAATGGCAGGAGATTTCAGCTTAACACTTGCCAGCTTGAGAGTAGAAAAATATTGCTAGTTTATCAAATAACAGTATTAATTTACACCAAAGGAAAAAAGGTAGCTGTTTGTGAAGAGAAATTCAAATGAAGGACTGTAAATTTCTTGAAGTGTCCATTTAGGGGTTTTTTTTTGAGAAAATTACAGTGGTTTGCTTCTCCTATGTCCCCTTTCTTCTGTCATGCAAAAAATCCTGGATCATTTCCACCTTTGTTTCCCTATATTCATTGCAATTTAATTTAACTTATATTGCTGTGTGAAATTTTGTGTGAATGACACTTGTACTAAATAAATGTGTACTTTTTAGAGGCTTGTTAAACTTCAGTGTCAATCAAATATGCTGTTATACTTTGAATTATTGTAAATGATTTGGATTAAACATGGGTTTTAGCCTCAACTGTATTGCCATTTTTAGAATTATCCTTTAAAGAAATCTAAGTTTTTGCTATCATTTGAATGGCTGAGATTTGTACTGTATTATTAACATTTTGGAGAATGGTTCTTAAAGCTCTTTTAAAAACAGCCAGTTTTGGTGTATTTCAGCATTAAATACTTCAGTAGATAGTAGGTTATCAATACATGGGTTTTGACTGTTGTGTGAAGTCACCTAGAAGTAGGGATGGCATGAGATTGTGTCTTCCTGGAAAATGTTATGACCAACTTGGATTTATAGCAAGGATTTCAGGGCCGGTAAAATCTAGAAGGTTGCTACTAATCATTTAGCAGCATCATGGAATATGGAATACATGTACTAACCTCTTATGGTTACTTGCTACTTCAGTGTTTCATCAGACAGCTAGTTCCCTAATTGGCTTTCTCATCCTGCTGAAGAAATTAGGTGAAAATGTCTAATATTGCAAGAGTTGGATTTAGTATTATATAAGTACATATGTATTGTAGGAAAGAAAACATTTCAGTTGAAAAATTGTGGTTTTTCAACTTCAGTGTCTCCTCAGCCCCCCAGTGAAACCTTTCCCACTGACTTGCATTGGGAACAGTTTGGGTTTCAGGTCGTACTTTCCCTGTTCATTCAAGTTTCCAGGTGAGATGCTGGTTGACATAGTTCAGTCCTTCAGCAGCTGAATTGCTCTAAGCTGCTCAGCATGGGATGCTGCTTTCTAGTAATTTTAAAGGAAAACTTCAAGCATGTGAAGGAACACTCTTAAGCTGTGCTTTTTGCAGCCTGCAGCGTCACATCCCCACCAATTCACTCTTGTACTATCTGTGCAAAAGTAACAAGGGAACAGAGTGCCAAGTCCCTTTAGGTCTGTGGCTTCAGTCATTACACTGGGTTATAGGTTGCCTATTGTCACAGACAACAGACTTCTAATTTGGAGTATTGTAATAAGCTTATATGCAATGTTTTATAAACCTGCTCAATAGCCTGGGATGCTGTAGTATAATTTATGAACATACTCTTGTTCTGTGTGTCGATGAAGGAAACAGTTGCATCTCTGTTATTGTTAGTTGTATCCTAAGATTTTGAAGAAAGTTGCCATGTTACTACACTGAATTGAATATGGAGCCTGAAGATTACATCAATGTCTTTTAAGGTCTAATTTCAGTAAATCAACTGTGTTTGTTTAGTCTGATGTAGAAAATGAGGCAAAATTATTCTAGAAACTTTTCAAGTGTTGGACATTGAATCCTTTTGATAATCTGTGGTTTTGGTTTTTTTTGGTTTTTTTTCCCAGAAAATAAAGTTCAGCATCCAGAGCTGAAGATACCAGAGCCCAGGAGTCTGGAATGTCAACAGCAGCAATCTAGTTTTGGTGAAAGCTATAGAAAGCAGTTGGAACAGATTAAACTAAACTGTGCTAGTGCCAGAAAAAAAGGCCCAACTCAAGAAGTGTCACTGAAAAGCTGCTGTGGAGAGGTAAAGTAACACGAATATGTACTGCGTGTGTGCTTGCAGCAGCCTTCTCATGTTGAAGAAATTATTTCTGTGTTCTTAATTGTGGCTCCTTGTGTGATAGAATATCTTGCTTTACCCTGTGTAGGGAAAACAAATGAACCTTGAACAGTCTGGCCATCTTGTTTCAAGACGATTATCGCCACCAGATGCTATTTCTAAGAAAAGTGACCCATCACATGTTTATGGAACACCAAGCACCACATCTAATGATTATATGGCCTGGTAAGCCTACTATTAGATGGTAGTTGATCTCTGGAAAGACTTAATCAGATTTTTGTAGGGTTTCTTACATTTTTCTGTTCAGGTAGCAAACATTCCAGGTGCTTCTGTAAAGGGCCTGACTTTGAGATTCAGATTGCATTTAGGGATCTTTGCCTTTTTTGTCAGCTTTTTAGCATTTGGATGTTTACCATCAAATAAATCAGTCCTTAGTACAGCATTTACCTTTTTCACTGACCCCTGCTACGTGACACTTTGTTTTAGATAACTTTTTTTTGTGGCTGACAGGCTTTTTAGATTGATAATTGTATATCAGTTTAGTTCCCATGATGCAAGTGTCTGAGGTTTTTTAAAAGTACTTCAAGAAATCCAGAGGCTCGCAGAATTAAGCACTTAAGTTAGGAAATGATAGCATTTGTTTATCCATGTGACCTTAAATTAGGCATAAACCCCTATGCCTGAGTTGGCAAATCTTCCTAATTATATGATTACTTATTGTTTTCATAAGTCTCTAAAATGAATCATATAGGTCAAGGTTGTATGCTGAGTAAGCACTGTTCCTGTTAGTAGGACCTCTGTCTCTATAGCTGTAGAATTCAGAATATATGTAGGAAATGAACCACATCATTTCATGAAGGAATTTGATACCTGTCCTTGATTAAATTCTCATTACTTAGTTTGTATGTACATGGTAAACATGCAGAATTGCTGAGTGCTTCTGTATTGAGTGAGAACCATGCTTTTGACTGGTTTTGTCATTTTTTTTTTTAACTTCTGTGATTTTACTCTACCAAATAAATCCTAGGTATATACATTCTTTTCCCGTTCTGATCTTGGCATTAATTTCTGTAAACAGTGGGGAAAAACATAAAATATCTTCAGTAATATAGCTAAATAGATGGTAGACACCTCAAGAGAACAAATAAAAGAGGATTTTTTGCAGTCTTTAGTTTTCTTAAATCCATGATCTTTCCGCTCATACACAGTGTAGCTAAAGCTCTCAAGGCAATAGTGGGGGGTTTTGAAGTTGTCTGTCTCAATACACTTACTTTAAAAAATAGATAATCTAAAAACTTTTTGAATAAATAATAAGGTGGAGAAAAGGGACTGTTTCAACCTCTTGTGGTCAGCTCCTCTAGCTTTATAGTTCTTTCACTTTTCAGTTGCTGAGAAGTGCCAGGTAATGTCTGAAGATAGAGAGTTAGTGTTTTAAAAAAGTATTTCCTAAGTATGTTACAGTTACAGTGTATTTCTAAAAGGACTTCTAAATCAAGAAGTTGAAGTCTTAATAATGCTAATTATTGAATGAAGTGGAGGCTTGGGCTCTTGGTAGTCAATAGGGTTTAACTTTCAAGAAACACTGAAGATTTCAACTTTGTTGTTAAAATAATTTTGAAAACATACAACTAATGCAAATATTGTTCACATTTTTTGTTAGTTTCAACACACCAGTTGTAAAGGACAAGTTTCTACCAGGATGTCAAATTTCTACTCCCTACAGCCAGTTCCCATATTATTTACCACATACTCCAGCAACTCCGTTTCAGAATCAAGTTGGCTTGCAGGTAACAATTTTCTGTCATTTTTTCAGTACATATTTTCGTTGGGAACTACTTTAGGTAAAATAAATGTGTGTATACATTTTTTTAATCTGAAGTTAGTGTTCATCTTCCTGGATGAGTAATGGAAAGTAGTCTGTTATTCCCAAAATAACTTTCTTCATGTGTATGTCTGAATTTAGATGAAATAACTCAGGTGTTGAAAAATCAGTTCAACTTTGTCAAAATGCTGGAGCCTTTGTCTGCAACCTAAGCCTTTTCAGATCCTACTTAATGACAGAGGAAAGAACTAGAGTCTCTATTTTTGTTCTGCAGAGCTTTTACACTGGTACTACCCACTACAGTGCAGTACCAATAAAGAGAAGCAGTGTGTGTTGAAAACCATGAGTTTGAGGGAGGTAAAAGGTTGCATTTCTCCTCCGTTTTTGTTAGATTTCACAAATTTTGGTACATTTGTTGTGGCCTGACATCATGTGAAAATGGGTTACCTTAGATGTGTTGCATGTTCAGGTGGGAACCTTGCTGTACATAAAATTGGGGGATAGGTTTAACCTTCCTACCAGAGGATAAGAATTAATAAATCAAACTTGAGGCCTTTATGGCTTGGTGTAGCAGATATGGGCAATGCAGGCTGTTTCAACTTCACAGTACTGAACTCTTCTAGCTAGTAATTAGCTTCAAATAAAATGGTAGGTGACTTCAGTATGGCTCTTAAGTTGCATGCTGGGACTGAAAGTCTCTTAGATAATATAGTTTCTGATGTTATATGTAAAGAGGGAGGTGTCTCTCATGATCTGGGAAGCCTTATTAAAGAACACCCTTTTGCTGATTTCCAGTATGAAGAGCATTGGCACCTTTTAGAAGAGTTCAGTGATGTTACATGCCAAATGGTGATCAGTATATGGGGATCTAGGTTTTGTTTGAAGTTTCTTTACTGTTTGTAAACAACTTTTTCTTCTTCAGAAAGAGCAAGGCAACTTCAAGCACTTCAACAAAAAGTAGAGCTCTCTTAAGTTCTGTTGCACGTACCAATATTTATTTCTTAACCTTTTTTGTGTGTACCCAGGTTCCAGCTTCTATACCTTCACATGAATGCCTTGCCATCAATGGCAGAGTTTATACAGTATTAAAGCAAATAGGTAGTGGAGGCTCGAGTAAGGTAAGGTGCTCCTTTATCCTTTTAGGCGGTCACTCTGTTACACAGTAGTAGTTCTATTGTAAATACATGTTGAAATCTCTGTTGAGTGCCTAGTGTTAACATGTACACAATGTCTGATCCAGGGAATCCAGAACTTTGCTGGTTTAGTGCTATGCTTAGACTTTTTGCTCTCAAAGATAATTTCTATGGTAGAGTAAGCATTAAAATTCCTGGTAGAATCAGCTCTTCTGTTAGAAGAGATGTGCTGCACTGTGTACATCCTAATGTGAGAGGCTGTTGTTCAGATTGGTGTGATTACACTGTTAGGAAATGAGTGACTTGTAAAGTTGATTGAGAGTTCGTGAAGGAGACAGACCATCTCTTACGACTTCTCTAACTTGTGTGAGAAATAGAGTTGTAGCTATGTTTGAAGGGGTGCATGAGCTGCTTTTTATATGGAAATTTGGGGTCATGAGGACTTGGGAAACAATTTTCGCAAAATCTCTTAGTTTTGTTATAGTTTCTTATTTTCTTAACAGCATAAGCAGTTTAGCTGGGTGTTGTGGGGGACTATGTCAAAGGCTTTACAGAAGTCCAGATAGATGACATCTGTGTCTCTTCTACTGATGTAGTCCCTCCATCACAGAAGGCCGCTGGGTTGGTCAGACAGACTTGCACTTGGTGAAGCAGTGCTGGCTCTCTCAAATCACCTCCCTGTTCTCCATGTGTCTTAGCATAGCTTCTAGGAGGATGTGTTCTAAGGATAACTAATTTAACTAATTACTTAAAGAGGTCTTTTGCTTTGTGAATCTGTGTTGATTGTGCCTGATCATTACATTTCAGTAGTACCTAGTAGGATATTCTCTGTAACTTTTCCAGCAACTGAGGTTAGGCTAACAGGTTTGTAGTTTCCTGGGTCTTCCCTCCCACCCTTCCTGTCAACTGGAATAACATTAGCCAGCTTCCAGTCAGCAGGGATCTCCAGAAAGAAGAGCTCCTTGTGTTGCCAGTGTACAGTGGTAGAATGAGGTAGGATGGCAGGGACCTCTGTGTGTCACTTTCTCACAATCTGCTTAAAACAAGACCAAACTAGAGCCAGTTACCCATGGGTTTTTAAGTATCACAAAGGATGGAGATTTTGTAGCCTATCTGGACAAGCGGTTTTCCTGTTGGACTATGTGACAGTGAACAAAATCAAAATATCCAATTGTAATTTTCCTTGTTGTTAGCTATGTCTGTTGCATCTCATACTTCGATGATTCAAGAGGAGTCTGTCATACCTTCTATTTAAATAGCTGAAGACAGCAATAGGATATCCTGCAGCCTTCTTGTCTTAAGACTGAATGGACTTTGTGCTCTCAATCTCTCCTCATGTGCCATGTGATCTAGTCTCCGAATGATTTTGGTGTGACGAAATGAATGTGTGAGGGCAGATCAAACGCCTGTCTCTGGGAGTGTTATTTTGTAACCTTTATCTTAGGAGCACTTCAGATTTATGATGTACTACACCTGGTGAAATACAATGTCGCACCAAGATAGCTTCTGATAAGGGTTGTTTCTGTTGTAACTGGTGTTTTCCTTCTTGATTTTTTTCATGCTGACTGTTTGAATTGTTTCTTCCTTTTGAAAAGGTAGACTTTTTTGATATGCTGGCTGAGTTGAGATGAAGGACTGCAGTAAGTCAGAACTAGGGATGAATGAAGTTATTAACTGATACTGTTTTGCAGGTGTTTCAAGTACTGAATGACAAGAAGCAGCTGTACGCTGTAAAATATGTGAATCTAGAGGAAGCTGATCAGCAGACTGTTCAGAGCTATAAGAATGAAATTGCTCATTTGAGTAAACTGCAGCAACATAGTGATAAGATCATCCGCCTCTATGGCTAGTGAGTAAATACTAATTTTGTTTAACCAGTATTTCTCTATAAAAAGATATTTCCTTCACTTTTAACATACATATATTTATTTTTAGTGAAATCACTGATCAACATATCTACATGGTAATGGAGTGTG
This sequence comes from Rhagologus leucostigma, assembly GCA_013397725.1. Classification (NCBI taxonomy): domain Eukaryota; kingdom Metazoa; phylum Chordata; class Aves; order Passeriformes; genus Rhagologus; species Rhagologus leucostigma. Next base: position 637,583 of record VZTD01000742.1, on the reverse strand, counting down.
GGAATATTGATCTCAATAGCTGGCTTAAAAAGAAAAAAAAGATGGATCCATTGGAACGAAAGAGCTATTGGAAAAATATGCTGGAAGCTGTTCACACAATCCATGAATATGGTATTCTTAAATAATTCTAGGTATTTGTATAGGGTATATGGCAGATAATATGAATCTGTTTTAATTTTGGAGGTGGTATTGTTTTTAGTGTTGGTGTGATCTTAGTGATCTTCAAAGATGGGTATTTACTGTACTTTTTAAAAAATCGGTGAAACAAAAAACCAAGGTAAATCTTGATGCAGAGGTAGACTTAAATAACTCAAGAGGGATCTACAAATATCACTGTTTATGTATATAATGCTGTTTTCTTACAACAGCCAGGAAGTATTTTCTGTTTCAGGCTATATCATATACTCCCAATTCCACTTGTTCTCTATTAGACTCAAATTTTAGCCACTCATTCTCTCCAAAAATAGCTTTGGCATTAATGACAGCTCTGTCATCTTTACTTTGACCAACTGTTTCAGCTTTTCCTTAGTGTTCTTCAGACGTTCCTCCCATCTTTATCTATGTAATTAAAGTGTATGCATCTGTATTCTGTTTGTCTGTATAGCGTAAATGAGAGGGCAGACTTGGATCTTTTCCTAAATAATAATGAAGTGAAGACTAGTACATGTAGCAGAAAGGATCACTTATTTTCAGGACTAGAGCATTCAATAATATAGCAAACAGCAAAACCTACTGAAATTCAGTACGTACATACATATGATGTTTTGAAAAAAGACATTGATTTTTGTAAAATATGAAGATGGATTGGGTGATTATGTAGATAATAACCAAAATTCATATTAAATCATCCAAGTAGAGTTTATGAGAAGTCAGTTGTGTATATTTGTCAGTAAATGGTACCTCTGATCACACTAAGCAATATAATTCTTTTATTTTAAGTACCTGCTTAGCTAATTGAAGAGAGAACTACAGGCATGGACAGGCCACTGAATTGCTCCAGAGCAGCAGTTCAGTGTGGCTGTGTGCACACAGAGCTGGAGGGTCTGTCCCAAACTGAGACAAACTGTGCAACTCAAATTGCTTGGAGCTGTTCTGGGGTGCCTGCAGATTTGAATAAGTAGTAATTCTAACTGTAAACTCATGCAAGCCTTAACTGTTTAGAAAGAAATGGAAGCATTTTCATTAAATCTGCAGAGATTCAGGTAAAGCCAGTCTGCATCTTCTGTCTGTGCAAGGGTTCTGGAAATTGAATAATGCTAAACCTTATGGTAGCAATTTGGATTAACTTTAAACTTTTTTACAGGCATTATTCACAGTGATCTGAAACCAGCAAACTTTCTGATAGTTGATGGAATGTTAAAACTAATTGACTTCGGCATTGCAAACCAGATGCAGCCAGATGTGACAAGTATCATTAAAGATTCTCAGGTGAAATACTTCTGGAAAATTTGTGTCCATTTTTCTGTGAAGTGCTATAGTACCTGCTGATAATTTTGATTATTGTAATAACCTCAATTAATGTTGAAATTTTATGCTGAATGGTTTTCTATGTGTATATGGATATTCATATATAGTGATTTTTACATGTTTTTTAATGAACAGAATGGCCTTCAGCCTTAATACAAACTAACTTTCAAGATACTTTTCAGTGTTTTGGGACAGAAATCTAAGTTTTTATTAAGTGAATTAAATTTAATGCATGCTTTACTTAAAAGAATATTTTTACATTTTTATGGCTAGGCTGGCACAATGAATTATATGCCACCTGAAGCAATAGAAGATAGGTCTTCCTATGGAGAAAATGGCAAGCCTCGTTCTAAGGTAGTATGATCTTTTTCCTCCTATTTCCGTCATGTTAAAAAGGAAGTGTAATTCAGTCATGTATCTTCAGATTTGATTTTCTCAAAATCTTCCACTGAAACTTGAACATAAGAAAATTTATTGTGCCATGATGATGGTGCACAGAGTGGAAGGTTAAGCCTAATCTCCCTAACTACCTAAAAGCATTTGGCAGATGGTGTTTAGAAAAATGTAAGTGCTCAATTAATGAGTAAAATTGAAAGTACAACAGATGCACAGGCTTGGGCATTGGAGGAGCTAAAAATACAGTGATAATATCTGAATTAATAATAACAAAAAATATTTTAAATTCAATTTTAATGGAGAAATACAAGAGTTTCACTATTTATCAGTGTGAATAGCATTGAACAATATAGAGTACAGTGCAATACATGAGCCTTTTGCATATCAGAGGCTGTACTGCTGACTCATGTTACAAAAGCCTTTTGAGCATCTTAAGGGCCCTCCATGCTGTGCACGTCTGAAATCACCCCAGGCTAGAGTTTTCATATGTGCTTCTCTTAAAGTGCTTCAGCTTTAACAGGAGAAGCGGAAAGTCATCCTGCAAGGAACAGCCTGGGTGTTGTGATTGAAATATGGATCTGAATCCTATAAACCCAGGGGAATTGAATTGTGGCTTTCCACTTTGGAGACATTACCTGTGATCTCACTGTTTCCTGGATTTCATTAATTTAATATGCTTTTACTTGTATTTATTTTTAAATCTGAAATTAGAATCCTACAGTTTGACTTAAGGACTAACTTTAGTTTCAAGTTAGTTTTTCAAGTAAGTTGATTTTCAGAAATAGTTAATAAAATAGTTTTCTTACGGAATATCAGTGAAGGAAGCCACATCACTATCTTAGTAGATAATGGCATGCTGCCTTAGTGATTTTGTGTAATAGTTACAGAGATCTCTTATACAACTAAAACTGTACAATTACATGATAAATTGATGAAGGGACAATTTCTTAAATAATGTTCAATTTTTTTAATATTAGATAAGTCCCAAAAGCGATGTATGGTCACTGGGATGCATTTTGTACTGTATGACATATGGAAGGACTCCATTTCAACATATAACAAGTCACATCAATAAAATGCATGCTATTGTTGATCCAAGTTATGAAATAGGGTTCCCAGATATTGCTGAGAAGGATCTTCAAGATGTGCTGAAGGTAACTGTCCCTTAAATTTTGATTTAAATAATGGTAATTTCTTTATTTAAAGCGTATTTTCTAAAACTGAATGAGTTGTGCTTGAGAGACTTTTTCCACAACTAAATGCTCACTGCTACTTGTAGTAAGAGGCCTTATTCCAAAAGAAGAATGAAGCTAGAGCTAGTTCATGTAGTTTCCATATTAAAATCTCTTTTTAGCTCAATACTAACTAAGTAATTACTGAAAGCAGTTTGACTTAACTCCCTTGGTTCAACATCCAAAGTAAGTACTGTTAATTCCGAGGACAATTCGTAATTTATAGGCAAAGCATTCTTCCTCTTTTTTCATTTGCAGCGCTGTTTAATAAGAAATCCTAAAGAAAGAATTTCTGTTTCGGAGTTGCTGGTGCATCCCTATGTTCAAATTCAAAGTCACTGTCAAACAGGTACATTTATTTTACAATACATTTTTATTAAATAGTATTTGTAACTCTGCTTTAAAAAACGCTTTACTCTTAGGTGCATTATGAGCTTGGCATGACTCAGTTTTGCTTGGTGCCTACGTCTGCTTCAGAAAAGACTTCAATATTTTCATTCTTAAACCGCTTACAAACTGTACTGGCAGTTTTTACACTGATAATGCATACAATTTCAGCATTACTATAAATTAACTGCAGGTGTCCCAAATGCAAAAGGAACAACAGAGGAAATGAAACGCATCCTTGGCCAGCTTGTTGGCTTGAATTCTCCCAATTCTATTTCTAGAGCTGCGAGGGTAAGTAAATTCTTTTCTGTTTTATATCGTAGTACATGCTCATGCAAACAGAGATTAGAATGTTTGGTAGTGAAAGCTGAAACAATACATATATGAAATCTTTAGCCATAGCTGGAAAAACACTGCGCATCTTAGTGCTTTTATTTGCAAGCATGCAGAATCTCTCTACATTCTTCTGAATTGGAAGAGTTGAAAATGATGCCAGTAATCTTTACTTTTAGCTTTTTCCTTTCCACCTCCCAGTACACCTGCTTTGCTTTTAAGCTGCCACTAAGCAGGGGTCTTCTAATTTAAGAACCCTCACTATGGAGAAATTCTCTAAATTGATCTGTTAAGTGTGCACGCTTCTGGACTGCAAGTATTCCTGGTTCCTGGAAGTTGCTGAACTGTTAATGCAGTGCTATGTGTAAATTAGTTCCTGTGTGTTGAAGTATTGCAGCCTCTGTGTTTATTGCCTGAAAGAGAAAATTGATAAATCTTCAACTCTGTTCTTCCTACTTGTGTCTCAGAAGAAGTGATGGTGGTAAAGTACACGTAAGATGTTGAGAATGCAAAGCTGCTTTCATGGGGAGGAAAGCAAATTCAGTGTATATTAAATATATAGGAGTTTATGCTTACACTGCTAGTTGTACTTGATCTGTTTTAAATATGAGTAGTTATCCTTTTAACAATATGGCGAAGTGGCTGTTTGTGGGCATTTGAGTATCTCGTGTAAAGCTTGCATGCCCCAAGTACACAAATAACTCTCCTTCCGTGCTGGTGTTTCCATATTGGAGACAGTAAACTTGATTTTAGATCTCTGCAAGTCGTTTGTTTTCTGCTGACTTGTGAAGCTCTATAGCTTTGCCCACACTGCTAAGTCAGCGTACATATTTTCTTTAAGGCACTGCATTGCATTGCAGCTGGTACAGCTAAGGTGTCTTAAGTGTGTTTTTATTTTTTGATTTGAGAGAGAAATTTTGGTATGGAATATTTCAGTATGTGATGATTTATTCCAAGTGGTAATGTTTGTTATATAGTTTGAAACCATGTGCAATACAACTGTTCACCTGAATACCTTGTGTGTTTGTTAACTTTCAGACTTTGTATGAACAGTGCAACAGTGGTAAAACTCTTGATGTATCAGCATTTGCAAAACCTGGGAGTCAAAAAACATGGACAACAAAATGATGTACTACCGCTCAGGAGGCAACAGATGTCTGGTCCGTTCAAAAAGTATTTTCTGCTGCTAGCTTTTAAAAGGACACTCAGCATAAAGTTTGCATTTTTATATGTTCTCTGGGTTCTTCTGATAATGCTTGCCAGTCATTAAAAAGAATTCAGTTGAATGCTGTTCACTGTGGGCTCTTTCACTCCTTGCATGCTGCTTGGGTTGAGCAATGACAATGGCTGCTTGGTGATTATGGTCTGTGTTACTTACAAAGCACTACAGTGTCTGGAGTACAAAAACTTGTGTGAGAATCTTCTAGTTCTCTTGTCCCCCTGAAGATAATATAAAAAAGTTCCCAAAAATGCCAATTGATGTACAAGAAAAACATGAAATATCTTTTGAAACATCTCCTAAGGCATGAACAGAGTGTTATGCTGTTCTGTCCTTTGCTAACAAATATCTCGTGTCCAGTCTTGACCATAACCAAGGAAACGAACACAGTATAAGCCACCAGTTACAATATTGGTAGATGCCTGTAAATGTCACCCAGTTTTTGAGCTGTTCCTGTGGTTAAGTGTTACGATGGAATCATCAGTACTGTTGTGAACTTACATGAATAAATGGCTCTTGTATTAAAAATGCTATTATAAGTGTAGTCTGCTTTTTAAATTTCAAAAGAATAGAAAATTCTTCAAGATTCATGATGGTAATGAATTACTAATTTAGATTTTTAAAACCATTAATACTAAGCATTCTCTAAAATGCACTGAATGTAAGAGAAGTGGATTTTACATGTTATTGGATTGGTCAGGTTTTAACTGCATTACATTTCTGGTGCAAGTGTATGTTCACACCTGCCCTCCCTTGTTTTGAGTTAGCGGTGATTCTCCACATTACACAGGGAGAGTGATCAGGAGCGGGAACTATTCCTGATAAGGAGGAGGGCTGAAGCAGGGGCAGAGAATGTGTGCCCACCCCAGTGTTGGAGCACACACAAGAACAGCACATCTCCCTTGTAAGAGCAAACCCGGAGTGATAAACTTAAGGTGTTGATCTAATTGTCATTATGTGAAACAGGATGTGGTATCTCAATTAGTTATCTGTCAGGATGGGAGTAGTTATCCCATACTTCTAGTGAAAAAGGATTGTTCCCCATAATGGTCTTGTTCTTGCTCATTTTTTTTTAAAGACTTAGTGGTGCTGCTGCAGAAGTTCAGTGGTATTTCAGGCATAAGGAGTACATATGCTAATTGTACTCCACTTTTTGTTTATAGTTTATTATATAGATGTTAAAACTTTCAAAATTGAAGCCAATGAAGAAAAAATTTTATTGTTCTGCATATTTCATATTCTAAACAGTTTGAGAGACTGCTTATGGTATGGGAACTGAAACATTTTGGCTTTCTCTGGAGAGTGGGGGGGAAAGAAGTATCAGCCTCTTCAGAGAAGAACCTGTGAAGAAAATTTTTACTCTGCAGAAATGTCTTTTCATAAATTGAAAAGTTTCCCAAATCTAGACAAATCTACTTGTCTAGATTACAGATCTTGAAAAAAATTCTTTGTAATTATTCTAATGTTAAAATTGATAACTGTTGCTGTTTTGCTTCTCTAGTTTGTGTTGAGTATTGAGAAGCAGTGCTACATTACTGCACAGCAGTGCTACAATAGCTACAGCTACTTTTCTTTTGTAGTGTATGGTTTATCAAACCTTTCTCTTATTCCATGACTTCTGAAGAACCTACAGGAAATATAACTGGCATGAGAGGGAGCTTATGAAAGAGCCCTGGGGCTGATAAGAGGCAGTGGGTTGTTATCAGTCATCCCTTTTAAATAAATTTTTTCCATTGCAGATGGGCAGTTGATTTATACTCCTTCCCCACCTCAATAACATGCTGCAGGATGTCTGTCTACCTTGGCAGCTGCCACTTACCAGTCTTCAATCTATTCCAGTTTTTTTTCCTGCCTTACAGACAACTCTCTCCCTTCTCAGGTTCTGCTGGAGTCTTAAAAGTGTAAGTGAATTACAGAATCGCTATGTGTGATTAGCTTTAAAGGACAGAAAAATAACAATCTTAAATGCTGGGTAACAGGTAGCTGCCAGAATCTTTCTCAAGGTTACAAAATGTCCATCCTGCATTACTGTCACCCTGAAGGCTGCATTTCAGGACACTGTATATAATGGGAGAGAAGATGGCTGGTAAAGCAGATTATGTCTCTCTATAAGTCGTTACTGGATACATGTACAGTATAATACTATATCAGCTAGTAGTGACGTACCACTACTATGTGAAGTGTACAAGGTAAATGAGAACACTTCAGTAAGTTCCCTGTTGTAATTATCGATGGAAAAATGGGTTTGGGAACTTAGAGCCTTTAAATGTAAAACTATGGTGGTCCAAAAGCTCTGCTCAGCAGCTGACACTATGAAAGAAACCTAACTGCAGAAGGGTGACTTCCCTTTTCATTTACGAGTGGGTATAGTATGACTCAGTCTCCAGCTCCCTCATGAGGGGAAGTGGAGGGGCAGGTGTCGGGATCCGGGGGGTGTTCTGGTGGGGTGCTGCGACCTCCGGATCCGACTTTACCAGAAAGCCGTTCGGCAGCCACTGCATTCACACAGACACACGCTCCGGATAGCTTCTTTGACAAGCCGACGGCAAGGAAGCAGGAACGGTCTTTGTGTGGAATTCCACGGCACAGGTTTATTCGAGCCCCATCCGTGAAGGGACCAAGCATCAAAGACCAAGGGGAATGGAAATTCTCAGCCTATATCTGGGGGCAGGGAAAGCAGCAGGAGTAGTACATAGGCGGGATTAGGGTAGAGGAGCCAATGGGAAAATCTGAGCGAGTGGCAGGGAACAAGGTCCAATGGGAGAGTGGGGAAGGGAGAACTTTCCAAAGGAGCAGGCAAGGTACAAGGGGGCGGAGAGGCCAACTGGGGAAGCAGAACTGGGATACATTTCCAGGGCATCCTGGGGGAGGCTTTTTTAGTCACTTTAACCCGGGGAGCTCTCTCGGGGTCTGTCCCTTTCACTGGCTCCCACAGGCAGGCACTGATCTCTCCTCTGATGATAGGAGCTGAGGGAACGGCCTGAAGCTGTGTCAGGGAGGTTTAGGTTGGATATCAGGAAAAAGTTCTTCACCCAGAGGGTGGCTGGGCACTGGAACAGGCTCCCCAGGGAAGTGGTCACAGAATCAACCTGGTTCAAGAAGTGTTTGGACAACATTCTCAGGCACATGGTGTGACTCTTGGGGTGTCCTATGCAGGGCCAGGAGTTGGACTCAATGATCCTTGTGGGTCCCTTCTTATGATTCCATGATTCTATGACTCTGCCTGAATAGCTGTATGGTTAGTTGGAACTCAAACACTAAAGAGTTTTAAGTTTTGAAGGCTCTGTTCTTGTAGTCAGTCTTCTTGTGACAACACCTAGAATTGAGTCCTTGACTAGTACGAGAAAAGGAGGCTGTTTGCTTGTATATAACTGCTCTAAGGACACTTGACCAAGGAACAAGAAAACTCTATCCACAAATCCGTCACCATGATGCTGGAGGAGTCAAACTCCTTTTTCTCATCTAGTCTTGTGGAAGACACTCTTGAGGTGCTACTGGTGTACATGTGTAGCTGTGCAGGAGGGAAATGTTTAAATCCCAAACAGTAGAGCGTGCCGAGCAGGGTGTCAGTCTGAAGGTAAGTTGTCAAATTCACTGTTTTGGTCACTCCTGTGGGTTTCTGTTCTTTAAGCACTTGATAATGGTCTCATGCTAAACAGTTTAATTCTGGGAGTGGTGATAAGTATCAAATTAAAAAATTCAACAGTTGAAGTAAAATTGCGTTTAGCCCAGGTCTGAAGTCTAGCTTGCTCCTGAGCTCCTTGGCAAGGACCACTGGCTAATCCCTTGCAGTTGCCAGTTATGACAACTACTTGCTTCTCTTTTCCAGTTGTCTACAGTCTATTGCCTTGCTGCTCACACAAAACAGTTCTCAGCAGCAACGATAAAACAAGTCCTACTTTTTATCATATTTCTCTCTTTAACACTCTGATTGCTAAGGCATGTCTTGCTTCAGCTAAGGATAAATGCTGATATGGGAGTATTCACTTCCTGCTTGCTGTATATATCTCCTCCCAACTTGGTTATCTGTGCCCACCTGCCTCAGAGCACAAGGCTTGTCAGTCTCTCAGGGAGCTGGTACGGTGTGCCCTTGTTTGCTTACTGCTTCACGTAAAGTAATTAAGAGATAAATCTTGCAAGATAAAGGCCATAAAGAATGGAGCAGGCAACGCAGTGTGACTTACTGGTAGGATGTAGAGGTGTACACCTGTATGGACACAGGAGTCTTTATACAGCCTGCCCATACACTTTCATGAGAGTTGCTGAAATGAAACCTGAGATAAAAATCTGACTCCTCACCTCAATTCCTTCTCTTGGCAGGTAGAATATTCACAGTTAAACAATGACGCAATTTCAAGATTCTGGCTCTAATCAGATGAATTGCTAAAATCCAGGCAGATTTTGCAATGAAAGTTATGACTATTTAATGTGGAATAGTGATACCACTGTTCTGAACCCTGAATAAACACAATGAATAGGTCAGTTTTCAACAGCATCTGTCCATTGGTCTTGACCCTTACATGTTGTAAGGATCTCTGGTTTGCCTCTGTACCCACTTAATGTGTATGTTATGTGGTAAGCACAAGTAAGCTGTAAATTCCTTTGTTACATGCTGTCTCTGGCTTTTCCCCTATTTTATGTCACTGTTAATTGTATTTTTATTGGCTTTAAAGTAGCTATACTTGGAGAAATATGAATGAATTTGTACTTGCTTCCTGTGTAGTCTTGAATAGACTAAATCTTAGAGGTCCTAGATGATTATGTTAGCCTAGCATTGCCAAGTCACAGATAAAATATTTCTGTGAGTCTTAGCTCTTTACGTTCCTCGTCTCGTTTGCTTAGAGTTTGGCAGAAAGCTGTTCAGTACCACGGATCTGCACTGTGCTGCTTGTGTTCAGTGACTCATTCGGGCATAAAGCTCTTTACTTCTATTGCAGAGTGGCATTGTACTTTGAAATACTCTTATCGGCATAAAACTTGTCACCCACATGGTGTTTGGATGTTCATGCAACGGGACACAGTTCAGTGCAGCAGAAGGCAGTGAAGTCCCCTCCGCAGTGGCGGGGAAGTGCTGGGAGCTGCAGCAGCTGCTGTGTGGTGCAGGGACTCCTGAGCCATCCAGCAGGAAGCACCAACATTTCAGGAAGTTACCGCAGTAAGGAGAAGTTTTGAGTCTTCAGCAGGTCTTGTCTTGGGTGCCTGACTGAAAGGTGAGTGCCTGCCTAAATGTCTTTCAGTCTGATCTTTGAACTTAGAGGATGTCCAGCACTGTCAAGGTAAGACACTTCCGAACTGCAGCGATGTGTGCTGAGCAATGCAAATGCGAACAAAGCATTGTGTTTAAGGACAGCAGACGAAGCTTCAAAGAAACCCTGGCTTTTGGCTTGCTGTTTGCCATGGGTTAGAGAATGCTCCTGTTGCTGCTCTAGCTTCTCATCTGGAAAGAAAAGACTGACAGAAAAGCCAAGTCACATGCATCTATGTTCAGAGCTGAGTAACTTGGAAATTATCGTGTCAGAGCCATGCTCTGTAAGATATTAGTCCAAGGAACTACTTGAAATTGATATGCCAGTAGCAGCTTTTTAGGGCAGTTGCTAAAGCTCTCCAGACCCAGGCAGCTTTGACTGCTGGAGTCTAAAGGAGTTTGTAAGAGCTGTGCTAGATGTTGTCCTGTGTGATTTTTTAAATTATCCTTAGGAACACAGAAAGAGAAGGCAGTAAATATGATACTGGTCTTCATGCATGTTGGAGCTTGTAAATTAGACTACCAAATATGCCTTCCATAGTAAATAAAGCCTATGTTGACAGAACACAAAGGAATTCACATGGGAAAAAAGTATCCTAACATACATACAACACAAGGGGCTTTGGAGTGATATTTGGGGATGATTCTTCTGCATTATGCATAGTTCTCTGAAAATGTCTGCCCAAACCTTGTACCAAAGGAAACAATTAGAATATTAATTATTGGGAAGGGAAGAGAACTCAAGAAAATATTGGTGTGCTGCTATGTAAACATTTTTGATTTGAATGCTGTCTGCGGTCCTTGAAAAGGATTAATAAAACTAGAGAATATGGAGAGAACCAATGCAGGTGTCCAAGGAGATGGAAATTACTTCCATACAAGACTAAAAGCTGTATGACTTCCTTAGGAAACTGTCTTACTCTGGCTGGGTGCTGGATAGGAGGAATCAGCATTGCGTAGGGCTAGGAGCTGATGAATGATCAGTCAGACTGCTAGAAATGGATGAAAGGAAGATCCTAGGGTTTAGTACACAACATGTAAGTACATCTGAGCTATTGTGGAAGCCAAAGATACCAGTGTGTTCAAAAAGAGATTGGATATATTCGAGGAGGTCAGGATGGTCCTTGGCACTGTATGTAAGTGGTGAGATGTAATCTCTGGCTTGGGAATTCCCCGTATATATATATCTATCTGATCCCAAGTGCCTGGGATTTTTTGCCAGAAATTGGAATCACTTACCTTGCTGAAAGGGTTCATGATAAAAAAGTTTAGCAGACCACATCGCCTTGTGCTCTGACCCACTCTGACAATAGATTCCTTAATTGGTTGGGTTTCTTTGGGTCCTAGATACTTGATTTCCATCTCTGTGCCTGTCAGCGTGGCACTTTTCGCAAGCAGCGTTCGAATGTATGTGCTCCATCAGTGTCAATGGAAAGCGATCGTGTTTTAGCAGGCATTGTGTACCGGCAGTGGCTTGGCCAGAGCTGTGCTGCGGTATCTCACTTCCCACCTGCCACCTCAAGGAGTCAGGCAGGTTTTGTAGCTTTGCTGTAACTTCCCTGCTGAGATCATACGCCATACCTCAGAAGGGTACCTGGAATCTGGGATCATGGCAGGTTTTTGCCCGGGTGTCAGCTTTGGAGCAAGGCTACAGGAAAGTAAGTAGCAAGGGTCGTCAACTACAGCACTTTGTGGTAGAAGCAGGGTTCAGATCTGCTTGTCAGAGGTTTGATCCCACAGATTCCCTTTTAGGTTCTGTGTACATGCTGTGGCTTTTCTGACTCTGCTTGTAACCATGTCCTGACCTAGTTGGCACTAGGTCCCACTTCACAGGCTGCCTGCTGATAACACCAGCAGCAATCCCTGCCGGCAGCTTAGGTCGGTGCAGGTCGTGATGTTTCAATAACCACTTTGGCACACTGGTGGGTTTTTGTACATGGGTGGGTCCTGCAAAACTTGTTTAGCTAGCCCTTCCTTTTCAGAGTTCCCTGTGTGCTCAGTCTTCCCACAGCACCTTGCCTCACACTTTGCTATATGCATGTCCTTACATCCCGTTTCAAGGCAATAGTTGGAACCTTTCCAGTGGTGGTTTCATGGGGAAATGGTAGTTGAAGGAGTTCACAGTGTTCCTACCAAATTCTTCTGGGTTTCACTTTAGACAGGGCCCTGGTATCATTTGGGTAGACTCCTGCCATAATTCCAAATGTAAGGCCTCTATGTCCTGGAGTTTAGGTCCTTCCAGGATCTGGAATAAGTGCTGAAAAATAAGGAGCCCAAAGCATTTGCTGTTCACTTCGTGGTCTGTCACCATATTGGAGTCTTAAATCTTGTCCATTCGAGCTCTGGCCAAGGATCTTTTTGAGTTCAGGGAGATTCTGGAAGACAAGTGAAAAATAAACTTTCCGATATATTGGACATCATGTTTTTGATTATGTCTGAAAACCTATATGTTCTCAGAAGGTATGTGCGTAAAGACTGGCTGTGTAATGAGTCAATCCATAAACATTGCTAATGCATGAGTTGTGCATCCAAAGCTACATCCAAGCACATTTTCCATAAAAGCTTATTCATCTTGTCTGATTACAGTAAACAGGAGTCACTACAAGTGGAGGCTTGCTCATTCTATTTACTGAAATATCATATCTTTCTCTCAATTTTGCAATTATAATAATAACAACTTGAAGTCTATATTGAGATGTGGTATCACAGAGGTTAATTGATTTTCGTCTTAAGCGTCGCTTAGAACATCACAGCCTAATAATGAAGAATTTCCCTAAGACAGGCCAAGCATAAAGGAAAGATGAAGGTATGAATGCAAGACTAGATGAAGCATCTGCTTCTATCTAAAGGAAAACCATACTGTAGTTCCTGGTGTGAATGGATCCAATTTAAAAAAACAAAACACACAACAAAGCAAAAAAGCCCAACCAGAAAGAGGGAGGTGCTACAATCCCCACTGTTCTGCCTTGTGAGCTGTTATGAGCCTCTCTGGGAGGGTGACTGCTCTCCTGCTTTCTCCCAGACTTCCTTCTTCTTGGTTGAGTGAGTCAGGCTTCTCTGTAGAGCTTTATCCTGACCCACCTACTAACCTGTCTTTGCCCTTTTGCACGTCCTGGTTGGCCACATTCAAAGAAGACGCATTGAAAATGAAAAGATTTCAGAAGTCTCGCCAGGTGCCTTTTTAGAGGGAATGTCTTTTCATTCAACTTGTCTTTTCAGGGAATACTTTTATAAGTACAATCCCTAGGCAGCCTTTTTTTTTCTTGGCTTAAGCAGTTATGCATCATAACGAATAAAAAAAATGACTAATGCAGAACTCTTCTTCTGCCCTCCCCTTTTTCACTTCCAGCTTTTAAGCTTACAGCATACAGTGGAAGGCTTTGGCTTTGGCTCTAGGTACTTGGCCTGCTCTTTGTATGATTGAGGTTACTGCAACTTTTTTCCTTACCACCTAGACCTGAATGACTGATTCTGAATTGAGGATGATAAAAGTAGAGGTAATGATAAATTTTATTAGAATACTGGTGGTGTCATTAATGATCTGTGATCCTTAAACTTTGAAAGAGCTCCAAGAGCCTCTTTTCAGCCTACTGGAACAGGTCATGTTTTGCACTGAGCAACTCAGGCTTCTGATTTCTTTCTGACCAGGAGGATAACATCCAAAGTCACATGATGAACATGAATGTTAGTGCTGTATGTTGTCATCTGTCTTAATGGTTCACTTTTCCCCCATTTCAACCAGTAAAAAGTTATGCCAGAAGATGCATGTGAAGATATATGCAACACATCCTGATCATAAGGAAATAAATTCTTTAGTAGGGTCTCATTCATCATTAATACCCAAGCTGTATTTTGTGTCACTTTCTACATTATTATCATTATATGCTTTTAAATCTAGACATACTTTTGAGATCAGGCTCGCTAGTCTTGCATGGATCAGCACTTTTTTTGCCTTTTACCAGTCTTGGTGATCTTCAACCATGTTACCTTCACTTCAAAGTGAGTCTACCTAAGCTGCAGTTTCATATGCCAATCCTCTCAATGGTACTGAAAAGCAGCTTCGTGGGGTTAGAATTAAGGCCCATGCCGCCTCATAGCTTGTCTCTGGCCAGTACTGGATGCTCAGGAAAGAGTGGCCTGGGGCAGGTGTGCAGTGGTGCTTCTGAGATGGTGATCAGCACCTTCCCTTGGGTGCAAATACAGCTGCTCTTCCAGTTCCAGGACAATGGAGTTGTGCAACACCATGCTCAGTTTCAGTGGCTACCCTGCCTTTGCTCCAAGGAGCCATCATGATCCTCACTGGAAACTGAGGCAGAGAACTGGTTTCTTTTGGGGTTATATGTAAATTTAGTTATGGGTATATTGTCCCCGTTTTTCCCTGTTGCTTTTTATGTATGAGAACATCCCTTTGCAAGGTCAATCTGAGTTTATGTTTTAGATGATAAAAATTTTTTTGATAAGTTCTAAACCCTCCCCCTCCTTTTTAAAATAAAAGTTCTGAAATGTTATATCTGGAATTCATGCTTTTTGAGTTTTTAAAAATCAAAAGCTGTATTCCTCGATCTGCATTTGTTTGTTCTGCCACTTTGACTCTGTGATCACTTGTTATTTCTGAAAGAGTATCTTGCAATCCTTCTATCCTCTTTGCTTAACAAAATGAAACCGTCTGGCTTTTGGACTTACAGATTTAGGAACTATTTGGTAAGGAGAAAGGTCCCTCTCTCGTTTGTGTCTTGAACTTTTTATTTTTGAGGTTGCCAGCCTCCCAAATGGTATGGCATGTGGTGATACTTAGTTTCTATATTAGCCCTCATGTCTCCAGACAGCAGTTCTTTCCTCTAGGCAGTGCTACTGCCCACAGTGGCAGAGGGGGATGTCACCTGCTGGCCAGAATGGTCAGGAAGGAATCAGAAGCCTGAGGAGCTTGGTCTGCGGCAAGCCCAAAAATCAGTACTCTCCTCACGCTGCTGGTTTGGTGTGGCCACAGACCTGCCCTGGGAAGTGCATTTCAGGCTGGCCCAGGACTGGTGCTTGGTGAGCACTAAAGCCTACAAGAGATTTCCTCAGCAGAAGGATATTCTGCTGCATCTTCTACACCCTGAGTTTGACTACTTGCCTCGATCAAAACATTGCCTTTTAATTGCTTAATGTTTCATTTCTGCAAGTAACTTAATGTTGCCTTTCTGTTGCAAGAAGCTGCTGCGTCCTGGTTGCCCTTGTATTAATGACTGCAAGCTTTTAATGTGAGCTGTGACTGTATCCAAACCAGGTGTGTACCAGTGGCAGCCAGAGTGCAGGTTTGCTTCCTTCGGCTATCCCAGTGTCATGGTCAGAACAAAGTGTCAGGTGTGAGCAGGGTTTCTTTTCATGCTGTCCTGGGGTTTGTTATCAGTGATGATGCTACAGAGCAGTATGTCACTGTCCAGTCAATGTCAAATTGATAGTGGCATTGGTGTAAGAGCTGCTCTGGCAATGTCAGCAGTCCCTCCTGTTCTCTGCACGGGCCTGTGTTTTTGGAGTAGAACTGGCAGGTGTTGACAGTGTCCTCAGTCCACCTTCAAGCTAATATGAAAGATCTTTAAGCTTTCTTAGATCTCTATAAAAAAATAATTTTATTAGTCAGACTCTAGGTGCCTTTAAACATATTTCTACCTGTACCGACAGCTTCCTCATCTGTCACTAAGAGATTATGAGCAATCTTTTGTGTTCATAGCTCTACCTTTTTTTGGTAGGGTTTTGTTTTGATTTACAGCTCTTGTAATGGTTGTCTGAGCCGTACAATACTGACGTGCTACTGGCTCTGCACTATATTTTAGCTCACTTCTGATGGATCTTCAGGGAAAAATTTCTGCACTCACCAAATATCTTCCAGGTTGGCATTTGTTTTGTGGATTACCTATGCTGACTTCAAGCACACAGAGCTTTTTGATGATGTCTGAAAGGCATGTTTCTTGAGGACAGGGATGGCAAATGTTTTTTGTCAGAGTCAAACACTGGTCTTCCCAGTAGTAGGTCTAAAATTTGCTGTGACTATGGGCTGTGACTAAACCTGCTGTTTCTGCTCAAACATGCTGCTTGCTGGGGTCTGTTTGTGCCTGGCCCACATGCTACCAGCCCTGTGTCCTGCTGGTGTTTTAAGAGTGCATTGCCCATGCACTCCTTCAGTGACTCACAGGTATTGTAATCAGGTTCTTTAACTAATGCCTTTGAGAGTTAAATCTTTACCAGGTTTTTAGCAGCATCTTGGATAGTTTTGCATAGGAATTCTCTAAAGTGGCTGATTCAGAGAACTAAATTAGGTAAGCCAGTTCTAAATTTAGTTCACTGTTTTAGGAAGTTTTGTATTCATTCCTGCTCCGCTGGGCAGGTGCTTCTATTTTGACTCTGGTTGGCCGTGATTTCTCTATGCACCTAGGAATGCTCTTTCTAATCAATATGGTTTGATGTACCTTTAGTCTTGTATTGCCAGTTCTTTCCACAGCTGCTGACAAGATTAAGTCATGCTTGACTAACTGATGGCCTTCTATGGTGAAATGACTGGATCTGGGAATGAAGGGTGAGCAAGAGATGATGTTTCCCTTGACTTTAGCAAGACTTTCGGCACTGCCTCCCATAAAACTCTTGTAATCAAGGCGGGATATTAGGGATTGGTGGAAGGGTGCATGGACAGCTAGAAGATGGGTGAAACCCTGGTTGGATGACTGGGATCAGAGGGCAGTGTTTAATGAGCTGCACTTTACAGACCCCTGCACTTCTCTACTTGTTGCTTGGGTGTGTCCTACTCTACATTATCAATGGCCTGGAGGAGGCAATGCAATGCACCCTAATCAAATTTGCAGATGATTAATGCTTGAGGTCAGGGATGCTTTTCCCGGGCAGACTGGAGGAATGGGTAAACAGGAACCCAATAAACTTCAGCAGGGGCAAATGCCAAGCCCTGCCCTGGGCACCAGGACAGCCTAGGACTGCTGGGGAATAGCTCTGTGGAAAGGGCCATGACAGGCAGTGAGCTGGGCATGTGCGTGACACGGATCAGCACCTGCATTGGTTTTTCAACAGAACCTCTGCCCGTGGAGTGTTTAGCTGAGGTAAATTAGCTAAACACTGCTGTTAAGTTTTGCATCATTCCCTATGATTCAAGTTCTCTCTAGCAGTAGCATGACTTGCCCTGTGACCTCTGAGCAGTAAGCTCAGCCATGCTCATTGTATAGTCTTAGAAGTTAGGGATTTTTTTAAATTATGTGCCCTGGGTGTCAGGATGTTTTTATTTCCTTTCCAGCCTCTCAAGATCTTCCCTGTCTTCTTCAAGGGTGTCTGTTGGAGCCTGTGCTGCCCCTACATCTTTGTGATGTGACAAGGACACAGTATATGGGAAGAATAATCATGAGGAGGAGGAAGCCATACACGGGTAGCTTGCCACCAGTGAAGCAGCAGGTGGAAAATGGGGTATTTCACATCTGCTGGCACTGTGAAATGGTTGGATGGCACAGTGGTAGGGGCAATACTGCATCTGGTGAAGGGAATCAAGCTCAAGGGCATTTGGTCTGTGGTTGGACCCAAAACCATCTCTATTTTCTGCTTACTCCTTGGAAATATCATGAGGGTAGTGCTGTAACCAATCCCCCTTTTTAAAATATTTTTTTTCA
The DNA here is from genome assembly GCA_013397725.1 of Rhagologus leucostigma. Taxonomy (NCBI): domain Eukaryota; kingdom Metazoa; phylum Chordata; class Aves; order Passeriformes; genus Rhagologus; species Rhagologus leucostigma. Next base: position 619,658 of record VZTD01000742.1, on the reverse strand, counting down.
TAAATCAAGTAATTTCTTGAAAAATAAATTTCTCTTGAGCGAGAAACTTTTTGTCTGGCAATCTTAATGTTGAAGCACATTTATTCCTCTGGCATTGCGAAGAGCTCTTGAGGTGGGCAGGGGCTTTGTTTGCAGGCTGGGTTTGCGAGGCAGGGAGCAGGGACTGCAATATAGCACATTTCTCAGTGTTCTGCATCCACTTGAGGGCACCACAGTATTGCCGGTAGCAGAGATTTTGTTAACTGCGTGGGGGACTGTACCCTGCACTTTAAAGGAATCCTTTAGAAAAAAAAAAAAGCAACTGTGTAATTTCTTTAAAACCACCACCACATTGTAAGAATGTGTATTTCTGCTTTTTGATCTTTTCCCGGATTGTGGGCGCTTTGCCCCGGCACATGAGACCCTCTTGCGGTGAACACATTATCCCAGCCCTTTCCCTGCCAAGAGGGACATGTGCTTTGTGGGTGAACAGACACAAATGGAGAAAAAATAAGGAGTAATGTAGTTCTTAGCTCTGGTGAGATACCAGCTTTTCTGGGAGAGCCAGGGCAGTGACAACTCATTTATTTGAGAAGGGCCTGTGAGCCAAAGGCAGACACTCTGCTCAGCATGGGGAGTGGGCTGGGCATGTAGCCCTCTGCACCCTCCCTCCAGCAGGCAAAGCCTCCTACACTGAGATGCTGAACCTCTTCTTCCTTCCTTTTTACATTCCATGTCTGCTTCCCATGCTTTCTCTCCCTTCAAGTGCTGCTTTACTCTCAGGCTCTGACCTTTCCATACACAACCAGCCTAACGCAGCCATGTTTGTTACTGCCCTCTGCAGCATCCGCTGCAGGCAGGGCACAGTCCGGGTTTGGGTGCAGCTGCATTCCCTCAGCCAAGTCAGTTCTTCCAACAATAAGGTCACCTTCGTGTGGCTGAGCAGGTCCCCCCAGTATCGCACAGCTCCCGAGAGAAGCAGAGGCTGAACAAGCCCCAGAACAAAAATGGCCTTGGTTCACCCCGCCTCCCCTCAGAGGTGCGGCCCCTTGGCTTGGTTGGTTGAAGGAGAGCAATTCTGGCAGTGGCTGAGAGATGGTTACTTGCTGCTTTTAGAGGGGGGTTTCTGAATTTTCATAGAATTATAAAAGTTGGAAAAGACCTCGGAGACAATCAAATCTAACTGGTAACCCAGCACCGCAAAGTTCACCACTAAACCATGCCCCTAAACGCCACCTCTACAGGCCTGTTGAACACTTCCAGGGATGGTGATTCCACCACTTCCCTAGGTAGCTTATTCTAATGTCTGACCACCTTTCAGCGAAGCAATTTTCCCCTACACTAGCTCCACAGCACGACTTAAAACCCATTTCCTTTCGTCCTGGCACTTGTTACCTGGGACAAGAGACTGATTCCCCATCTGGCTACATGTTCCTTTCAGGAACTTGTAGAGACTGATAAGGTGTCCTCTGAGCCTCCTTGTCTCCAGCTCCCTCAGCTGCTCCTCACAGGACTTGTGCTCTGGACCCTTCACCACCTCCGTTGCCCTTCTCTGGACTCATTCCAGCCTCTCAATGTTTTTCTTGTAGTGAGGGGCCCAGAACAGAATGCAGCACTCAAGGCATGGCATCAGCAGTGCTGTGTACAGGGGAACAATCACTGCCCTGGTCCTGCTGGCCGCACTATTTCTGATACAAGCCAGGATGCCATTGGCCTTCTTGGCCACCTGGGCACACACTGGCTTATGTTCAGCTGCTGTTGACCAGTACTCCCAGGTTTTTTTCCACCAGGCACCTTTCCAGGCACTCTTTCTCCAGCCTGTAGTGCTGCAGGGAGTTGTTGTCACCCAAGTGCAGGACCTGGCACATGGCCTTGTTGAACCTTACAGCTGGCCTTGTTGAACCTTACAGTTGGCCTTGACCCATTGATCCAGCCTGTTCGTATCCCTCTGTAGAGCCATTTTGGCAGAGGGGGTTGACTGAGGATCTGACTAAACAAGAAAGAACAAATGGGTGGTCTGTTCCTGCTAGGGCCAATTGCTAACAGGTCGGGAGTCCTTCAACAAACTGTAAAGAGCTGCCTGGTGAAACCTCCTGAGGGGTACTTTGAATTTAAGCTTATTACCTCAGAGGAATAAAAAGGAGGAGGTGTGTGCTGCTCTGGCAAGTGTTGCAGGCCTTGGAGTTGTGCCCCAAAAGTGTTTCTGTTTGTATGCCAGAGGCTGGGCCACTTCAGGCTTGTCAGCACACGCATGGGCTCCCAAATGCATAAAGCTTCAGTAGGAGAGATCTGTCCCACAACACAAGAAAGAAAATGAATAGATTTAATTTGGGGCTCAGCCCAGGCCTCCAAAGGGCCCTGACTGGCAGGGTGCCAAGCAAGTAAACAGGAAAAATGGGTTTGAGTCTCAAATCTACCACCAGGTTGTGTGAAAAACTGTCCCCTGTCTGAGCTTCAGCTTCAGTAGCTGCACACTGCACTTCATTATGTTCACATTCAATGGCCTAAAATGTAAGGGTGACATTGCTGTCTAGATTTGTTATTTATGGCCTCACTGAGAACCTTATCTTTCCCAGTGACTCATCTCTTTCAGAACTCCTCTGCAACAGATGAAATTTCACCCGATAAAAAGACTTTGGGCAGGCTGGTGTTGGTCTAAAGGGTGGGAAAGACAAATGTCTCTTGTCACTGGGTCAGCTGCTTCCTTGCCAACTATTAACTCTCTTTTAGCTTTGTTGAATGAGGTTGGTGATCAGGCTGTGAGACTTGGGACTGCCAGTCATTCTGGTGAGCTTGTGCCAGCTGGGGGTGAGGTGCAGCCTGCACTCCCCACAGAGACTGCAAATCAAACAACTGATTTTAAGGAACTGTTTGAAGAAAAAACATTGATAGAAATAAATCCCTGGGTTTCCAAAGCGAGAACCCAGAAGTTTCCCCATTGCAGAGCTGTTGCACTGAGTGAGCCTGTCGCACTGTGTGAAGGCCTCCCGCTGTCCCAGCCAGCCTATGATGCTATGTCTCTCGCTTCTTGAATCAAAGTGTGGTCTGAAAGCCCCAGGATCAACTCCACAAGTTGTTTTATCTCTTTCCGCTGTCAGACCACCTAGCCAACCAATTTTCTGGAAAGAAAACAGAACTATGTGCTGTGGATGTTGACTCCAGCAATGTTTCCAACACCCTTTTAAGCAGTTTGCTGTAGGTGTTAGAGGAGAAGTGTTCTTGTTCACTGGCGTCTAAGAAATCACTATTTAACAGGCCTCTGAACAGTTCAAAAGGGCACTGAGAATTAGGCTGGACTGTAAACTTTTGTGGTGTACTTCTGCCACCTTTGGAGGCCGTGCGCTCTTCTCCAGTTGTCTATGAACTCTACTCTCCCTTTAAGGTGCTGGGTAATTCAGTTCTACTTCTCAGTCTTCAGTTCCTTTCTCTTCCTGCCCAATTGCTCCATCCATTCCACAAGGAGAGTCTGCATGCAAATCCCTCTGGCTCCTGGTTTTCTTTCATATAAATCCATTAGGTTGGCAGCTTCTGGTACCTTTACACCTGCCATGGTTCAACCCCAGCCAGCAGCCAAGCCCCATGCAGTCACTTGCCCACTCCCCCACCCGTGGGATAAGGGAGAGAATCAGAGGGGTAAAAGGTGGAAAACTCATGAGTTGAGATAAAGACAGTTCCATAGAGAAAGCAAAAGCTGCGCACACAAGCAAAGCAAAGCAAGGAATGAATTCACTGCTTCCCGTGGCCAGGCGGGTGTTCAGCCATCTCCAGGAGAGCAGGGCCCCATCACACCTAGCAGTGACTTGGGAAGACAAACACCATCACGTCCAAATGTCCCCCCTTTCCCCCTCCCCATCTTATATACTGAACATGATGTCATATGGTCCTGAATATCCCTTTGATCTGTTGGGGCCACCTCCTCCCAGTCTCCCAAACACTCCCAGCTTCCTCGCCAATGTGGCAGCACAAAAATTAGAAAAGGCCTTGGCTCTGTGTAAGCCCTGCTCAGCAATAACAAAAACATCTATATTATTAACCCTGTGTTCAGCAAAAGTCCAAAACACAGCACCCTACAAGCCACTTGAAGAAAATTAACTCTACTCCAGCCAAAACCAGCAAAACACCTAATCTTCTCCAGTACATGTTTTTCATTCAAGTTCTTAGTTTAGCACAGGTGGTCCCCTTGGCCACCATCTCTGCTGCAGTGAGATACAGATTTCATCTGTCCCCACAGAGCGGTCATTGCAAACCTCTTTTGTATTTCTGGTTCTGTCTTGTACAGCAGCATTTCCACAAATAACCTTTGCATCCCCTGTTTTCATTTCACATGGAAATACTATTGATTCAAACTGCCTGGAATATCTACATGCAGTGGAACATGGGGATGAAGGTGCAAAGGACTTTGTTAATAAATTTAAGTAAGGTTACACAGTTTACCTTTTCTTTTTTTCTTGACCTATGTCTCCCTTGAAGATAAATGGGGAAATTAGTATTAGAATTATGCAACACCGGAGAGAAGTGTCTGCTTGTGTTTAAATACATATATGTGTCAATGATTTTTTTTAAAAAAAACCCCATCTTTTATGTCTGCAAAGTGAACATTAAAGCACTGGTTTCACAGTGTAAAGTAAAGACAAAGCCGTCCGACTTGAGACTCGGTGTCAAATAATACTCACTGCACTGTGTCTTTGTAGGGTAAACATGGTCATGTTAGACCAGAGATTAACATTTTCCATTAATTTTACTTGTTCCATAAACAAGACAGGACTGTGTTATTTTTTGCTTTTAAAGCAGCATGTTAACAAGCACATGCTGCTGCTGGATCCCAGTTAAAGGTTAGCTGCAGTCATGTTGGTCTCTTATCAGTTGTTTTCTATCTGTGGAGTCAACCTGCATATAATTCTCTGTCCTTGGATTTTGCAATTACATCTGGGTAGTTTGGTTTACCTTTAAGATGGTTAGAGTGAAAATAAATAATATACTCATGGAGGTGATTGTCAGATCAAAAGTCACTGGGTTCTTGCAGAGAATTACCAGGTGTGTGGTCATCATCCTGTTTGTAGGTAATCTATCTGCACATCTAGGGACTCAAAAGTGTACCTGGATTTGCCCAACAATGGAGTGAGAAAAGAAAATAGGAAATAGGGAAATTGGAAATAGGGTGGCAGAGCAAAGCTTCACAATACTCTACAGAGAGGGAAGTATTTTCCCATCAGCGCTGCTCTTGTTATGTGTACTATCATAAATAGCACTCGCTACATGTGCTACGCATACACCAGGGCATATCCCAGCAACTGTCTTAGAAATAATGATATTTGGTTATCGGGGTTAATCTGCCTTCCTTCTTTACTTTCACATTCAGAAACCTTCTGGGCTTTGAGAGCAGTAAGCAAGGATGCACCTGGAATTTGCTAGAGCTTGTTTACTTCTTGTATTAATTTGTTTTTTGATGACTCCAAAGAAGGTCAATGTCCAGTTCTTTTACCTGCTCAAACATCCAGTGACAAACAAGCACACAAAACAGAAGGCAGGAAAGAAAGGGTTAGAAGAAAACATTTGTTTATAAAGTAAATTAATGCCCATTTTGTTGTATGTCCATATGTCATTGTTTCAGCTATGCGCAGCTAAGGCACATCCAAACCCAACCACTTCTGAGATTAAAACTTCCATAATAAGATCTTGGCTCAGGCAGTGAAGTGCTAATTTCTTAATAAATAATAACAGTAAAAACTAATAACCAGTAGTAATAATTTTTTCCCAATAATTTTATTTTATTTGCTTGCCAGTTTTCTTCCTTAGTTGTTTTCTTCTAAATGCCTCCATCTGTTGAGATTTCTGTGTCAGGATTTAATATGTAACAGAATGCACCAAGACCTCACACTTAATCTCGCCCTTATCCTTATCAAAGTGTTCTCAGTAGCATTTTTCAGAAGGTTTGATATTCCAGAGACCTTTTCCTCTCCTGCCATGATTATTTAATAGGATTTTCTATCATCTACTAATTTTTATTCCTGTTCTCTTGCTGCATGAAATAACATTTTGGGTCAAGATGAGGCTGTATTAACAATCTGCTAATACTGAAACACAAACTCAAACAGAAGGTGAGGAAGGCCAGCTAATAAAACAACTCTGCTTGCTTTTTTTTTCAAACCATATTGCTTGCTGTGGTTACATGAACTGGGGCTGGGAGTGGTTCTTCCAAAAATAAATCTTCTTAGCTGTTCTGCATGGTGTTTTCAAATATTCTATATTATTTGTTTTAACTTCAGAAGTTTTAAAGCAATGTCTTGTTTTGACACTACAAATAAAACCAGAATTACTTTTTCTCCTATTTGTTTTGACTTCATTTTTGCCCCAGAGTTTTGGGATTTAAAGGTGACACTTGTAGCCACAATAAACCGAACATCCCCTGTGGATAGTTACTCAAGAAAAAACATGTGTGAAATTAAAATTTCCACAGGTTTGTTTTCTCCTGGGTGTTCCATTCTTACGTTTTTTCTGAAATACAAATCTATTATTTGCCATAGTTAAGTTTATTAGTAAAGTGATGTTGGCATGATGACAGCAAACAGAGCAAAGGTGAGTGCTGCCCTTTCCAAACGCCGCTTGCAGTTGTGTGGGGGACTGGGCAGGAGCTCTGAAGGGATGACCTCCTACCACAGGATGGGACCTGTGGGCCAACTTACTACAGCTTGTCCCAAAAGCCTCTACAAACAGAGCTGGGAACTGGGTTGAGGTACCCTCCAAAGTACTGTCACCTCCACACATGTGGTTGCTGCCAACTGTAGTCTCAAGTGAGATCAGTAATGAGCTGTGTCATTTGTTCACACTTACGAGATTGTACAACACATGATGGGCAGGGTACTTGGTGTGGGTACAGAGCAGGAGTTCTAACATGAAACATTTATATAATGGGATTTGGGCATTTCTCAGATCAGTTCTACATCACACTGAGCTGAGAACTTGCTAAATCCTGGCCCACTATGGGAATAGCTGTAAATTGTCTGTGCAAGGAGAAACCCTTCTGCCCTGTCCAAAAGAGAATCACATCTCCATAACAGATGGCATCAAGTACTGACTTAATGGAAGGAAATTCTAGAGCCTTTCCTGCTTGACCTAATGAACCAGAAGCATATGAGGCAGGAGGAGGGAGGAAAAGGGGGAGAGGTTTGGGCCAGAATGACCTCCACTGTTGGATCTGAGCTATAAAGGGAAACAGGTCCTGGAGGTATAAATGCTTCAGTCCATTTGAGTTTGGATGTGACCTCCCACGAGACTGTCATAGAGGTCTCACCATCCTGTCACAGGAACTGGGGAGAGTGAAAGGACTGTTGAGCACTAACTAAACACTGCAGACATGTGCTTCTCTTGGTCTTTTGTTTGTTTTAATGTGTGCACACAAGGCTTGCAGTTAAACTGATCTGATTTGTGGTTTTCAAACCTTGCCTTTCTGAGCGCAATTTCAAGTACGTGGCTGGACCCTAAGGTGTCTGTTCCCTTCAAGGTGGGAGTTCTAGGTGTCAGACACACTCCTGAGGACAAAGCTCCTCGTACATGTGTTTCTCCAGGTAGCTAAGGGAGAAAAAGGTATGTCTCTGCTTAGTTTCAAAGGCTGGTTCGAGAGGTGACAATGGATGCATCTCTGAAGGAAAAATACCTTCCAGCAGCCACTGCAAGCTAGGAGCAGTCACTGGCATGTAGCATGATAAAATCACTCTGGAACTGTGTGGGTCCCGAAGAAGAACGTTACACACTTGATTTCTTGCCCAGTTTATAATGTGTTTGAAATCAGCACATTGCATACATTTCAGTTTCCATTGCCCTAATGATCTGATGATTTCCTGAAACACTTTAATGGAGTTTCCACTGACCTTAAAATAATAGAGTTTTTTAAAGAAGTGGTTAAGTGCAGACTTTTATGAGACAAATAGAGCCAGACTTCTCTTTCAAAAAAATGATTTTTGCAAATGTGCATGGTTCTAAGAATCTCAGAGCTGTTTTTCAGAGTGACAGAAATAACATAAGTGCCAGAGTAAGCAGCAGTTGATCTTGCAACACTGAAGTTTCAAGACTAAATCATTTACTATGTACAGAAACAGGTCCAGAAGAAGGTCTGAATGTCTTTCAAACTACCACTGAACAGCTTGGAAGTGCCTGTGTCTTGTAGCCACCTTTGACTCAGCAGCTCACATCTTCATATAACTATTTGTGAATAGCATTTATCCTGTCATAATCTGTTCTTATTAAATGTGCTCAGATTGATCTTTCCCTCCTTTCCCTCCTTTCCCTCCTTTCCCTTCTGTTTTTAACCTGTTCTACTTAACATTTTCAGGTTTCAGGATCTTCTACTGTCTCAGCAGCCTAGTCCTTTCTAGAGAGACACTGTGACTATCCTTCTCTGGGTTTGAGTGTTTGAAATTAATTTCCTTAGCCATAATTTCATAGGACTGTTTGCTCAAAACCATACTGCTCTCTGGCAAGGTTTTCAGTCTTTCTCCTTCACCCCTGCTGGACCCCACGATTCTCAGAAATCTGGCTCTTTCCCCAAACTCTCTTGACAGCAGAGCCTCACACATGGAGATAGAAAAAATTAATTTACAATTTACAATACATGCATACAACTCAACATCTTTTGTTTTTCCCCAGTCTTGTCAGACCAACCTATTCCTAAAGAAAAAATTGCCAAAAGGCTGGCAGACTCTCGCCCTTATTGGCCTTCACTAGTGCCAGTCAGGTAAAGGTTTAACAGATTGAGTATCCCTTGTATGTAATACTAGAGAATTATCAGATTTTAAGTACTCCAACATCAAAGAAAATCCAGATTTTGAGATAGAACTGCTTTCTTCCTTTTCCCCAATCTGAATAGACAGATATTTAATTCAAGAATTATTGGTAGAGAAGTTATCCTATGGCAAACAGCGAGGGAAGTTTGGGCATGTTAATTTTGTCACAGGGAAAATTCAATACATTAGTCCTATGCTGCTGGCAGAAGACATCTTCTTATCTTTTTGTCCCCTATATATTTCAAAATAAAATGAAAGAGTTTGGGATTTAGTTTTTTGGGCCTTGCTCATCTGATCATAAATGAAACGTATAAAGGCAAGTCTGAAGATATACACCACATATCTAATCTGCCATCTAACCTTCACTCGCTAATCTGTGGTATTTATAGAGTGCTAATCACTAGATTAGGCATTTATCTTCAATGATATAAGACAGACTTAACTCTAATGTGATAGTGGGCTCCATACTACATTAAAAAGTTTATCATCTTAAGCACTTTTCTCAGCAGGGGAGGGGGCTGAAGGAGGAGCTGCCTTTTCAGTGCCACTCTGGAGATGGCATTGTTAGACAGGAGCATTTTCTAACTTCGCTTTGCAGCATTTTTCACTGGCTGAACAATAATAAGTGGTACATCTATCTGTATTTAAAATGACAGATGGTGCCTGTCCCAGTGCTGATAAGGGTGACTGTACAAACACCATCTCCTCAGTGGGAGAGCTGGAGAAAAATGGCACAAACTCATACAAGGTCACTTCTGGTTTTTTTTAGAATCTCTACATCCCAAGGTGTGCCCTTATAAAAATTGCCAATTGACTCTTGTAAAAATTTTAGTATGAAGAAAGCAAACAATTGGTGTTGGGCAGCTTAAAAGCTATTCATGTCTCCAGATCCATGCCCATTTCCAAACACTGTTTAAACTAATCCCTCACCAAGGGAGAAATGTCCCAGAAGCAGCACATCTGCTATGGTGTGCAAAGCGATGAAAAGGCTCTGACCCCATGTTACTGTGAGGCAGGTTAGAGCTATTAAAAAATTGTGGAAAGACCTTACTTATCCAGCTGGGTTTGCTTGTTTTTGCTTGTTTGTTTGTTGTTTTGTTCGGGGGTTTTTGTTTGTTTGTTTCTTTGCTTGCTTAACATGAAGAGCCCTTTTGGGTTTATTTATGCATATGTATGCAAAGAAATCTCTTGCTTCTTTAGATTTCTAAGAAACTGAAGAGTTAAGAAATATGTTCCTGTGTCATCCTGTCTTCTGCCTGAGGAGCACTGCTGAGCTATTATTTACTTTCTGTGCTAATATTTTAGTCTCATATTTGGTTATAGCTCCAGATGGCACATGTTTGCATTCACATTTGCAACAGCTGAGGTATGGTCAGGCAGCATAAAATCTCTAACAAAATGTCCTTGGTTTAAAATGAAGATAAACACTCCCCCTACTTCAGTCAGTGAGCAGCACCTGCCAAAAAGTCACTTTAAATGCTACTCCAGTGCTTCTTGAAACAAAGAACAGCAGGACATGAGTTAAATATAATAGCCTTGGGTAGATTTTTAGGGAGGTGGCTTCTCAGAACTCCTGTTTCACATCAGAATTTGGGGCAGAAGTCCAGAGACACTTGCCTTCTATCTAACTCACTCACCAGAGACAAATTTAAAACGGGCCTGGTTTCAGTGGTAGACAACATTTCACTGCAGGGCATCTGCCTCCCTATTAATTTGCTGCTTTTATTCAAATGGCTATCATCAAAAAGATGCTGATTTTATCAGATATAACCAACCGAAGTATTTTAAGCACATGCTTACCCTCAATCACTTAAGCTTCAAGGTAGGCTGAACATGTTTAAATTAACTGGATTCATTATTCATGTAGACTTCATTCAGATATAAGGGCCAAATCCTACTTTACCATGGCATTCTCATAAGCTAAAGACACTGTTTCAGAGCTTGTTTAAAAGCTGATCAGGCTTCAACGTGGGCCTGACATCATCTGCCTAGCCGAAGCTGGCAGTCTGAATGGTAGCTCTTGGTTTCTCTCGCTGAGAAGTGTATGCCTTTATTGCTCAAGAAAGATGGAGGAAATGGAACCCTTCTAGAGGGATAACGGTTTTATCACTGTTTCCTTTTCTTAAGGCTGTTAGAGAGGTCGTCTCTCCTCAAGAGTACCCGTGATGTGGAATTCACCCAACTCCTCCCAGAAAACGCATTGTATAAAACTCCTGGAGATTCCTGTTCTGAAGTCATATGGATGTTTATAGGCCAATTAAATGTTTGCAAGTGAGACCAGAGAGATAAGAGGTCACTGAATCAAGGAATATGTGCATATATCAACCTGGTGTGATGCCAGAAAGGCTGCTGTCAGTTTCCTAGGAAGGTGTTTCCTTCTTATAGCCCATATGAAATAATAGTAGATTTATAAAATACAGCAAGCTATAGAGAGGGTGAATAGGGATTGATTGATTCCCTTTTTTTCTCCACAGTAAAAGAGCAAGAAGGCATCAGATCCAGTAAATGTCATGTTTGATCAGGTTTTGTTTCGCTTACAGGCATCCACAGAGCTCCTTGAGGTAGGCTGATGTGGATGTTCGTGTGGCTTTTGGAGCAGACCGCAGAAGAGCGTAGGTTAGAAATTAATTGAAAGTTACTAATGCACAAAATCATTCTGGTTTGGGATTTCCCTAAGCTGCAAATTATAGAAGGCAAGAAAAATACTCATGAGAAGAGTGGTGCATGTCATACACTCTTCCTGAGAGAGTCATGTTTGGCTACTGCCAAGGTAAGGATAAGATTGCCATGTAAGCTCCCCTATTGTCTGACAAGGCTCTTCAGACTTCCAAGTATTCCATTAGGTGAACTAATGCTATGGACTATGAGCCAAAAATACTACGTGTTATATGTTTGGACCCAATGAGATCTTTATTATTTTAATTGCCAGCAATGGTCTGAATATAAAAGAGCTGTCTGCAGCAATCAGAGTCATAGAATGGCTTTGGGTAGGAGGAGGCCTTGAAGATGTCTTGGTCCAAACCCTCTGCCATGTGCAGGGGACACCTTTCACTGACCAGGTTGCTCAAAGCCTTGTCTAACCTAGCCTTGAATACTCCCAGTGATGGGGCATCCACAGCTTCTCTGAGCAGCCTGTTCCAGTGCTTCACAAGTGCCTCACTGCAAAGAATTCCTTCCGTATATCTAATCTAAACCAACTCTCTTTCACTTCTTCTAATTTTGTGTGTGGACTTACGACACATTGTTTTGTTGTCCAAATGGTGACACTTGTGCCTGACGAGCAGTTCTGATGGTTTCAGAGAGAATGTGGTGACAGTGAGTATTTGTGGGCATGGGTGTTTTCTAGGTTGAAAAACTATATAAATGCAAAACAGAAAAAATAACACTGATGTGACTGTGTCTTACTGTTCTCAAGCCAGCATGCTAGAGACAGCTAAAATAGGTAAAAATCCATGGGGATTTATCATATCACAAAATTGGTTTTTGTATTGTGTGCTGCCTTAACATTTGAAAGTATGAAGCACTGCTACTGTAGCATCAGGACTCAGATGCTTTATATCTAGGTGCATGTGGCTGCAACCATTCTATAGGTAAGATTTAGAAAAAAAATTAACTGTTGCCTAATTTACGAGTAGAGAGCTAAATCTAGCTGCTGGTCCTCTATCTTTGAGAAAATCAGGTCACGCAGAAAGTTCATTTCAAACAATTCTGAATCAGGACAACCAGGATCAGTTTCACCTGCAATTCAATATTGACTCATAATTCTAAGTAACCATTTTCTCAGGAAAGCTGATAATGCGTAATGCATCCTAGGCAGTCATACTGAGGCAGTAACCTTTACTCTTAGTCATATAAATAGTCATAAAGCTATTATATATAATATAATTATATATCAGGAATGTCTGATAGAAAAAGATATAATTTGTTTCTGCCTCTTAGATCTATACACAACCAAACGAAATAAATGATGATAAATAGAAATGGTGTCCAATACCACATGTTGGTGACATCAGGAGTCTGCACATGACTGATGCAGACCTCAGAAGGAAAAAAAAAGTAGGAAAAGAACCAATTTAATCTGAAGTAGAATTTTCATAAACACAGTTAATAGGAGCTGTGAAATAATGACATGAACCAAGAGAGTGAAATGGTCAACCACGAGATGTTGCTCTCAGGGCATGGGAGCTGGCCTACTCAGAACTCTGCTGCCTAGATTACTGAAACACCATCACACCCACCAGCAGTTAGGAGACAGAACTTTTCACAAGCAAACACTGTAAGAATGATTTTAGCAAGCTCAGTCTCTCTTTCTAGTACAGCCATTGGCCAATCAATGTAATTCATGCTGAACCTCAGATGGCGATAGCACTGTAACTGGTGTTCATTCCATTGAACCTCAGCCCAGCTTGAGTTTTACACCATGAATAAGAAGGATGGGACTTTCTGGGGACTTCCTGGGGAATTCTCCGTTGCTGTGCTATTTAACTTAAAAAGCTCTTTGATACCCCAGCAATGGACAGCAGCAGGGAGCTGTTGAATGGATGGGGAGGTGGAAAAGCAAATCTCACCAGGTATTCAGAGCTGTGTGTGCCCTGGCCCTCCACAGCAGTTAGCAGTCAGTAGTAGCTGCACCTCAGCAGCACTACACTCCTAAATTTCTCAACTTTGGAGCAGTCCAGTCATCTCTTCCACCACTTTTTGTCTCCTCAGAAGGGGAAAAATTTTGCAACATAAATATCATGAAGAGGTAAATAAATGTAAATTTCAAAATGGCCCAGCATGAAAAAAAACCCCTGTTGTAGCAAAACACAAATTTGCAGCTATGCATCTGATGGGGTGGGGGCCTTTACATGCCAAAGGCTTGGAGATCTGGCAGATGAAGACCTTCAAGCTGTTGTTTTTAATGCTCAGTTTTCGCTAAGATGTGCTAAGAGCCCAGATGGTAGGAATGCATAAACATTATGCTTGGTGAAAAAAACTTAGTACCTTTTCCCCTGTATAAGAGCAAGCAAGAGAGTGTGAATTAACAAAAACTTGAAGTATCAATTTCTTCTTATTAAGGCTAAGTTTCTTTCATTCCTGCTACTTAGTGTTCCCTGGTGTTGACTGAAGAGTCCTGACAATTTAATAATTCAGCTCTTGAGCTGCTACAAAAGTTTGCATGTACAGCAGTATGAATTGCCATTTTTTCTTCATCAGTTTGTATGAGGAAAATTTAATTCTACAGCGTGACTGGGAAAAATATTCTGAAGTTAAGGAGGAAACTGTACTGGATGTCTTATGTTGTCTCGTTCTGCATCGATGCCCAGATGCCCAGGCTGCCTATGGAAGTAGTTGAGACACCATTCCCAGAGGCACTTAAAAGCATGTAAATGTGGCACTTGAGGACATGGTTTAGTGGTGGACTAAGCAGTGCTGGGTTAATGGCTGGACTCGATGATTTGAAAGGTCTTTTCCAGCCTAATCAGTTCTATGACTCTAAGCCCTCGTATTCTGTGTTTGAAATGATCATTTGTGAAACGCAAGAGAGAACACTGTCATGAGCTCCAACAGCCAACCTTCTCTGAAGTCTCTCTCAAATCTCACAGAAACATGAGACAAGTCTGAAACACAGGATTTCCATCCCCAGGACTGTCCCCAGGACCAGCCTATGCCACCCACTCCCCTAGGGCTACAGCAGCCTGCAGCCACGCCTTGTTCGAAACACACTGGTGCAAGTAAAGTTCAAGGTAACCTTATGGATCAGGGTCACATTACTTTTCAGCACCTGCCCATGTGTATATAACCACGCGATGCCTCCCTGTGTGGCAGAAATGCCCTCCCCTGCTGCTGACACATAGCTCCAGACATGCTGTTTCCTGCCACAGGGAGCTCTGCCTCCATGGCTACCAAGATCCCAGCTGAGAAATTTGGGAAATGTCAGTGTGAGACACACCATTCTAAAAGCATCCAAGTGGCACCAGCAGCACTGCAGTGCCCACTGCTCCACAGGAAGCAAAGGCTGCCCTTGTTTGCGCAGAAAAGTTGTTCTGAAAACACCAGAAGCCACATGCAGAAGAGCTTCTGAAGGGCTGTTGAAGACTTCAACTTTTTTTAGAAACTTACCTTCTTTTTATCACATGCCTTGGGAGGATCAGTTTGTCCTCATACAACAGAACTGGACCCCTCTTTTTGTCCTGGGCATGGCACAAGAAGGGGTGGATTTTGACCTGAGAGAGATTCCAGCCATTAGTTTATTGAAAAAAATCCTCTTCCATCAGTCTTTGACAGCTATGAATGAACTGGACAGCTCATCAGCAGAAGCATCTTTAGCAGAAGTTCAGAAGACGAAGAATTTATTGTGGAAATTCTGGGACCTGGACATAAGTGCAAAAGAATATGCCTATCTTAAAGGAATTATTCTTTTTAATTCTGGTAAGTCCTCCAAGAAATTACACAGATTATTATGTGCCTAGAAAGATATTTGACATTTTCATTGACATACAGATAAAAGTTTAGTTTTATTCTTTTCTATGAATATAGTTAAATGTTCTCAAAAACCTATATTCCACAATTTAATGGTTTTTCTACCTGATGTGGTTTATTTCGGTTCCTTGGATATGTGCAGTAGGTCACTCAGTGTAAGCCAAAACAACCTCTATTAGACAAATTTTAAGTCATAGAGAATTAACTGCGTCACTTCAAACTGATTTCCAGTTCAAAGGTAATACAGCAGCTTCACTCTCACTTCACAGCAAAGGAGAGATGGTACAGGGGTACGTGATGTGAGCATTAGAAGTATCTTAACAAAGGCTTCCTCACTGGAGGAA
Organism: Rhagologus leucostigma; assembly: GCA_013397725.1. Taxonomy (NCBI): domain Eukaryota; kingdom Metazoa; phylum Chordata; class Aves; order Passeriformes; genus Rhagologus; species Rhagologus leucostigma. Next base: position 604,090 of record VZTD01000742.1, on the reverse strand, counting down.
GAAGAACACTGGAGAAGATAAAATAACCATCTGATTTTCATCAATGAGGCAAAAGGATGCTGTGTTGAGGTTACACAGCTTTTATTTATTCATATCCTTTGTTTATATAATTTAGTATCTCTACATTCAGAGCCTGGGACAGCAGTCACAGAGCAAACTAAGACTAATGATTGCATCCTCTTGCTCCTGATGCCAAGTTCAAGCTCCTTAGGAAGGAAGGTTGCCTCGGTCAGCACCATGGAGTGCATGAGTCATTAAAAGCTGAGCTCTAAGTACACTAAAGTAAATGGAAAGACTTATTGACTCCAGCCTGCCCTGGCTCAGACCCCCGGCTCCTTCCACAGCAATCACTGCTGTTGGCTGCACTGTCAGCAGCGTGCTATACTTGGGACTGCACCAAAAGGATACTTGAATGCTTCAGTTATTCCATTATATTGCTCGTGGGGGATGGTTTATAGGCTGCTCAAAGGCTGTGTGACTTTATATTTGTTTCCAATGGGATTCAGATTCTGATTCTTGAGATGTAATGTCATCCAGATGCTTAGTATTGCCTTGAGTCTCTACGCTGCAACATCAAACCAGCAGAGTTCATTTCAGTGCAAGCTTTTTTCACAATAAAATCAGGCTGAAAGAAACCACCGGTTATATCCAGGGGATGATAAGAGGAGAAAGGCCTCATCTACAGCAGCTTACACAGTTTAACTAGCTGGCATTTTTATTGTCTCTGAGGGTAAAATGCAATTTTCACTTAAGGAGAAAGTAACAGAAGCAGAGTCATGTTCTGCATTTGTGCCTTCTAAGGCCTGCTGCTTCCCCAGGGTGCTGTATGAGAGAGCCAGCAGCCCTTGATGCTGTCTGCAGACACATTCCACAGCTCAGGAATGTCCCTTAGCTCTTAGGTGGGATGACCCTATTCTCTGGAATATTTCTTCATAAGCTGCAGAAGGCAGCTTGCAGAACTTCAGTTAAGTCTAGATTCAGTTAAGCTTCCATACGAAACAGAGTCATCATCTAACTCTGGGCTGAAACAGGTACTCAGCCCAAACCACCCTTTGCTGCAAACAAACCTGTATAGCTGTTGTTTCACGATTACTATTTTTAATAGTTTTTCAACACTTTCCACGAAACTCAGAAAATGTTTTCTACATATTTGCAACACATTTTCAAACTTTTCAAGTTTGGCAAAATGTTAATATTTTTGCAGGCCTCCGTTCTAAGAGGAATTCAGGAAGCCACCAGCAGTGACAGTGGTAAACTCTCTCTTGGATTACGGAACCTCATAACCACCCTTAATGTTTTACTTCTGTTAAGACCACCAAAACTGACTGAAGCAATGGGGAAGGGCCAGGTACAGAGCAGTCCAGAGCTGGGTCATGAGCTGGAGCTCAACAGGACATCCAGGCATGCAGCTGTATCAGCCATTGCTTGGATAAGGAGTATGACAACTATGCAAAGCTTTGCTTGTACCCTGAGTGATCTCTTGTGACACAGACATTGTGCTTACTATCATCAGAAAATTCCCTTTGGCAAGAGGGTGGCAGGCAGCACGATGGAGTGTAGATCCTCCTACTAGAATCATAGAATGGTTTGGGTTGGAAGGGACCTTAAAGATCATCTAGTCCAACCCCCCTGCCATTAGGAGTGACACCTTCCACTAGACCAGGTTCCTCAAAGCCCCATCCAGCCTGGCCTTCTGGCCAACACCCAGGGCTGTGAATGTGGCATTCACAACATCTCTGGGCAAGCTATTCCAGTGCCTCACCACTCTCACAGTAAAGGATTTCTGCCTACCTTCTTTCAGTTCCAGGCCATTCCCCCTTCTCCTATCACCATAGGCCCTTGTAAAAAGTCCCTTTCCAGCTTTCTTGTAAAGCCCCTTTAAGTACTGGAAGGCTGCTATAAGGTCTTTCTAAAGCCTTCTCTTCTCCAGGCTGAACAACCCCAACTCTCTCAGCCTGTGTTCATAGGAGAGGTGTTCCAGCCTTCTGATCACCTTCGGGGCCATCCTCTGGAGTCATTCCAGCAGGTCCATGTCCTTCTTATGCTGAGGGCCTCAGAGCTGGAAATAACAACAGAATCTGTGCAGCACCTCTGTGTGGGAGGCTCTGGCTGGGTTACTGATTGACCACATCTGGGCCAGCAACAGCCTGCAAAGAAGAAATTGTACACCCAGCCCCTAAGGGGAAACCGGCACCTTGCATCAACAGAATCCAGACTCTCCAGAACATATTGGCATCCCTGCTTTTCCCAGGGGAGCTTTGGCTGGGTGGCTTTGGAGTGGTCTCAGTGTCTGTGGGTGAAGGGCCCAGCTGCAAGGCCTTCTCTACTAGGAGCCAGGCACTAAGTCAAAGGAAGGAGCAGGTAGGACTTCTGCCACACAGGAACAGCACAGAGTGAGGTGAAAACATTCTTGTGTTTTTGACAGTTGTCTGAAGAGCAACTGGGACTGCACAGCAAAGAGATGGGAAGAGTGAAAAACAGTGCTGTTATTATATCACTGCCATAGATATACATATTTATGTGTACATATATATTCAAAAACTCCATCACGGCTGTGACAGGGCTTCTGTTAAAAAAAGATACTCTTAAAAGGTTTACAGTTCAGCCGGAAACGTGTTTGACTGAATATTATTACCACAGATCTCAGAACAAGAAGTGTCTCATTATACATAAATTAAAACCAGTGTTTGGTTACATAGAAAAGAAGACCAAATGGGGAAATTAAGCATATTTGAAGTGATATAAACTATTGCAACTTCATCCTGAATCCACAAAATCCTGACAATTTCCTTTCCATGAAAAATTTAACATTTGGAATCATCCTCACAGCTTGCAGCTGCTGGTAATCCTGGGGGAGATGATGACTTTTCCAAACTCATTTCTGACTAGCCTAGTTGCAAGTTTGGCTGAGGCTCCTTCTCCTCTGGCAGTGATGTTTAGGAAAAAGAGAGTTGCTGAAGGCTAACAACAGTCAGCCAGTTACAGACTGAAGAAAACCCAACCAAGGTTGGTTTTTCCCTGGTACAGGGCACTAGACAAGAATGCTGAACTTCCCACACTTAAATGAATGATCCTGTGAAACACTCCCTGATGTAAGATATTCAGATTCTATTCCAGGTAGGTATGGAGTCAGTCACTGTAAAAGATGCCAAATAGTGTGTTCTACCCTCTGTCCAGACTGCAACAATTCTAGGAAAGAAAAGATATTGTTATCCTTGGAGAGTGAGGACAGGAGGCAACAGGTTGCTGAGAGCTACATGACAAGGCAATCTCTCCAGAAGCAAAGGATGAACAGAGGGTGTCCTTAGCACTGAGTTCTGGCACTCACAAACACCCTCAATGAGCCAGCAGGTCACATGCTTTGGGAGGTATGTGATTGAGGCTCAAGACCATGATTCCACAGGGCAAAGACCTCTCCTTCAGAAATGGCTGAGGCACTCCTCTTGCTGTCTTTAGACTGTAAATGAAGATACCCACGTAGTGTGGTGAACCACAGTGCCCCAGCTTAGTCTAGTAAGCAGAGGCAACAATAGGATGGAGATGGGGCTGGGTATACTGGAAACCTACGTCTTCAGGCTGCGAGCCTGCTCCCTGCTCCAAACCATCATCTCCATCTCCTGATGTTACCTAGGTAGTGTAGATTAGAGCTGGAATATTTCCACCTGCCCAGACTACTATCTCAGCATCATTTGGTGGGTAGACAACACTGCAAAACTTTTTCTCCATCTGTACTGAGTGAAAATTACCTGCTTTTTTCAAAGCCGAATTTTAAAGTAATGGGCTAGGTTACAATGTGCATACAGTGCTGGCCAACGCTCATTCAAATTAGTGAGCTACACATACCTTCTTTTTCCAAAAAAGAATGTTAGAAAGTGTTTTTTTCTATAGAGAAAGTAGTGCTATAAGCCAGAAATCCAGACACCCATCATTATGAAGGGCACAGAACAGAAGTGTTTACTCAGGATTTGTTATTTTACTTTTTGCTTTGACAGAATGTTGTTTCCTGAAATGTCTGCCTTATGTACAAACACTGCAGCAGGAAGCTCAGAAAGCCCTGATGGAGTTTATCTCAACAATGTTCCATGGAAGCCTCGGCAGTTTTGCCTGGATTCTTCAGCTAATCACGTCTCTTTGAGGCATTGATGCAGATGCTATTGAAGAGCTCTTCTTCACGCCCATCCTAGGAGAGGCCACCCTAAATGTCCTACTTGTAGAAACCCTATCTATCAAGCCAGACTGGCTTTGAAAACAAATGACATCTGAGCTCTAAAATATTTAATTTCGAAGAGATGAGAGAATATTATGAGCTAAATAAACACATTTTGAACAAATCATTGATGTATGTTTGTAAGTCATATATACTACAACGATGAAGTAATTTTGTAACATTTTAGAATTAAAAGCAGAGAAAACTAAGCATTTCACGATACTGTGTGCTTTAACCTTAGTCTAAGTATTTAAAGATTGTCTAGGAGCACCAGCATACTTTCCTGTTGTGCTAGATTCAACTGTATTATTTCTAGTGAGCATTTTTACAGCTGTTTATGCTAGATGCTTTTGGCTTTAAGGAACAGGGGCAATGGTAAATTTTATTTAGTTGAAGATAGATACATAGAAGGCTGATCAATGGTAAAATCAGTATAAATCCTTCTTTTTCCTTGTCAGTCCCTGACCCCAATCCTTCTTCTGTTCCAATGAGAACTCTAGTCCTTGGCTGTAACTGCTGGATGGAGCTCCCCCTTACTAACTGCTTTCTTATAGGTTCTTTTCTAAGTTTTGCAGCAAACAGTGGGCATTAAACCCCTCTCCCATTATTTACAAAGTCCTTCCCTAACTAAGGAACTAAACAACATGAAACAAAAGTTTGTTGACTGGACAAAAGTCATTGTTCAGGATTGTTTCCAGAATGGGAATAACAAAGGCTGAAAGTTACTGTGTCATGCCATAAGCGGCAGAACTAATGTAGCCCAGTTTCCCAAACATTTAAGACCTTTTCCCTTTAGCCCTTCCTGTACCCTCTTATAATTACCCTCACCACTTCCTTCCAAATAGATGTCAGATATTCCTTGGACAGCAGAAATGCTAAAATATGGTTTCCTACAGATGTGTACAATCTGTTCCTACATCTCTCACTGCAAGAGTTCCACGTCTCCACCTCCAAATGCACTATGGCATGCCCCAAAAATCTCTCTGTCTACTATCGTCTGGCTGGAGAAGAGGCAGCACGTGTTGGGGTGGGTGCCAAGCGACGTGTGTGCTGACTGGGCCATCTGTCAGGATGAAAAAAACATTGAACTTATACTTTAGCTGCAATAGGGGAAGCTATTTGTATCCATTTCCTATCCCATTCCTCTCCCAATGGTTTCCATGAAACTTAAGGGAATTAATTTCTGAGTTTTTTCAGTTGTGGGTCCAACCTAGTTTTATTTGGCAAGGGGGCTCAAATTCACCAAATGAGGGCGGACAGACAGGTAGACAGATAGGTCAACAAAGAGTATGATAGCTTAGAATTCCTTAGAATGTCAAGATAAAGTCAAAGGAAAGAGAACTTGTTTGTATATATAGATATGTATATATATATGTGTGTGTGTGTGTGTGTGCAAATGCACATCAGCAGAGACGGATGTTGAAAGGAATTCTAGAAGGCAAAAACTAAGGAAGAAACAAGTTTAAATAATAATAAGAGTTTAGTACCTACCAGGTTTGACAAAAAGACACACATTTTTCCCCCACTTTGTTAATTGAGGAATAAATTGCAGAAATAAAGGGGAAAAAGCAAACCCCAAACAAGACAAACGAACTAAGCTCCCAGGTACTAGTGACCACGGAAGTAACAACCTCTACAGTAAACACAACTCACCTTCCTATGTCCCTAAACTAACTAAACCTTTCAGAACTGAAGATTTTTGGAGTGATATTTTCCATGGAAAGCCCTCAGAGTAGTAGTTTTCGGTAGCTTTTCTTTTGTTAAAATGGTTCAACAGTACTGCCACAGATCATTTGATGCAGGGTAACATGGTTGGTTGTTTGTGATGCTGAATGAAAACATTAGTTCCAGACATTTGCTTTTTGTCTGTTCTTCTTAAGATTTAAGCAAGCAGAATACATCCAAAACTGGCATTTGTACACTTGGTATCTACAATATCATTTGGTAGCAAATGTATGAGTTTCTCAAACGCCTCCCAAGTCCTATAAGCTTCTACCTCTACTACAGATGCTCCACTTGCACTGAGACAGCACAGCACAGGCTGGGCTGGAAGGAGCAGGGCTCAGCTGGCCTTGCACATGCAGCAGCTTCTGCAATGGAAATGGGAAGAAGAGCTGTGCTCTCATCTCAGTGCTCCCACTGCTGGTGCAAAGAGTGCAGACAGGGGAAGAGATACATACCCTCAGCTCAGTGGGAAGAGTGAGGAATTTCACAAAGAGCTAAAATGTAGAGAAAATATGTAATATGAGAAACAGCCACAGGTGCTTAGAGGGACGAGCAAAAAGGACAAATGAAAAAAAGGAGGAGAGAGGGATAGAAGCAGCTTATTAATAGAGCTCATTTCTATGCAGAATCCAGCTTACCTTCATAAGTCAAAGGCCTGCTTAGTGACTCACCAACAACCTGAACCCAGGAGAGGGTTCATGGTTCTGTAGCCTGAATTTCAGGCTAATGAGAGCACACCAGACAGTCTCTGCTCACAGCTTTATTTCTTATCAAAATCTGTTCAAGGTCTTTGACTTCATCTACATGATATACAACAGCTTCAACTCAGCTCTCCTTGAACTGGAGGGCACGATGCCAACAAGTTCCCATGGCTTGGCTCACCTGGAAAACAATCCTGTATTTGCTGACGATTCTTTTAGCCTGGCGTGTGTCTATGTAACCAGCTGTCTGAAAAGAATGCCTAGTGCTCCACAGGGAAGATTGTGGTCAATGTCTTAGGTTTTCAAGATGACTTCACCTTCTACCATGAAGACAAATACTAGGCTTCAAAGGGAACTCCCACAAGATCTGATACTCATGGATCTCACCTCACTGTGCTTTGAATACAAGATTCAGTCCTTCAACAGATATTTAGTGAAACACATCTTCTTTAGTATGCATGCAGTTAAAAACCTCAACAACCTTGAGCTAATGCTCTGTGTAACCAAACATTCCCCATCTCACAGACTGGATCACGTAGGGAGCATGAGTTGTAATAATCTTGGTATTCTGTTCAAAGGGGCTGAGATACCACTGTCTTGCTGAGGACAGAGTAAGAACCTGTATTTACTGTATTTAAGCTTCCTACGAAGGTGGAGGTTGTGCAGGTACAAGAAACTGGCAGGAACAGGAGAGGTGAGGGACTGTGAGCAGAGGTTAGGAGTGAAAACAGGAGCTCTCCCTGGAAGGTGGAAAGGCACAGCACCAGATAGCCTTCAGAAGTCAATGGAAATAATGCACTGGAATGAAGAAGCAGAGACAGAAATGAACAGAAGGCAAGAGGAAGACAACAGAAAATCCCTACTCCAGAAAAAAAAAAAAAAGAGAGAGAGAGTGAGAGAGAAGCAACAAGGAAAGGTTTGTCACCACTTTCTTTAGCTTCTGGAACTGAAAACAGAAGTACTGTTTCTCCAGCTGTGAAATCCACCAAAGAAGCATGTGTATCCATCCCCCTCTAGCGCCCAGGAGACGACAGTATTGCCATCACCTAGACTGTGAGCTTAGCTGCTGGAAGCGTGCCAGATAAAGCACCTACCGCTGCTGATGACCCAGGCAGAGCTTTCATTCCGAGACACCTCTCCTCTCCCGTTGCTGATTTATTCAAAATAGCGTATGACAATATTTTTAAATTGTTAGAAGAAACCTACATTTGCAAAATCAAGAATGAAAAAGTAAATTCAAACTGCTTGTGAAACCTTACTCCAACCTCCTTCTCAGTATGACCACAAACTCTTTTAACGACCTGATTACAAACTCCTGTGGTTTCCCCTCAGGACTCCCTGCCTTACTTGAGGCAAGGAATGGCCTGTGCTGTGGGAATTTGTTATGACTGCAATGGAGGATGTTGCTGTCGGCTAAGGCTCAGCTGCTTTTGTTGCAGCACCATCATTGCAGAACCTGAATTAAAATGGATCTGCAGGGCCAGAAACAATGCCCTTACAGTGAAATTGGATGAATGACACCTTACAGACTGTGGGCCAACCACGTAAATTCAAGTGGCATTATTCCAAAGTAGTATTGTCCCAGGAAAAGGCTGCTACTAACAGTGCTGACTGGAGTAAAAGGTTACAGTTTTTCACAGTGGCAAATACAAGACCTGGGAAAGGATGGTTTGCAGGAGTCAGTAGGCTCTCACAGTTGCAATCCAGGTCACAACAGGCTGCGTCTCACACTTCCAAAACGATGTATAGTGCTGTAAGCACTGAAAAATCACTCTGTGCACACCTGAAGTGCAGGAGGATTTCAACGACTCAAATCTAGGTGTTTTCATTCCTCCTTTGTAAAAGGAAGTGGTAATAATAATGCCTTTCTTTTTTGACACAGCTTTGAAGATTTTAATCGGTGTTTGTAAAGAGCTAACAAACACTGTACTTGAGAACATGAGGGAATCCCACTGAAAATTGATAAATTCAGTGTTCTATGCTAAATTCAGCAGCACACAGTAAAATAATGGAGAAGCCTACACAATACAGGGAAAGGATAAATAGAGAATTTACAGAAGACCAAGCTTTAGTAAGCACCAAGTAAGGCAGTGATCCTGTAGAAAAGTTAACATGCCTTTTCCAGTGGTGGGATCCATCTTGCAAGAGAGTCACTTGCACTCTCTCTAGAGCACGGAGAGGGACATGCTCTGAGGGAGATATGCCTCCCTTCTCTCAGACACTTACCTTAGTTTTGGATAAATCACACTATGAAGTGCTTTACCTCTGCCTATTGATACAGCTAAGGAGCCCACCAGACCATTTGAGATTCACTGCCTAACTTTCACACGGTAAAAATGAGATTAATCCTACCTCTACAGCATATACAGAAGTGATCTGGATCCGGTTTGCACTTGCAATATTAACTTTAATGTCTTCTAATTAACATCAGAAGCATGCTTGAGTTTGCAGTCCTGGTCTTCTTTAAACAGTTAGGTTTTGGACTTATGCTTTCAGCTAAACATGTATTTCTAATAACGAAAACCCGATCCAGGCTTGGGAACAAAGATAATTCTGTGATTTTATTCACCTTCCCATAAATGCCTGAGAAGGCACACACAGGACATTACATTTATAAATCTATCTATATTAATATTTCTATGGACTTTTTTTTGTTTGGTTGGGTTTTCTTTGTTTTTCCTACGGAATGCCTTTTTTACCTCTTTTGCAGAAACAAAGGTATTTCATTCAAAACCTAAAATTTCACTTTTGATAGAAAGCACTTTTAAGTTACAATCTCAGACAATTTTATTTGCAGACAGGGCACTGTCATAGGGTACAGGAATGTGAAATGTGCAGTTCTTTACTTCATATTAATAGAGGCACACAAGGAAATATATGCCCCTTTTCTATCATAGGTCTGCTGATAAAAGCAGCCTGATTCAGGGGAAAAAATGGAGACAAGTTTCTATAATAAATGTATAGTCTAAAAAAGCATCAGTTCCTTTAATGACAAAAAAAGGATCTCATTGAAGCCAGTGTTACTATTTGTACAGAAATCCTCAATCTTTCCCAGTAGGCTAGGAGAGAGGAGGGTGAGTCAGTAGTTTGGTTTTGCTTGGGCTTGTTATCAACTGTTGTCCTTATGAGGTTGTGATTTTGAAAGTACAAGTTGTCATTCTTCCTGTGTTCTCTTTCTCTGCCTAGGGGGGTAGCAGAAATGTTGCAAGATGAAGAGCTCCACATCTCACCTAGGATAAGAACGTCTTCATCAAAGGAAGACATGGCCACAACTATCTCCAAGTAATCTCAGGAGCCAAGAATGCAAAGCTTCAAGTAGCGTGGGAATGGTCCCATTTCAGTCACAATGGAAACAGTGTGATCCATGTACACGTATAACCGTAGATTTTCACTCGGAGGGAAAAATGGAAATCTAGTGTGAAAAATAAAGGTCTTGTTTGTGCAGATGACCACACAGTGAAGGGTCCAATAACCTTTCCCTACCAGGATCTTATTAGCAATAAAACATAATCTGTCACACCCCTGTAAGAGACAAATGTTTGCTTCCAAATACACAAATATCAGTTGGTGCCTTAGAACAGAACTTCATGCAGTAGGTGGCTGTGGTCACTGCAGCATGAGCAGGGAGTTGCACATCTGTTGAGGAGCAATGCAGCTCCCGGGAGCAAGACACAAAGTATGATCACAGACGTGGAAGGGATGCTCTAACCAGGAGGAACAGTGGCACCAACTCCACTGCGCAGTGTTGTCTAGGAACTCAGCACAACTGGGAAAGCAACCAAAGATGTAAGTTGTTACTTCTGGTGACACGGTACACAATGCTGGTGTATCAGACTGGTCTGCTACCAAACACCACATTGTCATACAGAAGCGACCACAGAGATGTTGCGTGTGGCTCCTGACCCTGCTGCTGTGGCACCCTGTACTGGAAGGTGTTGCTACTATATTTCTTCCGGGATCTTGAGTCCCCTCAGCCCTGCTACATCATCCTGTACAGTCCCTGCATCCCTAATCTATGTCATTTTCACACTCTTCTGAGGCACTGAACATGTGAGCTCTGCACAGCCTTCTGAGGGTGTATGGATAGGTGTGGACTCCCTCGCCCACACTCCAAGTTAGGCGAAAGCAAGCCAGTTCAGATCTGAAAGTCATGTATTCGCACAGATTTAACAACTTGGGTACAGCCCTGGGCCACTCCAGCTACACAGATTCCAGAAGTGGGTGGCATCCAGTTGGCTTGGAAAGTGAGTGAGGCAAATGTGTGTCTGTCTGCACCTGTCCCGGTCAATATATATGAGTCAACAGCACCATTATTAGGAAAATAAGATTAGGGCAGGGACTAGGAAGGTCCTCCCACAACATCCAATCTGGTCTCACTCATCGTGGATATCAATTGTGTATGTGATTGCATCCCCAAATTTATCAAGCTTCATCTGAAGATAATCTAGGATGTGTTTGCATACCCTCTTCCTAATAGGACAGCGCATAATGGGACAGAGCCTCCTGATCTGATGGCTGGGAACTTTCTAATTCCAGAACTTTCTAATTCTAATTCTACATTAATAACATTTTATTATATGCACATTCTTTCTACTACCAGTATCAATCCAAATAGCTTTTCTCACTCAAGGTGTTGGATATCCGAGATGTTTGTAGACAACAGTGGTGTCCCCTATCCATCTGCCTCTGGCAGCTCCTCCTGCCATCCCTACTCTGATAGTTTGCAACTTCTGGTCCACATCTCACTCTGTTTTTGACTGATGAGCTAACATTACGCTCACTTGACCTCCTTGATGAATCTCTCTGATACAGAGGTGAATCTCAGATTTGCTTCCATCTGTTCTCTCCTTCACCTGGAGGTAATTTTGTTTCCTGTTCTGTATCAGTATCACATAAGGCTTCATTGCTCCTTCTGAGACTCCACCTCTAAGCTATCTCAACCATATCTCCCTCTCCTCTGTTGCAACTGGCTTCCCTAATTTTCTCTTTTGCCATTCCAGCATCTGCCTGCTTTTTCATATCCCTTTCCATTACTGCAATTTAATTTCTCAATTTTTTCTTCTCTATCAGTTAGTCTTTTTTGGTTTTGTTTTTGTTTTGCAACTGCACCCTTCTTCCTCTCTTACCCTTCAGGTTAGTTTCCTAGATCCCAGCCTTAAAGAAAGGATAAAAATTCCCAGATCTCCTCCTACAAATTGCTACACAAGCCACCCTTGCTGTTGTTTGTTTTGGGCAGATAGAGCACTGCTTGCAAAAGTAATTTTTCCTTTGGTCTCGCCTGTAACAGTCTTTCACAAGAAGCTGAATGTGTGCAGTCGTAGGCAGTAGCTTTGACAATACATATGAAACCACCAGTAAGTCTTGTACCACCTCCTCGCACATTTGAAGGAAAACAACCCTAGGCATTTTTCTACTGCAATGTAAATCATCCCAGTATCTTCAAACCCAAGCAAAACCACTCCTGTTTTCTATCTCATCCTACTTCTTGCTATCATCTTTTCAGCATGCTAAGGAAAGTGTACTAAGAAAGCATACTTCTTTCTTTCCACTAATCTCATTTCTGGGTGATGTGAGAAGTCTATCAGGAAGACAGAGCAAGATGTTAAACAGCATGAGTGTTCACAAAGTCATCGTATGCCTAGGAAATATACTTTGTTCTGCTGATCTCCAGAATATTTTGACTTCTCCAGCTAACTTGCTTCTACTGTCCTGCCTGAGATCCCTCTTTCAAAGAAAACTGTTTTCATTCATTAATCTGAGTTAGTTTGGACCAAGGGTTTTCCTACTATTTTACAGTGAAATATTATCCCTTCTTTGCATTCTGAAATATTAGTTTACTGAGGGCTCCTCAAAAGAAAGCACTGTAAAGTACAAATCTACAGTTTATTATTTAGGTAGTTTAAGAAAAACAAAACCAAACTGTTTCATGCCTTCTATAAAAAGAGATTATGCACAATACCAATAGTTGGGGTTTTTTGAGGGGGGAGGGTGGAGGGAAAGGGGTTGAAGCAGATGATTTTTCAAGTTCTTGTCTTTATTATATCTATCTCAGAAAGCAGATGGAAGATGCAAAATCCTGCAAAGGGGGCTGAATTCTGTCCTCTTGGACACAGCTTAGGAGAAACCAAAAAGGTGGTTGTGCCCACTCTTGCAAACAACTATAAATTCTAAAGAGAATTCAGGAAGACTGAATCTTGTTTAGGTCCTTACATTCTCAAAATGTGACAGCATCTCAGAACATATTTATCCTCTTATTGAGCAGACTTTCACATCTGATTGTAAAACAATGAAAGGACCAAAGGTACAAATGGAAATATTTAGGATTTCGGCTCAGCTGAGTAAGAAACTCTTGACATTTCTGATAAAACTGCAAAGAACAACATAAGGAAAACAGGCTGATAACATATAAATAACGTTTCCTAGCTTCAGGCATATGGTAACCCACATTTGAATTATGCAGACTGGAAAGATCTTTCCTTTGTGGAGATCCAAATATTTCGTACTACTTATCTGCGGTTTTAAAAATATAAGGCACAAAAAGTGATCAGCTTGATCGTTATGATTGTTCCTCCCTTTCCCACAAAGATAAGTAAACCACCTCTGCCCCAGACCGAATCCCAGCATTAACCAATGTCCCGTTAGGCTCTATGCTGGTGAAAGCCCAGCAGCAGCAGCCGGATGTGCAAACAAAGATCAGTTCCTGTGCAATCCACCCCAGGGCTCACGGTGTGCTGCAGACTCCAGGGGCAAATTGCAACATGCACACAGCTTGCATTGCATGTTGCATTGCCTGGCACCCACCTGCTCCCAGCAGCCTGTCCTTCGGAGAGCCTGCACAGCCCCACTGAACACAATCTCCTCTGAGAAACACACTTGCTCAGTGATTCCTGTTTTTCTTCAATCTCTCAAAGACAAACATTTTTGATTATTGAACAACTCACAGTGCACCAGAAAAAACATTGCTTGTTTGGTTTTGCACAGGGTCCAAGCTCAATCTCCTAACACACTGCAGCTCCTCTCCCATGATCTCCAGGGCTATGTTGCATCTTTCCTGGGAGGTCCATGATCTACACAGTAAGAAGGTAGAAACAGGGTAGGGTGATCTATAGCTCAACTGCTGGACTGATCCACTGGGAGTACCAATACTGCCGTCAGATGCTAAGGCTGATAGCATGTTGAATTAGATTCAATCCTGCTTGGTAGCTTTCTGAAATCTGTAGCTATTATTTGTGAAGGAAAGAACTTGCTGTTGAAGACAACCCACCTTTTATGCTGACAGCCATGGTGGCCATGGGACTGTGATGTGCACAGGCACTGAGTATTTATAGCTGGAAGGAATCGGATTTTCTGCAATCCAAGTTAATAGAATCTGTTGCTTGAGTCATCTTGTGGTACCATCATTATTATTGGGTTAGACATTTTTAACTGTTGAAGATTCCTGTTTCAGATAGAGAGTTTCCCACAAGATTGCCTATGTCTGAACTGTGTGGATACAATACAGTGACTAAAACTCAGAGAATAAGATGAAAAATATTGAATTTTAATTTAAGCAGACATGCAGACTTCACAAATAGTGAGGTTACAGCTTGTGTAGTTACTGTCAGTGTTCTCAGGCAGTGCTGGGGCTGAACAGGAGGAACAAAGGACTCCTTGCATCCAGAGACAATTGCCTGACACAAAAGAGACACACTGTTAAGAGTTCTCTGAGTTGCTACCATGTATTTTTCTGTGAATAACGAATTTCCATCTCTTTACTGTCACTCACTTTACTGTCACTGTCACGTTAAAACTGCACTGAGCTGAATTTCTCTGCATATCAGACTAATCAATAACAAATCAACAAAATGTTTCTCTTGTGCTTCTCTTCCTCTCAGGTGTTAGCTTAGCAAATGGGAATGGCAAACTGCATCTCTAAAATACTTTCTGGAATTGTTACTTCTTTGGCACTAGATCATTACACAAACATATGGAAAAATCTGCTCTGGGACTTTACAGTTAAGCACGTGTGACAATGTCTGTGGCACAGTTCCTACTAACAGCACTTGATGAGTTTGAAGGAAGAAGAATAAATCTCTTAGGGGCTACTCTTGCAAGGGATTTAATTCCACATCTCTGGGAAATGCTGAGCATAGATTTCCTTATCTCCTACAGAGTCACTAGTGGTGCAATTAACTTCCCATACATCAATCACTGAGTGAGTTATCAAGCAGACAAGCCTTGCCCTGTGATTCCTGCCTCCTACCCTCTCACCAGTGACATCCACTGCAATTCTAAAACCAGCAACCAGCTGGATTTAGAGACACAAACATTGCTGGCAGTATAAATTCTCTATCCTTTTACTTGCAGCCATCTGCCTATCAGCCTGGGTGTCTAAGCCTTATCAGTTCAATCCTTTTGTGCCTATGCTGTGTAAAAGGTCCCTATTTACAGCTGGACACAGACAAAAGCATAGCCCTTACAACCAAGGCTCTCAAAAGAATAATAAACTTTCTTGCCTTCCACCAATGCCTACTGAATTAGACTGGCCTAGGGGCTCCTTCCAACAGTCAGATTTGGCCTGATCAGAAGCAGAGGTTAGAAGTACATACACAACAGTGCTGATGTTTAATTTTTAAAGAATTTCCAGTGGGATGAATATGCCTTGGTTTTTTTTTTTTCTTATTTCACAAAAAGATTGCACAAAAATGAAATCTGAAGCAGTTTTGATGAAAGCAGTGAGCCCTGTTGGTAAGCCATTTAATAATTAGCTAAACAAAGCTCTTGACAGTTCACAGTAGGAAATCTGATTCAAAAAGGGTGGAGAGAACAATCTGATAGATCTGTATTTCAACATACGTATTTCATCAAGTAAATCTTTACTGTTCCCTGCCACCTAATGGTATACATGAAAAATTACAAATCAGTAAGACAAGTCTCAATTTATGCTACTTCTAATAGACTTTGATATATTTATTTAAATATAGAGAAAGATGAAAGTTAGGGATAAAAATCTGAATTACTATTGCTGCCTTTCAGTGAGATCCAGGCTGCCTAAATTAGTCTAAATCTTGTGTTTTAGTGAAGCTGTATTTCTACATTACGGGTGCCACTGACAACCTATTTAAAGATATTCTGTTCATCTAAATCAAACTTATGCAGAACTTTTTCATATAAATATTTGAAACAATCTATTATTTAAAGATTAGAAAGCCTCAATGTACAACATTGCCACAGCCTAGTTGAGTTTTTCGAATGGGGCATAGAAATGCTGAACCAATCCTGGCTTTCCCAGAGTCATACAAATTGCATGAGCGTTAAGCATTCCTTCTCTTAGCGGTGACCAACAGAATTTTCAGGTACTCTGTGGTGATGAAAATCTTTAGTCAAAAGATAATATAGAAAGATACACTCTTTTTATAAAATTAAAAAATGCACCTAGACATTTTTTGCTGGGATGAAGGAAAAGAGAAGTAATAATGAATACTGCAACCAGCTACTTTAAATAAAGACAGCTGCAAGTGGGTGACTGCAGTGGTGCAGGCACCAGTGCCACACTGAAAGCAGCATAAGAATCTGAATGTGATCCAGTATCTGAAACCTAGCCTAGAAAAAAATACCTAGAACATCCTATAACTGCAGAGACGGTCAAACTAAAAGGAAGAGGTATGTACAAGGAAAAAAAATCCCTTGCAGTTTGGAATAAATTTAGGCAAACTGACAGCTGAGTGTGGGGTTTGGCTCTCATAAAATTAGTAGCACAGGTATCCCTAAAGTATGATCTATTTTTGGATAGTTTTGATTACTCACACTGACTACAGTTCTCTTCAATCTTCTCATGCTTGACAGTAATGAAACGTGGGTCTGGACACTGCACTGACTTATGCAATACTGCTTCTCTGGCTAGTGATACTAGTTCAACAAATGGCCAGGTGGTGCACAGAAATTGATGTCTCCATGTGTAAAAGTATGGCATATTTTACAGTTCTATGGCAGCAGTAGGACTTTCACTTTTTCACTGGCTGGTAGAGTACAAATTCTGTATGTTTAATTTACAGAAATTACTATTAACATTATGGGGTGAGATTTATTATTTTGTAGCTCATCACAGCTCCCACTCTGATCAGCAGCTAAAGGCCAGTCTGTGGCAAGGTGAACAGAATCTCAAACACTCAAAAAGCCTGTTGAACGTGTTGCTTAGTACATGGTTATCTCTGGAGCAGCACCTGCCAGCAGCAGGCAGAACACCGTGGAAACCTGTTGAGAACTCAGGGGATCCAAAAGTGACTTCTTTAAATCACATCACCGTTACTTAAAGCCATCTCTGTATATATGTTTTTTGAACACTGCTTATAATGTCAGCTGTATGTTTATATATACATATATAAAAAATACATTCAATGTACATGAAGAATCCATCACTCCACTTGTTTTTGAATCTGATTAAGATTTTTGGCATCGTTTCCTGACCAGTCAAATAGCAATTCTCACTTATTAATGAACAACAACAGGCATTTTAGAACTACAAGGTATTAATAAGATTATTTCAGTTTGACTTCACCCAGTACATTTGCTATCAAGATCGTAACTTTTGTTTGAGCTACAGTACCCCTTCTACAAAGAAATATAGTTATGATTTGAAGAGTGGAAGTGATGAGAATCCAGTATGTTCTCAGGTAAATTGTTCCTACATTCAACTATCCCCAGGATAAAAATGTGATCCCCGTTCCTTGTACAAATTGGATTTCATTATGACTTTTTTTGGCATTAGAATTACGAGCTGTCAACTATTAGAAATCATTTCCCTGTACAGGTATTTCTGGATTGAGTCAGTAGAAAATAGAGTTAAATACGCTCTGCGGTTTCAAGGCAATTAAAACTGATTGAATTAAACAGAGGAGTGGGATTCTCATCCTATAGTTATGAAACACTGAAATGTCACATAAAGAAAGCTGAATAACCTCTCTATGGATAGACATCGCAGTTTCTAGCCTTGATTCACTTAATGTTATGAATTACTCATGTAATTTTAAAATAGAACTGTCTTCAACTTAAGTGTGCAGTGTTTAAAAATCTAAAAAGCAGTTGGAGATGGAACCCACAGTTACTATTCTAGACTCAGTGGGAAGCACTGTCTTACCACAGAGGTGGGTCATATGGCACAAGCAACTGGATGATTTCTGACCTTACATGCAAATGAGTACAAAACTACTCCATTAAAGCTTCTTTTCCTCTTTTTTCTGCTCTCTGACAGACTACAACTTGTCTGGTTCCAGACAGATTGTCCCAACTTGCTTTTTATCAAAGTGTAAAATAGTAATTTCTCTGCTAAACTGCAAAAGGGTCCCTGGCATTTATGCTACTTAAGATGAAACCATTTACTTCTAAGTCCTGTTGATCAAAAGCATTGCTGCTCTGGTCTTGTTCAGTTCGTCTTACTCATTCTTAGGGGTAAGACAACCCTTTCTGTTCCCACATTTAATCCATACAGGACTGATAATAAAACCAGTCAGGCCAAATGCTACAACTTCTCCTTTTCATGTATCCAAGAAAGAGATGACTGTCCCTAATCAGCAAAAAAACCCCATTTGTCTGAGGGAGGAGGGATGGGAGAAAACAGCTCCAAAGCACCAGTACAGAAAAAGAAGGACAAAGCAGACAATAACTAGGGTAGAAAGAAGACAGAAGACAGCAAACAGCATGAAAACAGCTGTAGTGCCAAGGCCCAGGATTAGTGTGATAAGAGTGCTTACCAGAAGCTCCTGTAAGAGGGGGTGAATCAGCTAATCAACTGTTGGGGTGGAAACATGCAACAAAATTCCTTCCATGAACCACGGAGCAGGGAGGAAACCTTACAGCAACACTATAGAATGTCAGACAGAAGTGACAAGAAAACAACCATGCTGGAAGGAATGCAACAGAAATCGCTTGGATGCTTCATCATCTACAGAAATGTAATTTAAATAAAGTAACACCTACTGGGAAATGTGATAAGTTTAAGGTTCAGCTGAAAGCTATATAAAATTTTTGAGAGATTTTGAAATAGAATAGTAGACTTGGAGCCATA
This sequence comes from Rhagologus leucostigma, assembly GCA_013397725.1. Taxonomy (NCBI): domain Eukaryota; kingdom Metazoa; phylum Chordata; class Aves; order Passeriformes; genus Rhagologus; species Rhagologus leucostigma. The sequence goes on along the minus strand of VZTD01000742.1, from coordinate 585,414 downwards.
TGTTTATGTCCAAATCCAATACTGCAGTTTCCTCACAATTAGATCCATGTCAATCAGAGGCAACAACATGGACTTCAAAGGAGTTACATCTGATTGATGCTGGCACAAATATGGGCATAATCTGGTCTGTGTCAGTAGGGTCTTCAATCATCATCAGATCCTCATTAATTGCTCTGCATGGTTATTCACAAATAATAGTAATCCCTGCCAGAGTTTTTGAATGGTTGTCAACAATACTAAGGATGTGCAAAATGACTAATACACACAGATGGGGAATGCAGCTGATTTCAGCTCTTAATGTCTGCTGTACAGATTTAACAGAAGTGGCCCTAAGTGACTGAACCACTTCCAAGAGAGAAAAATGTCTTCAAAATGTAATTGAAGTTGCTGGAATATCATAATACATACCAGCAACAACATGGATGTAATTATCACCCCATCAGAGCTGGAAAGACATGAATGCTGGGATTCAACTCCACTAAAATATTGGTCAGCCAAAGCACATTGGGATAAACCTCTTTGATTGCCCCTTTTTTTTTTTTTAGTACCAGTGCAAATATCCAAGGCCATGTGGACAAACCATCTTTTGTACTCAAAAGACAATAGTAATTCAGGTGTTAGTATATCTCCAGATACTTTTCTCTCTTTCACCCAGGTCTGACTAGCAGGTGAACACATCTTATTGAAGATATTTCTTCTTTCCACCCTTCCATCATAAATGCTGTAACTTCCCCTGTAAGATACGAAGCCACATGACCATTCTTTTCCTTTTCAAGTTTCACGTATCACCAGGTGTAGGAGACAAGAGTCTCTGAACTAAGGAAGGAGTATCCTTTATCTGCCTATGCTGAAAATTGAAGCCTCTCCTACAAGGTCATCACCACATTTTATAAATAACAGCATGGCGTATACCAACTGTACATAAAGAGAATATATCTTACAGTTTATAGTACGAGTTTAGCAATTTACAGATCCAACAATTGAAATATTAGTGATAGATGACAGACTCACATGTAAAGGAATTCCTTTCTATACTATCGCTCTCCATTTTTAAGTTCTGCAGATCTTCCCACAACGATGTGAAGTAGAGCTAAATTCCTCCCACTCAGATACATTGCTTTCTGAAAGAAACACAATTATTTGAATAGTAAACTTGAATATTTGTAATATCTTCCACCATTAGCAATACATATTACATGATTATATATCACTTGATGGTTATGCTGCTTTCCAGGTACTAAACTTTTCAAACATCTATGTGTTGCCTTCAGGTGAAATTGGAAGCAACCTCAGCATTTGACATTTATACTCCTTGTTCATTGCAAAGATGGCTTTTCTATTGTTTATTAAAACTCTCACCCCTTTAGAAACTTCAATAGTGCCTTGCTTCCCTGAGATATACTGGAATATGTTCAAACTTGTTTGATGCCATGATCAACCACTCAAAATTTGAGTGCATTGTCAGCAGTCTCTAAGGATAAAGGGCATATTAAAGAGCAAGTGGATGGTCTCCCTAGTTAGCAGCAGGTTTAAGCCTTTTATTTTGCACAAATCTTAATGATTAAGTAATTCTAAATCAACATGAAAAAATATTTTTTCACAAAATACATAATGAAACAATAGTCTTCACTGAAATGGAACCGTGGTCATTACAGGGATATTCAGTAATGGCTTGGAACTCAGAAAAAAAGAATATCTAATCATAACAGTTATACATATTTTATGTTAGATATGAAATCTCATATTCCAGTATTTAAACTAGGCCCAGTTCATACATGGGTACCTATGAGCCCTCTCATTTGGAAGAGGTGATGCCATATATACATCATTCTAATTTCTAGCCCTTTTCGTTGAGGCACGGTTTTGAGTTAAGAGTTCTTGGAGCAAAGTACAAATGCTAACCAGTATGGTTGCTCTTACAGATAATATCAAAACAGACAGGGAAGAACAACTCAATGCTTGTCACGTGCTGGAGGCTGCATGAAAGGGGTTGATGAAGAGGTATGCACAAGGACAAGACGTGAAGCACTGGCAAAAGGGAAAGGATTGATGTGGAGACAACTAAAAGGCAGCAAAGACGGGCGTATAGAGGAGGAAATGGAGGCTGCAGAATTAGACCAAGAAGATTCACCTGGATGATGGAAGGAATGTGAGGTGGTCACTTCGGTAAGGAGAACATTAGAAAGAATGTTTTCATAAAACCTGACATAGAAAATATATGCATATGAAAGATCATAATTTCAACAAAATAATGTAATGAAGGTATGAGCAAGAGTGTTTGGAAGAAAAGACCTTGGAAAAATTAATTAAAAATAAGACAGACTGAGAGCCAGGTTGGATGGGCAGTTGAAAGGGGTTTTGAGAGACAGAGTGGAACAGGTAATATCTGCAGGTCTATGAATTCTTTTTACCCTTCTGGGGCACCTGCTGGAGTAGAATTTGAGGATTTCAGATATTGGTGAAAGGAGCCTAGAAGAAAGATGGAGAGATTTACAAGGGCATGTAGTGACAGGACAAGGCAGAATGGATTCCAACTGGAAGAGTACAGATTTAAATTTGATACTAGGAAAAAAATTCTTTACTGCAAGAATGGCGAGGCCCTGGAACAGGTGGCCCAGAGAAGCTGCGGACGTCCCATCCTTGAAGCGTTTACAGCCAGGTTGGACGGGGCTCTGAGCAGCCTTGCCTAGTGAAAGGTGTGTCCCTGCCCCTGGCAAGGCTGTTGGAACCAGATCACCTTTAAGGTCCCTTTCAACCCAAACCAGTCTACGATTTCTCGATTCCGGGGCGGCGACACGACAACCCCCGCAGCGGAAGAAAGGAGAAGAGTTTAAGGGGAGAGGTGGTGGCCTTTGGTTTCAGCTGCGACTGTGACAGCACCGACAGGGCGGCGAGGCCGCCTCTGGCCGTGCCTATGACTGAAGCCATGGCTGTGTCTATGCCTATGGCTGTGGCTGTGCCCATGGCTTGTGGCCGTGCCTACGACTACACCTGTAGCTGCGGCTGTCCCTATGGCTGTACCTGTGGCTGTCCCTATGACTGTACCTGTGGCTGTCCCTGTCCCTATG